>VZTD01003639.1:2552063-2822592 GCA_013397725.1 Rhagologus leucostigma | reverse complement strand
TTTTTTCTTTTTTTTTCTTCTCTTTTTTTTCTTTTTTCTTTTTTCTTTTTTCTTTTTTCTTTTTTCTTTTTTCTTTTTTCTTTTCTTTCTTTTTTTGCTTCCTTTTCTTTCTTTCTGAAAGGGTTAAGTATTTCTACCTCCTGTATTTCTTGTTGAGTTTTCCTTCTCTGTCTCTTGTATTCTGCAGACACTGTAGAAGATGAAATGGAAATGGCCACAGTACGACATAGACCTGAAGCTCTTGAACTGCTGGAAGCACAGAGTAAATTCACAAAGAAGGAACTTCAGATCTTATATAGAGGTTTCAAGAATGTAAGCACTTTCTTTTTGAATTTACAGTCTGTTGACAGGATATGCCACTGCAATCTCATCTGTGTAAGAATGACTAGCAGTGCAGCTATGAGATTCAGTAGCTAAATACTGCATGTCTGATCAGTTGAGAAAACAATCACACTGAAATTGGTCTAAAGTCATTAAACTATTTAATGACCAAAAGATACGGACAAAATAGAAAGCATCCAGAAGAGAATAATTATAACTTGGTATAGTAGGACTTTGTTCAAAGACAAATTGAAAGTTGTGTTGAGGTTGTTTGTCTAAGGATGCAATAATGGAAACGTCCTGAAGAATTTGGTCAGTAAGAGGAAAGATTTTGATTCTTATATTCACAGGAGCTGTCACAAGAAGTAATTGACTTCAGCTGCACTAGATGGCTTTTTTATTTGGTGAACAGCTTACTAGTTCTACAAATCCATAAACTTCTTACACCTCTTACATCCCTTAGATCCCTTTACTGGGAGTAATTGTGAATTTTTTTGCTGATAATGTGTGATGTAGTGGCAGGTCCAATGTTTCACTTGACAGGAATCCCAGCTGAGGACCCCGGTACACTGGTGTAGTCTGACTCCTTTTCCAGTGTGTACAGCTTCCCTGTAGTGCTGGGCTTGGCTTTGACTTGTGAGGCATGCATGGTTAGTACAGCAAAGAAAAAAGACTCAAAAATATGTCAGTAAGTAGTACTAAGCTCTGTTTTCTTAAAAAATAGAGTTTTTCTCTCTTTATTTTACTATCTTTCATGTGATTAAAAAATTAAAATAGAATATTGAATGCAGTTAACATTGGATAGAAAATATCAAAGACATGTTAAAAAAACTAATAATAGCAATTTTTTAATCATCAGTGTTAAATATTAATCTATAGTGTCAGCTTTAAGTATTGCAACTGTGCAGATGCTATGTCTCCTGCTAAGCTGAAGCTAAAGATTAATTCAATTGCATTTATCACCTTGTAATTTAGTTTTTCTTTCACCCTTCTTGGGTGAAAAGGGCCAATGTTTTGCCCATGGCATTTACTACTCAGATGAAATTGCATAACAAAGTATAATGTTGATAAAAACACAATGATGCTCCATTATGGAATTAGAGAGGATATCTTCAATAGCTTGTACAAGAAGTGTAAATCTTGCAGAGTTCTTAGCTCTCCTGCATTCTGTAAAGAAAGCAAGACATGCAAAGGAATGTTTTAAACATATATTTTTATCAAAAGCTTACAATGCAAGTGAAACAGTCGCTTAATGTGTCCTGTCTGTATCATCCTCAGTTCCAGAAAGTATATAATGTTGGCATATTAGTGATTAACAGTGATTGCTCTTAAAAGCTTTTCATTTCCTCAGGGTTCCAGAGAACATTCCCCTGTTAATGACAGTATTCTTCAGGCATTGCAAATCATGAGCTAATGTCCCTAATTATCTAAGGCAAAAAGATACAAAGTATGGTGGATAAAATAAACCTTCTGTCTCTTTCTCCAAGAATAATTATTTTTAGAGTCTCAGAAATGAAGAACCTTGATATTTCTCTGTATAAAATGAAGTATGGAGAAAGAGAATAAGTTATAAGGAAGTATTTTAATTGATGCCTGTTTTAACATTTTCTGAAAAGAGGAATTCCAGCTCTTCATGTGTTTCTCTGTCCTGAGATGTAAGTTCCACTTACATCAAAGGAATGTTGATGGTAAGACATGGTAATACGTCTTTATCCATATGTTTCATTTCCTTATCAGGAGGTGATAACTCAAGATGTGCATGTATAACATATCTTTGACTATTTAGAGTAAATAAGCATGAACTTCAGTGTTTTTGTGTATAACATCATTGCAAAATTATCAATTACAATCTAAAATGCTGTTAAGCATGCCTAGAGCTAATGACTGTTATAAAGATAAATCAGTTTAAAGTAGTATTCTTTAGCCCAAACATTAGATTTCAGAAATGAGTGATTTCAAACTTTTGGTTGAGTTGGAGTTGGTTTTATTTCTCATATTAACAGTTTCTACTGCAAAATATGGTGCTAGATCACAGTTCTCAAATCACTTCAGAGAACTGGTAGGACAGGTCTACTTCAGCGCTATGAGCAGCTTGTCTATGCTGATTATTTTACCTTTCCTGTCACATATCTATCATTTATCAAATACAGCTTGAGTGGCTTTGGTGGGTACTGACCCACAATGGCATTGCAGTGCCTCTCAGGGTCTGCGCTTGGACTATCACACTTACAGTGCTCCATCATCCTCTTCTGCCTGCCACAGGCCACCTGCCTTCTTGCTTTGTGGTCCAGCTTAATGCTATTCTGACAATATTTCCATGCCTGTGTGCTTCATGTGTCTGCATTGTGTCCCAGTATCTCCTGGGTGCCACCCAGCTGGAGACTGACTTTGCTTTGGGCATGAGCCAGCAAATGTGTCTGTGCAGCA
Source organism: Rhagologus leucostigma (assembly GCA_013397725.1). NCBI lineage: Eukaryota > Metazoa > Chordata > Aves > Passeriformes > Rhagologus > Rhagologus leucostigma. Next base: position 2,819,844 of record VZTD01003639.1, on the reverse strand, counting down.
AAGGCAGCAAATGGTACCCCATCCTGCTTTAGGCAAGGCATTTCCAGCAGGTCGAGGAAGCACTTGGAAGCCACACCAGCCCTTCACTCAGCACTGGTGAGGCCACATCTGAAGTTCTGTGGCCTGTTCCGGGCTCTCCAGTAATACAAAAATATGGACATACTGGAGAGAGTCCAGAAAAGGGTCACAAACATGTCTAAGTGACTGGAGCACCTCTCTGCTGAGGAAAGGTTGGGAGAGCTGAGACTGATCATCTGGAGAAGAGAAAGCTCAGCAGGGATCTTACCAGCATCAATAAATATCTGAAGGGAGTGTGTAAAGATGGTGGAGCCAGGCTCCACTTCAGTAGTGCCCAGTGCCAGGAACAGAGGCAATAAGCACAAAGTGAACCACCAGGTGTTCCCTCTGTACATCAGGAAACACTATTCACTGTGAGGGTGACTGAGCACCAGCACAGGTTGCCCACTGGGTTTGTGTAATCTTCCTGCTTTCCAAAATATACAAAAGTCTGACATGGCCCTGGGGATCCTGCTCCAGGTGGGCCTGCATACGCAGGAGTGTGGAACCAGATATGTCCAGAGGTCCCTTCCAACCCCAGCTATTCTCTGAGTCTGTGATATTCTGTTTAATCATTCCACTAAGAAGGAAACTATGGAAAAGATTTAGTGAAACACACAGGCACACATATTTAACATGACGACATCAAAACTTGTGCAGATCCTACTTCTGTGCTTTATGCTTTTCACCTGATATTTGCCTGTCTTACTCTCTCTTCAATAACTTAAGTATATAAAGCACGATAAATTTAAGCATGAACTTAAGTTACTGTAGTTCTGCTGATGTTGTGGTCCTGTTAGATGAAATTAGCAGCATTCTACAGCACATTAGTACTAATTGCAAAGCTTTTGTCTATAGAGTCTCACTCCAGCCTGCTTATTTCCCTGAATCCTGTCGAGTTTTAGGATGTCTGTTCTGAGATAGGGATGAACAGAACTTTTCACAGCTTACCTCCAGTTATTTGTTATTTATGAAGTCAAATTGCTTACATGTGGTTCTGACTGACTTCAGATGAGAAAGCCGCAAAATACACCTGTATTTCTGTAGTGTTGATGATTGCAAAGTTTGATTTATTATCATCAATTTGATTTTCCACTGTACACAAATTACATGCAAAATCCAGGCAGAAGGAGCACAGGGTCTCACAGAGTATCTTTCTGTGTACATGAACACCTGAAAGCTTTAGAAAGTCTCAGATCACACTGCAGTAGAGCTGATGCTCTGAGTAAGCAAGAAGTAGAGTATAATTGCAGGGAATGCTCAAAGACGATTGAAATGCCTTTGGGACAATGGTTGTTTTGGTAGAACTTAAAGTCAGCACTTAAAATTAAAGGGGAGATACACTAAAGAAAACCCAAGAAGGTGGGATAAGCACCTTCAGATGACCCAACAACTATTATAAGGAAAATTATCATGGGAGAACTGATGTCTATATTAGGTAATTTAGCCATTTTTAAGCTTCTATACTATCCTTGAAAAATGAGCTTAATATAAGTCCTAAGCCCTTCTCAGGCTCAAAAGGTCGTCCCCAGCACTTTGGCTTTACGATATTCCTGTGCTGTTGTTGATGAATTGTTGCTCAGCTGCCATCACAGTGGGACATTTCCAATTTGTATTTGGCTTCCTGTCATCCCATTTCTTGTAAATTGAAATTGTGATTGCTGCAGTCATTAACCTTTCAAACCAATGGCTCTGTGGCAGTTCTAGTACAAGTGGTACTTCACAATAAATTGTACAGACTATCAAGCATGGACTCAACATGTGGTCTTTCTTTTTCTTTTGTCCATTGATAGATCTCTCTGAGTTTTAAAAACGTCCATTTTAAAAATATCTAGATAATGCTTTTGCTGCACAAAAGATGCTCCTGTGCTAAATTTAAATGTTAATAATCTTTTCATTTTGGTTGATTATTCTTGTAAAAATTTCTGTAGAACTCTGTGCTGGGAAACCACTAGACTTTTCCAGAAAACTGAAAGGATTTTTCATGAACATTTATCTTACCTGGCTGTATATCAGAGAAAACATAAATTGAAGTCATAAATGCATAAAAATGTCCGTGGACACATACCGGAGCTTTAAATAGACAGGTCCATACTTTTGACATTTATTGGGAAAACAGCATTTCTAAGACTCTGCCCTTCTGCAAATGAGACAAAGAATGAGAGTAAGAAAATAAATCTGACAACGTTACAGCTCAAAGATTGGTCCCCTCATCACACTACCCATCTATGTGCATAAGACAAAATATGCTAACTTATTCTGAGATTTTTATATTTCAGTTACGATTTGATGGAAACATTGTAATACTGTATGTGGCATTTTTAAGTCTCACAGAAAGTTTAATGGAAGCTAGTTTTAGAGGTGATAAAGCTCATTTATTGATTGTCTAAAGCAGTTGAGTTTGTACTTGAATATATTCACATGTAATTAGAGTTTTAAAAAGCAAAAGAAAAATTATAAATTTTATAAAAGTAATTGAGATTTAGAAGAGCAGAATTGAGTTGGTACACTGCATACAAATAATTTTCACTGTATAAATCATTTTTCTACTGCAATTTTTTGTTTCATAATGAAGATGAAAGTTGAATATGTACTGTGCATCTTGCAGGATATGCACTAACTTGTGCAAAAGCTGAAACACCTCAATGTAATCTTGAGTACCAGAGTTAAAGTTCTCAGAATGATTTAACTTTTCTTATGTATTTGTGTGCATGATATTCCAGGAACACTAAATACATTTGGGTTTTTGTTGCACTTGGAACTTACTTGGTAAGAAAGAAGGTATGAGAAACATATCTCAGTGTCCTACACATGGATGGCTTGATGGCTATGCTATTTGCACAGTCTCTGATCTATGGCTAATAGAGACGTACAGTTCTGTCTTTCGCCTCTGTCTTTCAAATGTAGTTTCTAAGATAATCAATGTCTTGATTAGAAATTATTTAGTACAAATTGAAATCTTGTACTGACAAGAGACATAGACATTTGACTATAAAAGAGATTAAAAAATGGGCATTGCAAAGAGTTAAAATACCTCTGTCATGATCCAACACAGAGATTTTGAAACTCCATTCCATTTTCCTTGCTTTCTTACTTAACCTTTTCCACCTGTTCTAAAGCATGACAAGGGACAATGACAACATAATCCTCTTAGTTTATATCTCTGGAACATTGTATATTATGAAAGAGAGGCTTTCACGCTACAGGAAGTAATATTTAGCTTGGATCAGCTTTCTATGAATTGACAGTGTCACCTATGTCAGAGACAATGTCTTCAGTTCATTGTGATCACATTCAATTCTATACTGAACCTATGTGTTTGTGATGCAATGAGTAAAAGCAGATTCAAGATTAATACAGACCAGAACAGAGAGGAAAAACCCCAAACTGAACATGAGTGGAAGTGGCATTGGTGCAAGAGTATTTTGCCCCTCACATCAGTCCTCCAAAGCTTGTTCTTGTAGGTGAAGTAGCTTAGAGCTTAAATATGATTTTCACGCCGCCATGTGGAGCCCTACGACAGCAAGGAAGAGTTTTCATTTGACCAGCAGTCGGTGCAGTTGCTTTTCCTCCAGATTTGATGACTGTCTGTACAAGTCTTAGGGCTTCACAGCATGCAGTCTTAGGGAGAGTAGGATCTTTCCAGATGCAGAATTTCTGACCAAATATAGGAGAGCCTAGAAGAAAACTAAAAGTCAGTTAAAGGTTCCTACCTGGTTTTCTTGGATAACATGAATCAATACTAAAAACATTTGAGCTATATACCTCTGTGACTCTGAATATCAAACAGGGGATGCTCTACTGGGCATCAGTGCATGACACATTCCCATTGTGCTGAAAACTTTTGCAGAGGTGCTGACCCTTCTGCATAAAGCAGTTTGAACACCAGTGTTGTGGACATGAGGTTATACATACAGAGAAGTACCAACAACTTGTCTTTTCAGATAGACATAGTGATGGCAGCTGAACAGGCGGTGCCTCATGCATATAAACCTGTTAAACTAAAAAAAATAAATGGAGTTCTGAATCTCACTATAAAATCATATAGTAGTAATTCAAACTGAAAATTAACATCTCCCATGTTAGAAAACTCCTGTGACTTGTTCATCTTAATAAACTAAACAATATACAACAGCATAATGAAGTTCAAGCAAGTAAACCTAGAAGCTAGATAATGAATGTAAGCATTATTTATTGCTCAGTTTGTTAAAAGATTTTCACATAGCCTTGTTTGAAATATAGAAGAGTTCCCTCTGTGCTGTCAATAGACAGATTTCTGTAAATCTTCTCTCTAGGGTTTCAGTAAACATGCATAATGCACATAGCTCAAATCTCCCTTTTATAAAGTTGAGTTCCTGTTTTCTAGTTGTGCTTCAGATCAATTGTTTTCTCAACTTTAGATGACTGAAGAAAAACTTTCAAATAACCAGCCCTTGCCAATGAAAAATTTTGTTATTATTTTACAAAAGCTCTGGCATTCATTTACTATAGCCTTAGAGGGAACTCTTCCATATTTCAAACAACGCCATGTGGAAATCTTTTAACAAACTGAGCATTAATTAATGATTACATTCATTATATATTTCCTTCAAGTGTTAGTAAAGTGACTTGAAACACTTCAAAATTGTTTCAAGTAAAAATAATTTGGAAGTATAGTTTGACAGACCTAGAATATAGTTGTCAGTCGTCACAAATTTACAGATCTTAATGTGTTCAGCAGAAATACTTGTTTCAATTAGTCTCACAGTTACTGGCAGAGACTGAAATCTTCTTTCTGAAAGTTAATAATGAACTCAGTCCCTACACTTCTATTCATCTCATGACTTCCACAGAGATACTTCACGCCTTGTTCGCTAGGGAAAAAATGTCATCTAGCTTACCAAAGACTGTCTTCATAATAGTGGCTGTTTGCTCATGAATCATCTCTGAAAAAGGTAGATGCCAAGTCTCTAATTAAGAAACATACAAAAAGACTGTGATTTTAAGTACCCAGTATTAATAGTAGTGCAGAGCACCAAATGCCTCTAAAGTTCTTCTTTGTGCAAAAAAAAAAAAGGAAAAAGTCAATAGTAGATTTGGGTGGAATTGTATTGTTCTGTGTGCTTGTGAGCCCCTCCTATTTGGAACTGGCAGTAGCCTGTGCTGTGGTGTGCTTGCCCTGGGGCTCGCATGGGCCATCAGCCATGCCAGGCTGACACTTGAAGCACAGCACAGGCCTTCTGCTTTACCAGCCAGATGCTCAACGTAACTCATCTGCTCGTGGAGCTGTTTTCTCCCACATGAGCTTTTATGTGCATCAGTTTGGAATATAAATGTTTGTGTACTAGAATACAAGCTGCCAAATGTTGTCTTTGGCTACAGCTCACTGCAGTTACTTTTTTGCGGCATCTGGACTAAGCATTACAGAGCCTGGTATTTGAGCTACGTGCAATTGTTAGACTTTGGTTTCTGGGTAATCAACATTAGAGAAGTAGTGGTTGGTGCAATGCAGCTCTGATGATGTTGTAAGTTAAAAATTTACTAAGGAGACACCTCTTATTCTACTTTCCCTGCCTGTCCCCTTTTCTTCATGAGGTGAGATGCATATTAACTGTAACTGCTATAAACATTGTACTTTATAACACACAGCTCAACATAAAATGGTTCAGTGAGAATATTTATCAGTTGAGACAGCAGCATTCAAAAATCCCTCTACCTGGCTTTCTTTCTACTAATTTTCTTGCTTTTAAAGAATTTTTATACAAAATGTTATAATTCTGTATTAAATCTTGTACTAAGTTGTCTCTCTGTTCCCCTGAAATTCTGATACAGTAAGTGGACACACATATTTTCAGGTGGGGATCCTAAGCTGGCAAAATGAGGGGAGAGAGAATAAATATACCTTCTGGTGAAACTTCTCAGTTTAGCAGTTCAACCATTTGGGTCCTGCGGACCTGATAGAGAAATCTTATTTGTGCTGGACTCAGGGATCTGTCATGGAATTTCCAAATTATTTTGGATCTTTATATTTTTCCCTACTTTAAATTTCTGATCAATGTGAACAAAATTAGCAACATGCAGATTTTGTCAGATATAAATGAAACAGACAAAAGTTCTTTCTTTATTTCAACAGAATTAATTTCTCTTTACAAATGTCTTCAGGTCTACATCTGTGCTAAAAATACACACTGGTAAATCTTCAAATAAAGCAGCGAATCTCAAGTGACAAAGCCTCAAGGTCAAGTCTTTCAGTGTCAGGGAAGTTTATTACAAGTCTTGGGTCAACCTGCATTTACCTTTGAGTGAAAGTGTCTGACAGAGCCTGTATTCTTTAGATCAGCTGGACATTTGCGCAGTTGCACTTCACTCCAATTATGTGCATGATTCTCATATTAGCTTGCAAGTAATGGAATTTTTTCAACCCAGTGAATTCTGTTGTGAAATATTCTTAAAAGATCTTAGATACGGTGAGTGTCAGAGAAGAAATAGGAGCCAATAATTCAGAAGACAGCATGATTCAGTAAACACAGCGTGAAACTAGAAGTCTAAAGACTCAAACCTTTTTTGCTCTCTGGCTGGCTTAATAACTGCCAAACACCTTTAAAGGCCTTAACTATCACACTAAAAAGCCTTCTGGGTTGCCTGAGAGCATTATATCAGTGCTTCAGAGCCTGCGTGGGCTCCACATTGACAGCTGCCTAATTTAATGTCTCTGGTCTGACAGCAAAACCTTTCAGAGGGTCCCTGGCTATCTGCAAGATTGCTTCTCAGCCATTGATCAAAGCCTCCTCAAACACATCTTGGGAACAAAGTGGGGAGTACCAGTGGGGGGGCTGGTGGCTGTGAGAAACTGAACTTTCCCAGGAGCTGGAGATAGCAAAGTTCATCCCTAGAGGAGAGAAAAATGAACACTGAATTCCTTGGTGTTAAGAGTGAAATGTGTGTTCTGTGGGCAGTGTATTTGAAGGGGATGCTTTACTCCTCAATGGCCAAGCTCCATATCTGTCAAGTAGAGATCACAGTAAACTCATGCCTGAAAAAACACTGATCTAGAAAGCACTTTATGTGCACTTTAGGTATTTCTAACAATTATTTACTCACTCCATTTATGCATCTCTGACACTGTGACCGGCTTCACAGTGGTCTCTCAAAAAAGTGCCAAGAACAGCTTTTAAAAGTGAACCCTCAGTGGCTGAATATAGCAGTATTTGTATCCGACATACTATCTACAAGCAGTTACAAGTATCAGAGCCATGATTATGATTTTGCTTGTGATTTAAAATGTCAGCATTAAGCACTGAATTTCAATGCACAGGCTACCAAGTCAATAGCCTACTTCACTGAAAAAGAGGCATAGTACCATCCCCTGTAATGGAGCCTAAGTTATAACAGCCTTAATTTGTTATTCTGTTCTCAAAATCTGCAGTTATGGAACAAAGTTTATGTCCCATAAACTTAGCAAACAGTGCAAGTAGTTTTTCTGTCCAGCAGTTTCAGCCTCAATATATCTCCATAAGGAATGATACAACTACGATAAATGAAATCTCTTTTTTAGGCCTGAACTGATTGATAGATGACTGTTTTTTAGATGTATCTGATTCTACAGTTATCTCTTTTTATTATTCTTGTTACCTGTTTTAACTGGGAAATGTCTTCTTTTTTATTTCTCTATGCTGTTCATGTTTTCATGAAAATTTGCCAGCAAATATCAAGCACCATTTATATAGGTTTATTTGAGTATTCAGTTCCAATGCTTTGACTTACGCTACAAATTTTAGATATGCTGCCAAAAGCAATGTGTCAAGTATCCACATATGAGAAAAGGAAAGCTCCAGAACAATCTAAAGGAGATTTATGTGGTTTATTTAGATTTTTTGCTGTGCTAAAATGTTTATAAGTTCATATTCCTTGCTAAACTTCAAATTCCATTTTGATGCTTTTCTCATGTCTTGTACTGACTGAGTTATAGGAATAATATTTCCTTTGTAAGCAGTAATGGTACATCCTCCCCTGTCTTATGGAACTGTTCACTCCTTCTCAAAAGGATTTAGATGTATGGCCACAAAGCCCACTCTGACCCTTCCATGATCACCATGAACAGTAGGCTCTTGTGGTCAAGTATTTTTTCCTTATCATGGACCTGCGCTCTGGGGAGCCCTTTGGGTGACAGAATAAAAGTGTCAGTGTGGTGTGCTGGTGGACTGGGCAAGCACAGATATGTGACAGTGAGGTTTTGATACACGGAGGGGACCCTGTGTCAGAAATTGAGGGCCAGAGATCATCCAGGATGAGGCCTATTGCCCTCACTGTGTGGGCAGGGAAGAAGCATTTCTTCCCACAAACCACATCTCTCTCTCACCCACAGCAGCCTCATACACATCATTGCCTCAATTGTGTCTGATTTTTCCCACTGTACTTGGTGAATCAGCTCCAACTTATGCTAATGTCAGGCTCAGTTTTATAAATATTTATGCAGGTAAGCACATTTGCTCTTCTGTTTGCACTGCTGGGGCCCTTCTCCTGAGACAAAGTGTTGTTAGTAGTGGAGAAAGCAAAAACCTTTGTTAAAGGGTAAATGTATTACCATATAAAAGATAAATAATGAGTACAGTGTTTGATTTTCAGTTTCTAAAGCAGTCCTCATTGAATTTTATGTTCTTTGCCATTTCTGCAAAACTGGTAGGAGGCTGTAGGCACTGAAATTCCTTGGTCTTTTCATTGTATTTAGCACTAACCAAATATTGACCTCTCTGCCTTTACCATTGCACATCTTTGAAAGAGACAAAGAACAACCACTCTGAAAAGTACTGATATAGCATGACTTAGGACACACTTTCAGCCTGACCATCTTTCATTTGGACATGTGTCTCAGGAACACAAAACTCAGTGTTCTTGCTTCATTATTAAAATGAAAATTTGGTTTGATGTCAGTACTTAGAATTGACACCAGTTGATTGACAAGCAAAAAAAAAATCATATCAGCATTTGAGACAGGATATAGAATATTTTTTCACCCCCAACATGCTGAGTCTGCTTCATAAATACCTTGTGCTAAATTAAGGCTTTTCCATTTTCAGATATGGCTATAAAAAGATGGCACAAGTCCACTAACACTTAGGAGAAGGTTATTAGTACAATTTCTTCCTCAGTGAATCTTCCACCCTTCAAGGATACAACAAAGTTCTAGAATAAACAAAAGCACCATTTCCCTCATGTAAGAAAACAAAATAAATGCCTCCACAGTTTTAAAGTAGGGAATTGACCTACCTTAAAATATTGCTTTTAGGAACCGGTAATGTTCTCCATTCCACGCAAGAGAATCACTTGAGTGGGCCTGATGGAGCTCACGCAAGGGACCAGCACTTGCTAACATGGAGCTGTTCCTCCTCCCCTCACCTAGGATTTCAGCTGATTTGAAGGGACTTGATCAAAAGAAGTCACGTGGGAATGTGTGAAAGGCAAGTCAATGAAGCAGTGCTCACCTAAATACAGCTTTTCCCAAGAGGCTGAGCACCTTGTGTTTGCCAAAGTGTTTACAACAAGCTGTACTGCTGAAGGATAGGTTCTGCTGCATTAGTTTAATTATATTTCCTGCCTATTTGTCAAGTCAGGATTGTAAAATGCCTTCCTGCAGTGACAAGTAAGGGCAGAAACAATAAGCACTATTCAGATGCCAGGGACTCATCCATGAAGTTTGGTGTATCAAGCTTTTGGGAGAGCTTTTAATTTCAAATCTTTAGTTGTGTTGTTTACTGTTGTTTTACTGCCAGTGCTAATAATAAGAAACTAAAAATTTCACTAGCACTAGTTAGTGGGTGTTGCTAAATGAAGAATGGTGCTAATTAAAAGCATTTGCTGGCACCTCGCCTGCTGAGTTGTGGAAGCAGCCAAAATGTTGATTGTTATTTACTGTGAGAAGCCACGCATGCTGGATGTGAGCCAATTCCTTTATTTCTGCTTGTTTTCCTCTGAAACTGCCATAGCAAGTAGGGGGTGGAAAGAGGCTTTTGTTCATTAGAGTATCCTCCAGTGGGAGGCTTAAAATGCGGTACATCTTTGCTGTGCCATAGGGAAACATTATTGTAATTCTTCTACAGGTGGCTAAGTAAAAGCAAGAAGTTTTGTGTTTTACCTGATGAGACAAAGCTTGAAAAGAGTTTTTACATGTGTTTCAGCAATGGATGTCAGTGCAGACTGATGCTTTCAAATTAAGACTGCCACAATGTTCCTAGAAATGTAGACCGTTGTCACTGAGCTATAAAATGAGTTTACAGCTCCTGTGACAGACATGAAAATGCAACAACCTGAGGTGTTCCCCCTGTGAGTCTTTGGCTGAAGTAATCCTACTGTACTTTAAGTCAGAGAGGAAAGATTGAAAGGAAAGTTGTCTGTTTAGACCCAGTAATTACTGTGCTCTGTTTGAGTCTCCTTTCTTTCATTTGAGTCTTATAAACAGCTTAAGCTTTACATTGGTATCCAAATAGGCAAATTCATAGGAAGACTTAAGAGTGGGGACAAGACTTGCTGAGGTAACCATCCCTAATCATTTCAGGAAAAGCACCATCCTTTTGTACTACTCTGTATGTCTTTCATCCCATACAGCTTCTTTAAAGACTGGAGAAAATATTTCTTTCCCACCATCACTATTCTGGCCTTACAACTCTATTCAAGGATGCAAGACTAGAGTATGTTGTTTTGTGTTCTGATCTATAAGGATTGATTCTGCAATAAATGAAAACAATAGCAGACTGTCTTAGGGAGATATTTTGCCCCTCTTGAAGTAATCAAATAAATCTGATCCAAGATATAATTTCGGTTACACATATTTCATCATTCATCACTTTTTTTTGTTACAACATCTTTCTGTATGATGGCATGGAAGTTATTTTTAAAAACGTAAACTGAATAATTTTTTTCAATAAAGAAGACATGCTGTGAAAGTGTTTTTTTTATAGCCTGCTCCTGAGAAAACTAGCATGAGAAACCAAAAAAAAAAAAGAAAACCAAGAACTAATTCAATTTCAATAGACAGGAGGTTAAATTAATAGCTGTCCCTTTCCTGATAAGACAAAAAATAGAAGTAACAATTGAAGTTAAAAACACCAGTGGTTTTCAACATAATTGAGTTGAACAGAGGTTATTTATTAGAGAAAATGAGTGAAAATCCATCAAGTTAGAAATAGATCATTATAAATATATTCATGTGTATAACATATATTGTTATACATAGTGAGAACAATATTCCACAGATGAAAAGCATATTAATGCTGGCCTTAGAGTTAAACTTTTCCTAAAAACTAATTTCCAGTAGTGTAATAAATAAAAATTAAAAAACTGCACACCACCTTGTATTTTGAGCTTTTACAATTTCTACTCTCCGAGTATCTTCATGCGTCTTGCACATGTTAATATACTGCGACTCAACTCTCCTACGAGGTAGGAAAGGCTTTGAGCCTGTTTGGTGGCCAGTACTGTTGACTGGGCACACTATGCACACGTGTTCAAAATTTTCCTTTACCCAGCTCTTCCACAGCAGCCTCTGCTCTTCTTGTCTCTGCATGTTTCTTGGTAATGAACAGCAACTCCTTCAACGGCCTTTCAGAAGAAAGATCTGGAATTGTTCCATTATAGCATAGGCCTGGGCAGACCCCAAAATGATAGGTGTAAAGATTGAATAAAACAAATTGTCATCCTGTGTAAGTAGTTTGAGATGCTGTCCTGCCAATCATCCTCCCAATTCTTTGACAAACTGGCTTTTACAGTAGGCAAACAGCAAAGCTCAAGGAGAACACAGCTTTGGGTGAATAATATAATTGCCTGATCAAAAGAGCCAAAGCTGGTATCTCTTCTGTAGTCACTGCAATTATCTCATACGTGCAGTGGCTTCCTAAAAATTTCCTTAAAGCTCCCATTTGATGTGCTGACATGCTGAATGATAAATCTATACAAAGGAAACTAAATACATCTGTCATTCAGGCAGTCTCAGAAAGAAGCGTTCAAATGCAGGAGTCCAAATACTAACAATGCAGCAGTCCAGAAGGCACCGGTTCAAAGAAGCTGATCAGAGAAATGACTGTCTAGAAGAGATTACAAAGACATGGGTTTTTCCTTTTAGTTCATAGCTGAAGCAACCGCTTGAAATTTTACCAACACCTAATGAATACTTTGCTTATACTTCCACTTCTGTGAATTTGTTGCTCTCTTGGGGACATCTGTGGAAAGAAAGCAGCAGCTCTCTTCTCCCCACATAATCTTCTGTTATTTATTCTTTTAGAAGTATTTAGAGAAAAGGAAAATAAAAAAGGAGCATAAATATGGTTGTCTGTGATTTCTTAAAATCTGTACGAATAGAGAAGATCTTTTGAACTGTCTGACCCAGGTTATTTTTTCCATTCTTAATATCTAGTGCTTTGTTCAGCCACATTTCAAATATTTCAAGAGAGAGGTTGTTCTCTGAATTAGTTTCTGAGGCTGCTTCACAGGCTAGTGCATGGCATCTCTTTTAAGCATATCTTTTGAGATATTTTTTATACTACACTTGTTTTCTCTTTAGTGACTTCAAAACCTTCTCTCCCCCAGAAACCTCATTTTGTTTGCATCGTCTAATTTGAAGTCCTGCTAGAATATGTTCACTTTTATTAGCAGCTGCAGGATATTTACCCTGCTCTTGGTGTTTTTTCTTGGCCAGTAGTGTGATCAGAACTCCAGAAATGCCACCCAGCCCCTTTTCACAAAGATAATTTCTGCTATGTGTTCTGTGTTTTTACTGAAATAAACCAGTATCAAAAGTGAACCCTGTATTCTAAGACTACTTTCAGGACAGAAAATTAATCATACTCGCACTCACTTCAAAATAAATAGGCAATGAAATATATTCCTTATGAATATAGCATGGACAATTTTATTTATATTTACTACAGAGAAATGAGTTACAAAGTTACAAATTTATTTGGTTTTTAGTTTACAATAAATTACAAACTTATTTATTCTTGGCATGCAGCTCTAAGGTAGGTCAAAATTTCAGTTTAGCCCTGTTGGTATTTGGTAAATATGTCTTTAATTCTAAAAGTATTCCCAATTAAAATGGCTACAATACTGATGGATGAATGTATTTAATTATAGAAATTTATTAAATAAAATAAATGAAATAATTACGTTTCTTAGGGGGAAGTATCTGGTCAGATTCAACAGCATGAGAGAGAAGAGGGTGCTGCCATGCCCCCAGATCCATCCAGAGAAGCTGAAGGTGTATTCCCAGAAGGCACCTGCACACACAGAGCACATATACACATCACATGTGTGCCTGTGCACACAGCCAACCACACAGATCACAGGCAGATGCACAGAGCAGTCACACAAACACAGGCAGCACCAACAGCCTCATCCTGCTCCCCTCTGTGGCCGAGCAGGATGGAGGTCCACTGATGCAAATACATTCATACATACACACACACACACACACACACGCACACACACACTCACACACACACAGCTGTGCATCCCTCCAGCAGCCAGATTAGATGTGGGACTCAGATCCCAGCAGCTGCTTCTAGGGACCAGCTTCTCCAGCTGCTGGCACCTGGGCTCTTAAGATCCAATTAAAAGAGATGCCTCTGCCCAAATTAAGGTGTAAATGAGACCGCATGCCAAAGTCAATAGTACGGATTTTATTTAGCAGTAATTGTGAGGTAACGAGAGAGAAAGAAGGAGGGTGGGGGGGGAAAGGAGAGACAGAGAGAGATTAAGCAAAAATGTCACTGCCACATGGATCTGTGTTGCAGTCTACAACTCAATTGTGAGGGGAAGTGGAAGTGCAGACCCTGATCTCTTCTCTGTGGTGACCAGTGACAGGACCCAAGGGAATCGCCTGAAGTTGTGTCAGGGAGGTTTAGGTTGGATATTAGGAAAAAGCTCTTCACCCAGAGGGTGGTTGGGCACTGGAACAGCTTCCCCATGGCAGTGGTCACAGCGCCAAGCTTGAGAGAGCTCAAAGAGCCTTTGGACAAAGCTCTCCGGCATGTGGTGTGACACCTGGGGCTGTGCTGTGCAGGGCCAGGAGTTAGACTTTGATGATCCTTATGGGTCCCTTCCAACTCAGGATATTCTGTGATTCTGTGAAAATGCCAGAAGCAGCATGCTTATAAAATATAAACAGATTATTATTAAGTATAAATAAAATGTAAACAAGTTTAGTGTAGTATTAAATTCTGGTTCTGTTTTCTACACTGCTTGAAGTACATTCAGTGGTCTGCAGACATGACAAAATTATTAGCTGGGTACTAGCTAAATTTCAAAGCTGTAAGGCATATTAAAACTGTAAAATCCAATTTCTGCATTGGTCCTGGAGCAATGAGGTGCAGCAGCCATTGAATTCTCTTCTTCCTGTGTCCACAGGCCATGGGATTTTAGATATATTTAATGTATAAACCTCTCCTAGCTAACATTTTGCATGTGCAGGTCCACATCAGGACATTATCTGGTACCATTACTTATTTGCAATTAAATAAAACATCTAGTAAAAATAAAACTTATAAGCATACATGCTTATTTATATAATTTTTCAATAGTTTTATTTAATGTCCAATTAATACATTTCCAACAATGCTTCTGCTTGCCAACTTAAGGTCACCCCTTCGCGACATCCCACAAGAGCTGCAGTTGCTGAGGGAGCACTGTCTTTTCCTGTTAGCCATGAGCATGTATTTTATCAAAACAACGTGATGTTATCATTTACACTGTTTAATGCTGCCAATCCTGAATTGCACCTCCTTTTTTCCAGAAAAAGTTTCTCTCTCTGCATCCTTTCTCTGACTTTTGCTACAGAAACAGCACAAGGCAAGATCTGATAGAGTGAAAATCCAGAAGAATATTAGGAAATAAATTCTTTCATGCTTTTCACAGAATGTGGCAATTCTTAAAAGTGAGCTGTGATTTTGGGTCTGTCTGACACAAAATTTGCGTCTGTCTGATGCCTTCTTGGTCTGATCTTGGACTGTTCTGTCTGACATATGGGGTAATATTTGGTTAATCTGAGGTTATCTGACAAGGAGCTTCAAGAAGGGAAGAAAAGATCAGGATCTGAAAAATATTTTGAGATATGGGGATTTGGAGTGGAGTTGATAGACCTGTTCTTCCAAACAGACTCTGTGTGAAATAGAGCTTGAGAGAACTTTTACTCCCACCCTCACCCTTCTGCTTTTTTAACTACTTATCCTCCTTTTTGCAATCAGCCTAAGGCTGAGCCGGTGCCTGAACAGCAACACTAGGAAGCAAAACACAGTTACACAAAGTGAACTGGAAAAACATATAGAGGCTATTGAGGGTCAGAGATCTATCTTTAGGTCTTGAAAGTGGCAGTTGATAAGATTTATAAATCTAGCTGGGTTTGGATCTAGTGCTGCACCTGTATGACAAATACCTGCTCAGCTCATCTGCTGTAGCACGCCTGGTCAATGCCTTTGTCCTGGCAAAAGTCTTCAAGGTAAAAGTCACACTGATACCAATGTGTCAGTGTCATCTTTCAGAGCAAGACTTATGTTTTTATTGTTTCTCTTCTTCCAAGGCATATGGGGTCATGATAAACATGTTTCACCAGAGTCATTATCTTTTCCATCCTCAGGGAGACTTCTTGTACCTTAGTTTGTTGTATGTACTACTTTTGACACATGCTTTGCTTTGGAGGAGGATTAAGATAGGAGTAATTTGTGAACTGAGTGGGATTGTTCCAGATAATTTATATATTGCTTAAATACTTCACCAAATGAATCTTCAGATCTTCTGAGTTCCCTTGTGATAATTTTTCTATAAGCCTAAAAAACCCACTGTACATTTCAAATACAAACTTTGCCAATATAATGCATTACTGTAGCCACATGAACAAAATGCTTCTATCTGATAAAAAATTGGCCAATGGTTTGCTGATACTTTTGCTGAGTAATTTTGCTGCGCAGCCACTGATGTCTTGACATAGGCTGTATGCACATCAATGGGCACTGATTAAACACCAAATACATGTAATTATTTTCTGAATGAAGCTAGATGTTTAGTCCAAAAATACTAATTGTATTTCTTAGTGGGAGAAATTAATTTGGTATTGCAACCCATGTGAATTGCATAAATTATCATTTAGCCCATTTTTCTGAAAAAAATTAAGGTCATCAGCTATGTTTTAGAAATAGCAGAACAAACATTAGGTACAGCAAATACCTCTGGAGGGCCCCAAGACTGTCCCAAGCAGAGAGAGAGAGAATTCCTCGTCCTGCTGGCCTTGTCCCAGTAGGTGGTTTATCTTATATGTCATAAAAATGTTGTGCTGGCTCACTCTCAGCTTGACATCCCCTGTACCCCCACATCCTGTTTGGCAGTGCTGCCTTTCAGTCATTTCACAGCTTGTACTGGAGCAAGGGCAAATTTCTTCCCAGATGCAGAACATAGAAGTTCTTGTTTAACTTCATGAGGTGCCTGATTGCACAGATTTTGTTATTATTTGGCCTGGATTATGTAATTAAATCAAGGCCATTTGTTAAATGCTCATGCTGTTCTGATCAAAGCTCTATCATACTCAAATGGAAAAATTAGGAACTGAATGGGTCTGTGAAAAGCAATTGTGGGTTTAGGTTTTGAGATTTTTGGTAGCATTAGTTTTGACATATGTGCACACCTTATTCTTCCATTAAGTTTTGTGTTTATGGGAAATTTAAATTTGCGGTCAGAATAGAAGTACATGCAAAAAGAGAAAATATTATCAGTCATTGATAATTAAATCAATGGACATGAACATGTATCTAAAATGAAGCAGTATGAAAACTGACGATGAGACAAAAAGATGAAACATGGGATGGGAAACCTATCATGCAAAACCTATAACTAAAATATATTCAAAGCTGACAAAGCTCCAGCTTTATCCATTATTCAAAATTGTTTGCTATGCAGACAAAAGTCTGAACTTTGAGTTTGTTTCTCCTTCATTCTCTTTTCTACATTTCACTATTTCTCCTTTTTTGTGTCTTGGTTTGCCTCTTGGCTGAAGAGGATGTTGATTAGGTAGTAAAGAAGAATCACCTACTGCAGTATTTTTAAAAATACTGAAGGAGAGACATCTTAGACAGTATGAGGCTTGTAAATAATTTACAGGGTTTGGAGTGGTTCGTAAGACCATGTGCTGGAGGTGTAATCTCCAAGCAGCAAAACTGCAAGCAAGAAAGATCATCAAAAGGCAGAATCATATTTATTATTCTCTGTCTCTTCTTTCTGTCAGTTTATATTATTTTCTCTTTAAAAGAGAGAGAACTAAACATCTCAAGATGAACATCCCTCCTTTTTATTCTCCAGAAGGAAAATCTAATACAGTAATGCAATTTTAAAAGATTGTCAAACAGAAATTTGCTGTAACAAAATAAATTTTATTCAGATCAAGAAAAGAAAGAATATAAGAAATTGTTTAAATAAGCCTCACCTTTTTTTTTGAAACTCTTTAATTATTTTCCTCTCTTTTATATGAGTTTAATGAAAGGTTAGATAGTTTTTTTTAATTATAGTTGGTACAGTGAAAGAAGTCAGCAATAGCTTGACATAAACCTATGGGTTATACTTAACAATTACAATATTTAATCTCTTTCCCTGAACTGCACAAATCTCCTGATAAACATAATAAAACCAGATTTATGAGTCAAGAAAAGTACAGTCGTGCAGGTAAATCATGTTGGCCACATATATTTTTAGAACAAAATTATTCAAGATCAGAAGTGTTCCCTGTCATGTAGAGTCTCAAAGGAAAGATGCATGCTAAAGAAAGAAAAGTTTGAGCTGATATTTCTGGTAAGTGTAATTGGCCAGCATCTCAGATTTTTAATGAATGTCCTTAAGACACCATTCCTACAGACCTTCAAGGATGGAGAAGGTAAAGTGTTACTGGCAATGCTGTGGCAAAGAACAGAGGAAACTACAGAGGGACAAGCTAGAGAAACTCAAGATGTCATTCCTGGCTCTGCTAATATATAATTCTCTGGAAGTAGGTTGCCTTTTCAAGTAATGATTCTTTCAAACAGTATGGTGAAACCAGAGCTTATTAAGTGACAGAAAAAAAGGGACTGCCTTTAAAGGAGGTATGTAGATCATGTATTTCTCTAATAACAAAGGCTGCCAGCTTATTTTGAACTAACAAATAATAAATCACATAGATTTTTTGAGAGTATCCTTAATTCTCCTCTAACATCACAACATTTAAATGCAGCCAGGAAATGGGACTCTTAGTCTTCACAGCTTCAGACTAACCACTGACAGAGTTAGAGTGCTGGCATTTCCTGTAAAAAAAGGGAGAGCATTCTTTGCAAAATGAGTATAGCTTGAATGCCTTTGTCAGCCAAGGAAAAGGGAAAAAAATTGCTTTACATGTTAATAAGTCATAGAGGTAGATGAACTTAAATGTACATTTTGTCATTCATTATTTATTAAGCTTCTCAGGGAAAAAAAAGGCAATATCTGACCTATACGAATTCAAATATACAGGTTTTCTCTTTAATTCCTTCAAAATGTGTCTAGCTTTTTTTTCCCTTGTCTGAAAAAAAAATTACTTGTGGAACATAGAGAAGCCACTGCTTCTTTTTCTAAATTGGAAAGTGCTGCATCGTTCTTTCACACTCACACCCATCTCAGGGGGAAGGCTGTTTATTTTTCCTCCTGCAGGTCTGGGAATGACTTAGATCACATACCAATGTATGCTTGGAAGAGGAAATTGTAAAATACTTCCGTTACATTTTCTGCATTGAATAACTATATTATTTCAGTGACTATCTGAAAAATTCAATGTATTTTCTTTATTGTGCTTTGAATCCAAGTAAAAATACTGCCCTTTTGCATGCACTTATACAACTCCAGAAGGCTTCACAAAAACAAGCAGCCTTGTAGAATCACAACAGCATAGAATCATCAAGGTTGAAAAAATGTCTCAGGTCATCAAGTCCAACCATTAACCCAGCACTGCCAAATCCACAACTAAACCATGTCCCCAAGTGCCACACCTACATGCTTTTAAATATCTTCAGAGATGGTGACTCAACCACTTCCCTGGACAGCTTGTTCCAATGTTTGATAACCCTTTCAGTGAAGAAACTTTCCCTAATATCCAACCTGAACCTCCCCTGGGGCAACTTGAGGCCATTTCCTCTTGTCCTATTGCTTGTTACTCGGAAAACCAGCTCTAAACCTGCTAGGAACCACAGAGACAGTGACCTATCTGACTACAGTCTTTTTGGGAAGCTGGTAAAGAGAGAGAGATGTTTTAGAATGCCCTCATATCCAGAGACATGACAGGGAGATGCCTTGTCAGTTATGGATCGCTCCTTACCCAGTGAAGGGTAGGGATTTATTCCACTGTTCCTCCCATTCCCCACAGGCTTTGGTTCCAAAGGCAGTATGGCCCAGCAGTCAGCCTTCATCTCGTCTTACAGAGACCTGTGCTATAACTCTGCCTCCATTGGTGACAGCCTCTGTGCCCAGGGACAAATAATTTTGTATGTGTATCTCTGACACAGCTGTTTGTCTGTCTGTTTGATCAAACATAGTTATTTCTTACTGTATGTTTGCATATGCTTAGTTATGATGAAAAGCTGATTTAGCTAAGGATAAGTGACATAAAATCATAATAATCCTAGACCTACAGATGTGACATGCATTTCTCAGCCGGTGCATTTGTATCTTAGTTAGGAAGATTACATTATTTGTTTCTTAGCAGAAGGTGCAAGAACTATGAATATCGCGGTGGTACTTATTTGATCTAAATGGAGTACTATTTGTTCTTGCAGGAACAATTGTTATTACACTGGTAAAAGATATTATACTGTTCTTTATCTCCATTTCAATCTATTTAGTTTCCTGAGTTTGGGAGCACATATGTTTTGAGTCCTCAGTTCAAGTAGCATGATAATAGACAAAAATAAATGTATGAACCTTACAACTTAATTTGCATTTTCTTGTTTTCCTTTGTTTCTAAAAGTCCTTTCCTTTTAAAGGGCTGTGCTTTTTTTTTTTCAATCTTTGTGTTAAAGAAGGAATTAAGGCAAAAAAGGAATTAAGTGTATTGCCCAAAGTCTTCTGCTCAATCTGACAAATTCAGGACTAGAAGTCAGCTCTCTGGTCTTGGATATTTACGTGTGACTTAATAAACAATTACAATATTCCTTCTGCTCTTCCTACCTCTTTGCATAAGTAATTTTTGTAAAGTCATTGGTTTAATCATCTTTATTCTTCTCTTTCACTTCGTTTCATTTTCTTTGTAGTCACTCTGTTCAGACACTTCCTATTTCCTTATTCTTTCTTATGTATTTCAGTTTATGAAGAAGATCTGCAAAAGGATCTTCAAGGTTTGAATAAGATCTTCAGTGGCAGAGTCTTTTGAATTCATTGAATATAACTCTTCCAGTAGAATATGACTGCATGTTCTATCAGTAATACCTAAGTGTTTACATTCCTGCTTGATTTCCATACCATGCAAATGCTGATTGCAACTTGCAGAGCCACCATCCACGGCCCACAGGTGACCCCAACATCTCCACTCACTGCAGCAGAGTGGTTGCTGCTCACTTGTCACTCACGTCTCAAATGAAGTTGAGATCCATGGCACAGAAGGAATTTTTGTCTCATGGGAATTCTTTAGGAAGATACTTCAGTGGGATAATGTGCATTAATATTTGGTTGAAGGTGCAAAGTCACATATGTTAAACTGTCAGTCACACACATGTTATGGATGGTCTCATGAGCTGACTGGACCAGACTGGATGGTATTCATTTCTTGTCATTTACTTTTTTCCAGGAATGCCCCAGTGGTGTTGTCAATGAAGAAACCTTCAAAGAGATTTACTCTCAGTTCTTTCCACAGGGAGGTGAGTACTTGGCAGACATAATTAGTACTACAGTATGTTTGTTAGTTCCTAAGTCTGAAAAAAGAGCCTGTTGTTCAAATTAACAAGATTGTTGCCTCAAGCTGTGTCTGAATTCACAGGGTACTTCCTTGATGCTTGGACACATTTTTAAGTATGTATTTCTGAACGAAATGCAATAACATCCACAAAAAGTCAGTCTTCTCTTATGAAATTACTACCTGTGCTTGCGTACCATTGAAAAACAAGTTTCTCTGAGTAGGTTATTTCTCTTTAAGATTTCTAAGAAGTCTTGCCCATTCTCTTGTATTCAAAAAAACCATTTCACAGTACGAGGATCTGTAGAGGCACTGCAGCTACCCTCTAATATCGATAGCAGAACCCCCTTTAATTCTGTGGGGTTTCTCTTACTAAATGCTAACCTTGATTTAAATTAATTGAATTTCCAGGAGTTCTGTAATTTTTCATTTCCATTATCTTTTAATGCAATGAAGGTAACACAAAAATGCATAAAAGGTTTTTTCCTTGAACCTCTGATTTCTCTCAATTTGAATTTTTTTCCTCTCTTTTCTTCCTCTTGCATTTGCTATTCAGTTATCCCTCTTCATATTCTCCTACAACCCTTCAATCTCACCTCTTCAACTTTTCCCAGAGCTCTTGAGATTTGTGTATTTATCTGGGACTGTTCAGAACTCCTTCTTTTCATTTTTTCTTTAAAAAGCCATACTTAATTGGTAGCAAAAAAATATCTCCCCTTTAGTTTTATTTTGAATAAAGACGTAGAAAGTAAAGAGCAGCATTCAGTGTGGATTGCCATCTCTGAAATCCTTTGGAAGTAGGCACACTCAATAGAGATGAACAAAAGGCTAAAAGGGTTGACCTGCCTACTGATTGTTTCTATATGTAAACTTAGACCAAGCTAACAATTACAGTTTGAAATATTATATTTTTAGTTACCCTGTCTAGTGAAAATAATTCTCTCTATGTGATTTACTACACCTTTACTACACTTAATAAAAAAAATCTATCATATATCCTATTGTTACAACCAGAATTTTTTATGGGCAAAGAGAAAGCATGCCTGTTCTAAAAGTAAAGGCAAAAGATATTGTGAGAGTATATGTAGTCCTAAGAGACTAATCTTTATCAGTCCAGATCTAGTTGTTACAGAGAAGAAAAACTATTAATGTAGTTAAAATGGATATGTACTGAATGTATAATTTCTACCCCTATTCCTGGTATTAATGCTGATCCTTCTGCTCCTCCTCTGGGCATTTAGGGCAGTGGCATCCTTTGGAGAAGGAGGTGAGAACTGCAGTCAGACTGTCTAGTTAAGAAGCCAGACTGGGTTCTTAAATCATTGAATGTCTTATTAAAATAATGTGTCCAGCTGGGGTCTTTAAATTTCAGTTGTGCTTAAAATAATGATTTTATGTATGTCCCAATATTAAAGAGCAAAAAAGAATCTTGAAAGTTGTCCCCAAATTTAAACATGTAGATCGGTGCTCCAGCTGTCTGTGTGATGAAAAACCAGGTACAACACGATGTATCATTATGACAATTCATATCGGAACAAACAAAATTATGTCCTGAAGATTTTAAGCTTCGGGGAAACCAAAGAAATTTTTCAATGTCGTTGAGCAAGTCACTTCCTCAAGCAACTTCCAAGACTGTCCAGGACAAGGTACAGGAGGATTCCAAATAGGGCGAGGGGCCACAAAAGTAACAAAGGAAAGGAGATGACACTGAATTTCAGTAAAAGCAATGTATTTTAAAATGCAAAAGTAGCTTTGTAAAAAGTTTTCCATGCCAGAAAGAGCACCCCAGTAACTTCTTTTTAGATTCACTGCCATACAGGTGAATGAATACACACCCTGCATTTATGCAATGGATCACCTGAAATAAAACTTGGAATTTTTCTTCAGCCAGGCAGGTCATAGATAAGAATCCACACACTGAATAGTTATTACACTCCTTCATCACTTCTGAAGAAAATATCATGCTCTTAGTTTGATAAGCTTGTAGTTTGATAAGCCATACTCTTCCATGTATAATGATTACCATTTTTTGTCTCTGACATTTAAAATGCTTTGATGGTGTTGTTCAAGGGAATTCTGATTTAATATGTGTTCCTATCTCAACCTGCTAAAATAGAAAACTAGCCTACTAGTTATGATATCAGATCCTTGGAAAGAAACTATATTTAATTTAAAAAGTTAAGATTTTGTTTAAAATTAATAATGTTTGAGATTTAGGGGGGAAACCAAAGGGGGGAATTAGACTAATTAGCTCTAGTTAAAAGACTAACTTGCCTCATCCTGCTGTGGTTTTGAAGGAAAATTTCAGACCACAATTGCTTGAACAAACAACTCTGAAAAAGGCTTTTGAATTATTTTTTTTCAGAGGAGTTACCAGAAAAAAATCTTCTTCAACTGGGACTTTTTCTCATATACCATCATACAAAAAAGTAGTATATTGTATTATGTATGGGCAACAAAAATAATATACCTTTGTGTTTTCTGTATATCTACAGAAAATAACCAGGAATATTTAAGATGTTTTTAAGAAATGGGTGCCAAGAGAATAGGAAGTTATTTAAAATTCATTTTATGATAGCTGTACCTCTATAACATGTTTTTTCCCTGAAGATGATTTGCATAGTATATTCTGTTGCACAACAGAAATCTCAGTAGATTATAGAAAATATGACTATTAAAATGCTAAATATAAACTGTAGTCAACAAATTTACATTTTTCAGTTAAAGTGTGAATGTATCTGCCAAGCTGTTCTTAAGCAATTACAGTGGTGACTGGATACATGGAAGAATGAATGACTCTCTCAAATAGTGGTGGTGGGGATTTAATTCTCTGAAAATGTGTTAACAGACGGGGTTTAAAGATTGCAGGTTTTTCTTGTTACGATTAATTCACATCATACAAAATTAACATATTGAAGCAAGACTAGAGTTTTGGTATATTTGATTCCTTGGAGTCAAGGTGGGATTTCAGGTGAGTGTCCCGAAACTATTGCTCAGTTTAATACAAAAACAGTATTTTGGGCTGTGAAAAATAAAGGTTTGCAGGATTGATATAAAAGGTAAAATGGTTTAGTGCCAAGAAATCAGAAAATGGCATTTCAGCACTGATCAGGTTTTTCCATGATAGGGAGAAGTTTGTTCTGCAAAGAGGACACTGATTTCATAATACTTTGGCCTTTATTAATAATTTATGAGGTTAATGTTAATTAACATAAAATTAATGTAAACATATTAAGTAGAAAGAGAAAAGTGAGTATTAAAAGTAAACAAACCCTCATTCTACATTAATTTGCGTGATTTTGAGGGAGGGAAAAACACTGAGGACAGCTGACTTCCCTTAACCCCAGCACCTTGTACCTCAAATCCACAGGGTAGTCTCTGGATAAGTGCTCTCTTCACAATATATTACTCCTGGAGCAGGTTGTGCCTTTCTGAAGGCATTCACTGGAAATAGATGGATTTTTACAAAAAATTAAAGTTTTGACAGATTTATATTCATGCTTTTGTTTCTGAAATGAGTCAATATGCACTGGGAAGGAGGTTTGGAAAGTATGCAAATAGTGAAGGATCATTTGTTTAAGGTCATCTTTCAGAGTCTTACTGACCATTTAGTGAGTCACAGTCAGTTTTTCCAAGCCCTAATGCAACGATCATGGGAATTCAGCAGCAAGCCAGCTTTAAAAATCTGCTTCTTAGGAGAGGATTTCTTCTCACCTGTGAGTGAGCATAGGACCCAATAGCAGCGGCAGCTTTCTGCCAAAATCAGCTTCAACCTGGGAAACAGGTCTGTGTCCAGAGCAAAACCAATACAGTAAGGGTAGCGTCTGCCTCCTTCATTTAACGAGAACAAATGAACACATTCTTCATTTTAAGCATTTGAGATAGATCCCTGTCACAGCCAGTGTTCCTGTTAAAACAAGTTGTTTCAGAGTACAATAACATGCCATCTTTGCTATCTGCTCAGGTATCAGTGATTAGCAAAAACAAGAATAAAATCAAACAGATATTCTAGAACAGAATTTTTCATGTTTGGTTTCTAGCAAATGGTTTCAAAGTACATGGTTTGCTATCCATGTACTTGTACTTATAACTTATCCCTCCTCTCCTGCCAAAAAGAAAGTTTAAATTTCATTGAAAATCTAGTCTTACTATGAAATTTTGGTATCAAAATATACCTCAGTATCAAATAGTTTTAAAAGAATTACATTAAATTAAATTTTATTAAATAAGATGTGCGTACTGTGAATTATTTTTTTCTGCTTTGAATTTTAGATTCCACAACATATGCACATTTTCTGTTTAATGCATTTGACACTGATCACAATGGATCTGTAAGTTTTGAGGTAAGTGATACTGTTGCTTATTTCTATGAAATTGTATATTTTGCCATTCCTTGTAATGAAGTCCTGTTTGGTGGCTGGCTCACATTAGGGAAAACTTAGCTTATGTGACTCAACTTTCAAGTTTTTCCAATGTAATAACAAAAGTCATTTTACAATTGTATATTCTGTAATGGTAACTGAGACTGTGCTACTACATAATATTTTTAAAAATCTGTCCATTTAAAAGGTAACCCAATTTATACACAAGTTACCTAAAATAGTTCTTCCTTTCTGCCTTTGCAAGGTCTCTGAACTACAACTAATGTTATGGGGATGACTCAGCCAAAATAGGATTTTTCATACTTAGTTTCCAGAAAGTTCTAGAAAAAGCTTTAAAGCAAATGTTTTTGAAAGCACAAGAGTTAGAAATTCATTCTTCCTCCATTTAACTGCCCATTCTGTTTCCCCAGTTCTGTTTTTCCCTGCTAAGGCTAAATTCATCCACACAATATAACATGGAAAAAAGGGACCTTACTGCAATAGTGTAGATGAGAACAGGGTGTACAAAATACTGCAAAGGAGACAATATTTTAAGCTATAGAATTAAAAAAAAAAAGTTCATTTGCAAAAGGATTTGTTTGTTTTGTCATGTTTTCTTTGGTTTTGATAATAATGAACAAATGATTGCCTTACAACTTTTGATAGGATTGCAATAAATACACTCACTTTAAATTTATTGAAATGTCCTGTACATGTTTTTAAGATTTATTTTAGTGAATGATGTTTTGAGGTCTGACAGATTTTTTTTTTTAAATAATGAATTGATATAATAGGAAGAAGACTTGCCAAACAGGTGCACTCTGATCAGAAATCTATACCCTAAACTAAGACTATAATCAGATAATTTTTTGATCATTATTTGCATTTTTTTAAAAAAACTCATGAACCGTATCTACCTTTTTCCAGGCAGATGAAGTCAGTGGGATCTGTGTGAAACTAGGAGCAGGAATGCAGGTTTTATTCATGTCTCCTGTACATAGGCAAAATCTGCAAGGACCCTTCTGGTCAAATCACAGAATCATGGAATGGTTTGGATTGGAAAGGATCTTAAAGATCACCCAGTTCCAAACCTCCTGCCATGGACAGGAACACGGACAGGAACACCTCCCAGTAGACCAAGTTGCTTCATCCAACCTGGCCTTGAACACTTCCAGGGATGGGGCATCCACAACTTCTATGGGCAACCTGTGCCGGGGCCTCACCACTCTACCAGTAAAGAATTTCTTTTGTATATCTAAACTAAACTTTCCCTCTTTGAGTTTCAACAACAGCAGACACATTGAGAAAAAGCATTTTTAGAATCAGTGGTTGAAAAGTATTTCTGCTGTTATCATTAAAAAGAATAGTAACAAAAAAAACTTTTGCACCTTTTCTGGTCAATTTGTTAACATTCATATCTCAGACAGAAAACCTTTATAAATGCACTATATTTGGAGCCCTTTTTAAGGGTTTTGATTATCTCAGAGTGCAGGTTTGTGCACAAAAAAAGGACTTTGGAATAAAATAAATCAGGAAAATAAAAGCAGCAGTGCTTTTTTTAAATTGCTAAAATAGGCATTTGTAGTTTATTTTTGTTCAATATCAAGGCAGACATGAGTGATCCAGACTTTGTTATTATTTGCACTAATTGTGAATCCAGCATAACTCTACTGCTGTCAGAAGACTCTTGCTTCTGTGTCCTTGTAGCAACATTATACTTACAAACTCTATGATAACCATTCTAGAAGAGTCCTCCTGAAGTTAAAAATGTATGGGTTGGGGTTTTTTTTGTAATCACATGAAAATAGCTGCAAAATATGAAAGAAGATACTGTGAAATGTGCAAAATATGGTCATCTCTTTTTTTTCCTGCTCCTTTTAATCCTAGGTGCAACTGTGCCATATTCTTTCTATTCCAATCTTTATTCTAGTTTTCTAATTTCCATTAGAAAAACAACAAAAGTAAACAGCACAAAAGGTAGAGAGGGAGTAATTTAAAAGTTTGGAGAACAAATAATCATTCTTTCCGAAGTACTTTCTATATCAAAGTGTAGAAGTAAATACAATTTAATATAATTACCTATGATAAAAACACTCTGGCTATCTTCTGTGTAAAAAAAAATATCAAAATCTGAAATGGTAGCAAAATTCTCTTGTAGGTAAGGATGACTTCTTTTTGTATTGTACTCTCAATTTTCCATGAAGCAGTGGTAGCTGGAGCTGTGGGTAAAAAGAGAGAATTTGCTTTAGCTTTTTGCTCTTTTTTCCTCAAATTTTCAACCATCAACAATGAAGTGCTAGAGCTGAGCACAACTTAAATGCACACCTCAACTGACATTTCTTGGTGAGATTGCTTGCTGAGATTGCTCTGTCCTTAGAGTTTGGTCATCCCTAAATCTGTACGCTCTTTGGTAAGAGCCAGAATCTCTAAGTGAAGTATTTATGTAGCATAAAAAACAAACTTATAAAACTAGGTGCTTGAACTTATCTCTCCTTATCCCATGATTGTATTAATTTTGAGACTAGTTTATTTCATTAGTTATGTGAACTAGTTTTGCTTTAATATGGGGACAGAGTTTCTGAAGACCCAGTGACCCAGCTACTGGAGGGCTCTTTGGGCATATTAGTGAAGTTCTTTTTTCCATTAGACAGAGACAGATACAAAAGCAAGGTTTTCATTTGCTGCATGTATATTGTCACTGAACCAAAATGAAGATCTGGCCTCAAAGCTATTTACACAGTCAGAAAAAATGGAGGCCAATTAACTTTAGACATATCATCAAAGGTAAAGCTCATTGCACATACATGCAAATATCCAAATCAGTATCCTTCGTTTGTTGTAGATGCAGATTATGGCTGTTCTAAATGTGACTTTGACGAAAGTCATTCAATAATCCCACTAATTCTCAGTGCCTTAAAGCACAATGCTGTGCCCAAACACAGTGGAGTTGTTTAAAGATTTCTGTGATATTTAATCACAACCAAACTTATATTGGTTAATAAATTAGCAAGCCTACTAACTCACTTTCGTAGAGGAGTACAGTTCTTAAAATCAAACACAATTTCATATTTCACTAATGATAAAAGTAGTGTCTAAGGAAGTATTATGAAGGCAGCAGTTAAATGAGTCATAGAGTCATTGAATGCCTTGGATTGGAAGGGACCTTGAAGATCATCCAGTTCCAACCCCCTGCCATGGGCAGGGACACCTCCCACTAGACCAGGTTGCTTGAAGCCCCATCCAACATGACCTTAAACACTTGCAGGAACAGAGAATCCACAGCTTCTCTGGGAAACCTGTTCCAGTGCCTCACCATCCTCACAGTGAATAATTTCTTCCTAATAGCTAATTTAAACTTATTCTCTGTCAGTATAAAGCTGTCCCCCTTGTCCTGTCCCTACATGTGCTTATGTAGGGTCCCTCCCCAGCTCTCTCATAGGCCCTCTTTAGGTAATGGGAGGTGCTCTAAGGTGTCCCTGGAGTCTTTTCCAGGCTGAACAAGCCCAGCTCTCTCAGCCTGTCTTCATAGCAGAGGTGCTCCAGTCCTCTGGACTTGTTCCAGCAGGTCCATGTCCTTCGGCCCCTGAGGTGGATGCAGTATTCCAAGTGGGGTTTCACAAGAGCAGAGAAGAGGGGCAGAATCACCTTCCTTGACCTGCTGGTCACATTTCTTTTGATGCAGCCCAGGTCATGGTTGGCTTTCTGGGCTGCAAGTGCACATTTCTGTTCATGTGCCAATATCCCCAAGTCCTTTTCCTCACGGCTGCTCTAAATCCATTCTCTGCCCAGCCTATATTTGAGCTTGGGATTGCCCTGACCCAGATGCAGGACCTTGAACTTGGCCTTGTCAAATTTCATGAGGTTCACAAGCATAATTCTGTGAGTTCAACACAAAAAGTTTTGTACATATCATGTAGGAAATGAGCTAATTTTTCTCAGTACAATGATGATCTCTTAAGCATTTTGACACCATCTGATTTAAAGTAGCTACAATGAAATGCATTTCCTTTTAGCAGCAGTTTCTCCTCTGTGACCTTTGTCTTACACGTACCAGGGCTCCACCACTTCTGTGACATCACTTGATTCCTTTGCAAAATCCTAATATCTAAATTTTAAAATGGATTTAGGTTCCTGCCTACCTACTTCTGGCCTTGAAAAAGACATAAAAGAACACATGACCAGGTGGAATAATTTTAAGCTTTCTTATGGATTTGAGACAGCCCACTAATAAGTTTGTTAATTAATTTATTAATGAACTAATTATCTCCAAAGATTTACTGAGAGATAAAGCAATCAGAAAGTCATCAACAACCTTGCTAGGAGATAATTAATCACTGCTGAAAAAAAACCACAAATGCAAGTTCATTCCAGATCACAACCAGACATTCTCTACAGCTGTAGCACAGAACAGAAATGTCAGCAGGCTCTGAGTACACAGAAGCTCTGGTACAGGTGCAATGATGCTGCATTTTGCAGCCCTTCAGCGAGACATCCCCCTTTCTTGAAGAATCAAAATTGGGCACAGAAGGAGGTCTTAACAGGTATTAGCATGCTTTGCAGGAAACTGGCAAGTTACAAACAGGAAGCTGCAGAAAGGAGTAAAGGCAAGTACCAAGGCAGAGACTTTTGTGTTTCTAACTTCACTGTCACAGACTGAAGAAAGACCCAACCTAGAGTTGTATCTCAGCCCAGACCTCCTGTTTTAAGCTCCACTGTCACCCTAGCTCAGGTGCGCCTCTCCTCGTTAGGTGCTCAGCTGAGCAGGACCATCCTTCTCAGTGGGCAGTGACAACATCCTCAGAGGATGTATGTGTCTGAGTATAGTGAAATTTTCTTAAACAATAAACAGGCTCTAAAAGTAGAATTCTTCTCTCCCTAGAAATTAGATGTCTAAACCAGGCCAGAAAACAGCAGCTGGGTACTCTAATACTGTAATGGGGTCTTGTGTTTGTGCTCTTTGCTAAATAGTGTGCCTGATTCGTGCATCACTGAGATGTTGGTAACATGCATAAAGAGGGCAGCTGCTCCCTGAGTTTAGCTGCTTCCCTCTGCTCTGCTGTTTTACTGTGGCTTTCTGCACTGGATTTTTAGCTTAACAGCTAGAATGGCTACACTGCTGCTGACACACACATTGTCTTCCATCATGCAGAGCATTTTCCCATTCAAGGCTCTTGCCCAAAATACCCCGTGGATTTGGCCTATATCCATTGAATCAGATACTTTATTTCCATCTGATTTTATTACTGTGTTCTTCAGTTACTTGAAAGTGAGTATGCAGAAAAGACATCCCATCCTAGCTGGTCCTTATCCAGCTCATCACAACTTCCTATTACGATAAATCCTTTCTATTGTTCCTGAGATGACTCCTGCACAACACTCAGACAAAGGCAATACACCTGAACTATGCATTATTCCACACATAGTTGATACAATACGGAAGGAGATGACTCACTGCTGCAATGTTTAGAGCACATACCCAAAAGGTTTTTGAGTTGTCTCTGCTTTTTAAGAACACCCAGTCCCATGAAACACAACATAAAGTAAAGGGTTTTATTTTTAAAATCTATGATAGAAGGGTAGCCTTGGAAATGGGGATATAAATGATTCCAGGAAGCCAGCTAACACAGGTGGTGCATCACAGAAAGAAACAAAGAGAATTGAACAAGAAAAAAAAATGGATGTATTTTAGATAAAATAAATTTAAAAATGTTGCTGTGTCAGTGGACACAAGACTGCTCTCAGGTCTGCAGTCACAATCCTCACACAGGGCACCACTTAACAGTAAACAAAAAACCCAACTCTCAGTCTAGGGCTGCAAGGGCAGCTGCTCTCACCTAAAGCTGCTTCAGTCCTGCTTGCTTTCTTGGTAGTGCTCATCTAGTCTCTCTCCTCCGTGCTGCTCGCTCGCTCAGTAGTAGTGCTCATCCAGGCTCCTCTCCTCTCTGAGTTACCTACCAGAGGGTCAGCTGGTCTCTGGTCTTTAGTAGAAACACCTGGTTCAGCACAGCTGTAACTCATCAAAGTCAAGACCGCCTACAGACCAGAATCTTAAATCTATACAACACATGCCCATTCTTGTACTCCCACATTGCTATGCCAAAATAAAAATTAATTCAGAATTCTTACATATAATCTAAGAAAATAATGCAACTGGGGACCTTCACAAAGGACTTCAGGAGAAGCTACATCAAGAATGTAAAACAGTACAGAAAAGATTTGAAGACATGGTACTAAATTAAAAAGGTTAATTGCTGATGCTGTAATGTGATCAAATCTGTTCTGAATTTCTTGAACATTTTAATGTTTAATAGTACATTGTTAAAGAGCTGTTTGGAGATTTAGCCTTGTGACCCTCAATTAGTCATTGAGATGTAGACAAGATGAGAAAAATTCTTTAAAGATTAATGTATCCATTTACCCCAAAGGGCGCATATACTAATAAGACAGAAATTTGTGACATAGAAAACCCAGAGCTTGCCAATTGAATTGTTAAACAGACTGAAGCTGTCAAAAGAGCTGTCTGTGCCTACTAGACCATCTGAGGCAATGATATCTGTGTGTACTTCACTGTATCAGGTATACTTATTTGACTCTGTGGTACACCAGACCTTTGTAATTTATGTCTAGCCTTAGTGTAGTCTTTTCCATTGCTCCTGTGTCAGAGAAAATGCAAAACCTGCATTATGCAAATAAGAAATATGTCATCTTTTATTGTCTCTGCTTTAATGTCACTCTAAGACTTCCTATATGTCATTGCCAGTAACGTAGAAAGGCATATTTAAATATGAGCACTTGCCATATTCTGCTCAACCTATTATGAAGGCAATTTCATATATTTATGGGTTCATATGTTTATCAAATAAAAAGAGGTGGAGGAGATGGTTAGGGAAAAAGAAAGCTATTGTTTACAAAATATTAACCTGCTAAGAAATACAGAAGAGAGGTGATGGGACTTGATATTTTCTCCAATCTGGAAGATGCTCACTAAATGTAAATGAGGTTTATGCTGTCAAAAGAGTATTTATTATGAAACAAAAATCTATAACCAAATACTACATATAAATAATCTCAAAAGTCTTCTGAATAGCTCTGTAGCAACAGAGCATTGGTGGGTCACAAAAACATTAAGATGGTACATGGACATTTAATATATTTATTATTCCCTATCATACTTCCAATAAAAGTAGTAAGAATTGAGGTGTGCAGTATCATACACGAAGTTTGAAGTATTGACTGCAGCAGATTGATCTAAGAGATCTGGGAACCACATATTCACCTCTAACAAGGTACAGATTTAACAAGAATTTAATGTTCCTTAGTACATAATTCTCCCCAAATTGGTCTCCTGTGCTTAGATTAATCTAACTCCCACTTAAGCTTTTCTTGGACCATTAAACCATGAGGATTGCTTTTTCCTGGTATTAACTTCAACAGGAACTGCTAATGTGAGACACTAGGCATTTCAGAGGATACAACCACTGTTGGAAAACTATGGTTTACATTACAGAAATTTACTCAATTTACTTATTAATTATGAGTGTAGCAAATAGTGCCTAGATTGTTAATCCAGCAATCATAACACTTTCAGTGAAGCAAAAGAAAATTGAAACAACACATCTTTCCAGACTTCTGACAAATGCATTATTCTGGACTTCTGAGTGAAAAACTGCTCAATTCCAAACTGACCAAGACCTTTTTTCTATTTAGGATTTTGTTATGGGTCTCTCAATTTTACTCCGAGGGACAGTACAGGAGAAACTGAACTGGGCTTTCAATTTATATGATATAAATAAGGATGGATATATAACTAAAGAGGTAAGGTCTACTTACTGTAGTCACTGAAAGTAAAGGTTGTAAAGGTAAGTCCTGCATTCAAAGAGGAATGGTTTCATTGTCAAATTAAATGTGTTAACAAATTATCAGATATTATGAAGTTAGACATGCTAAAATTTAAATGCTAAAAATTAAAGTAATCTTCTCATTTTAAACGCATTTATGAACATTGAAAAGGGAAAATCTTTACAGAAATTGTAAAACTTCAGAATTCTTCAGGTACAGAAATGGTTGGCTTCAACTTACGTGTGTGTATTTGCACATACAGTCCCTAGAATAGATTGGTAGGATATTTGGACAAAAAGGAATTAAGTATGTGGGCAGTGATTGTTACTTATTTTATGAATGTACTTCTAATCATTTTTAACTTGAAACTGAATTTATAAAGAAAGATTCCTACACCTTTTATTCTGCAAGGATTCAAATACATACTTAAATTATAGTGGGACTAAATGAGTGCTTTCATCAAAGTATATAGAGGTTTTTTTAAAGTGGGGTTTATGCAAATATATAAATTACACTTATAATTTTACATTTAGAAAACACTTCATGATCATTATAAAAGAATAACCTATAGAATAATTTCTCAGCATACTACAGATGACTTGTTTTTATAATTATTAAAATTTTCACAAACCACTCAAAATTCAAAGACTTTGGTATAAAAGGAGGACTCTGCATAAGTGCAGGTATGTGCATGGGTGTTTCTATTTTCTCTAGGGAAAATAACTTGTAAGAAGCTGATGTGCTTTGGCCATTCACTTGCTGTTACAAAACTTCTTTTCCTTTTTATTTTTATCCATAAGACATTGGGAGATTCTTCCCACAATCCATGAACTTGAACATATTATAAATCATTTAAAATTGAAATCATACTATGAAATCATCTATGAAAGCTGAAATCAGATGCTAGAATTTCTAGGAATTAAGTAGTTCCTTCTTGAAGCTGTTCAGCCAAAAAATAATAGGCAAATTTCAAAATTTTATTCTAAAAAGCAAATCCTCAAAATTATTTATGTGTTCTGAGATAAGCAGAGTCTACAATGCACATTACATTGCTGAAAAATAATTTTTTTCCTCTTCAGGAAATGCTTGATATCATGAAAGCAATATATGATATGATGGGGAAATGCACCTATCCTGTTCTCAAAGAAGATGCACCTAGACAACATGTGGAAACATTTTTCCAGGTAGGTCGGGTAACAGAGAAGCCAAAAAGACTGCTCTATGACCAGGCGGAGAAAGATTTTCATTGTTACAACAGTTTTGCATATCCTTCCAATTATGTAATCCTTTTTATTCTCTGTGGTTCCATCCCAAGTTTCCCAGATCTACTCATTACACCCTGTTTTTTCAACAACAAGCTCTTTAAGCATAGTCCACTTACTATGACTTTTGGACTGGTTGTTCCTAGGCTGACATATAACTGAATATAACATATTCAAATGAATAATCAAAAGGACTTGTTTTACACGGAAATTCAGGAGGAGAAACATACTGTATTGGGTTGACCCTGTCTGGATGCCAGGCACCCACCAAAGCCTCTTTCTCACTCCCCCCTCAACTGGACAGGGCAGAGAGAGGGTAACAAAGGGTTCGAGAGGGTATCATTCCTGATGGGCTCAGCCTTGGCCAGAAGCAGGTCCGTCCTGGAGCCGGCTGGCACTGGCTCTGCTGCACATGGGGAGAGGTTCTGGCAGCTTCTCACAGAAGCCACTCCTGTAGCCCCCCTGCTACCAAAGCTTGGCCACACAAACCCAATTCCCATACTTTTTTTTTTTTTTAACAGAAAATGGACAAAAACAAAGATGGAGTAGTTACCATAGACGAATTCATCGAGAGCTGCCAGAAAGTAAGTATTCAGTGTTAAGTACTGAACTTCACTTACTGAATCTGTTGGCTATTTCTATCATAGCTCTACACAAATTTCTGCAGTCAGTGAGGGTGATTTCAATACCAGAGACAGAGTACTCCCAAGGTAGAGTACGTATGCACACAATTACACAAAAACACTAAACAGTGTAAATAAATTTGTTGCCTGAATCTGCAGAAGAGCTGTTATAAACAAGCTGTCATTGCTTATTAGACAGTAAGCAATGCCAATTGTGCCAATATTCTTTCTCTCTTTAATAGTGTATTGTTTGCACTTGATAGAAAAAAGCTTCTTCACATTCAGCTAAATATTTATTTCTATCTTTTGCCCATGCTGGGGCACACAGTCCTCTCACAACTGGCCTATAATCATGACAATAATAATATTGCCTGAAAATCTATCATCCATGGGTGAGTTTCTCAGTGAGTTGGGAGGTGCTTATAAGCAGTGAGGCCTTATAAAAAGAGAGTGGAAGGGGCTTGCAAAGTGTTGGATGGCAAGACTTAACACCAGACAAGTTTTCTCAAGGCAAGAACTGATAATGATTATCTGCCACAAGCTTTTACACTACCCAGGTGGCTCCTAATTTCTTTCAACTGTTGTAGGCAGCTCCTGGCCTCTAGAGCCAGGATAGAGATCTTCTAAAGCAGGAGTTACAGCCTGTTTTCACTCTGCTCTTCAGAAACCAACTTGTTCTAAGACCAGTAGATGATATGAGGAAAGATAAGTTGCATTTTCATAAATTTAAGGAAATCCTGTTAATTTGACAAAAAAATTGCAAGAAAAAGAAATGTGATAGAGTATAAAATAAGGATGACTAGCCTTTGGCATGATAAGAGGTTCATAGAATTGTAGAGTCTGCTGAGTTGGAAGGTACCCATCAGGATCATCGAGTCCAACTCCTGGCTCTACACAGGACACCCCAATAATCAAGCTTGTAGAGTATAGTAAAGCATCATATTAGACCTAGTGAATACGATAGGCTTGATTACATTATGTAAATTGATATGGCAAATAAGTCTGACACTATTTGTTACAGTGAGAAATATAAGAAGTCGTAGTAGTGGTCTACTGATACCTTGCCCAGCAGACTGATTAATACAAAGCTGATGGAGACCAGTGATACAACTCGTGCTTACTGTTTCTTATCTTCTATGTCAAGAAGAGAGTAATAAAGAGACAGAAGATAACCAGACTATCAAGATAAATGCATTTAGTGAGTGATAGTTTTTTAACTATTTGGAATAGGGAAATCTCTAGATGCTCAAAGATGCTGTAGAAGCAGCCTATTGTATATGCATCTGTAGCTATTCATTGGAGTTGCTCTTATGAGCACAGCTACCTAGTAAGTGAATTTTTGTTTGATTTTAATCCACTGATTTTGGGGGATGAAAGACAGCCAAGAGCTCTGCTAACTGTGGCTGTTCTGTGTATCCTTAGCAATGGGCACTGGGTAGCGGCTCATCTGTCAGCAGTGCTCTGTTGCACTGACCATGGTTCCAGCTTGTCAGTCTTGTTCAGTACCAACAAAAGGCATTTGCTCTGCTAACACTGTGTAATCATCAGAAACAGAGATGAGATTCATTTCCCAGCTGAGGTCTGTAGCATTCCAGAAGTTGAATGACACATTAATCTGCATATGACAGCAATTATGGTGATGGGCTGAGTGATTCATTTACAAAGAAAATTGATAACTTTAGTAAGGAATTGTCTGCTCTCCTTATCCAGTGCAATTCAGTTTCTCAAGTCTGTTAGATTTATTTACTTGTTCTAAGTATTCAGAATACACGTGAGAGAGATGCTCTCTAAACTGCTACATGATGGAGACACAATGAATGCTACAGAATGCTATGACTGTCATCATGCTACTTGTCTCACCTTCCCTTGCTTTT
Organism: Rhagologus leucostigma; assembly: GCA_013397725.1. NCBI lineage: Eukaryota > Metazoa > Chordata > Aves > Passeriformes > Rhagologus > Rhagologus leucostigma. Next base: position 2,782,935 of record VZTD01003639.1, on the reverse strand, counting down.
AACTTCAATGGTGGCTATGGCTTTTTGATACAAAAAGTATCCTGCTGCCTAAGTCTCTCTGCCAATTAAGAACTGTTCTTTTAAGACTTCTGTGCTTCAAAGTGTGTAATTCATGTTTATATTGAGATTAGGTTTTAGAAATGAGGTTCAGAGTTAGGATCCATAGAGTCATAGAATATACTGAGTTGGAAGAGACCCATGAGGATCAAGTCCAATTCCTGGCCCTGTGCAGGACACCCCAAGAATCACACCATGTGCCTGAGAGCATTGTCCAAATGCTTCTTGAACTCCGCCAGGCTTGGTGCTGTGACCACTGCCCTGGGGAGCCTGTTCCAGTGCCCAGCCACCCTCTGGGTGAAGAGCTTTTTCCTAATATCCAGCCTAAACCTCCCTGACACAACTTCAGGCCATTCCCTTGGGTCCTGTCACTGGTCATCACAGAGAAGAGATCAGTGTCTGCCCCTCCCCGTCCCCTCATGAGGAAGTTGTAACTGCAATGAGGTCTCCCCTCAGTCTCCTCTTCTCCAGGCTGAACAAACCAAGTGACCTCAGCTGCTCCTCGTACAGCTTCTCCCCCAGAGCCTTCACCATTCTCATGGTCTCCTTTGGACGTCTCTAATAGCTTAATGTCTTTTTGATATTGTGGCACCCAAAACTGCAATTTTCAAGGTGAGGCCGCCCCAGAGCAGAGCAGAGCGGGACAATCCCCTCCCTTGCCTGGCTGGCGATGCTGTGTCTGATGCACCCCAGGACAGGGTTGGCCCTCCTGGCTGCCAGGGCACTGCTGGCTCATGTTCATTTTTCCATTGACCGGGATGCCTAGATCCCTTTCCACAGTGGTGCTCTCCAGCCTCACATTCCCCAGTCTATACACACAAGCCAGATTGCCCCACCCCAGGTGCAGAATCCAGGACTGGCCCTTGTTAAACTCCGTATGGTTGGTGATTGCACATCTCCCTGTTTTGTCTGGGTCTCTCTGCAGGGCCTCCCTGACCTTGAGTAAGTTGACAGCTCCTCCCAGCTAAGTGCTCTCCACAAACTTAGTATTCCCTTGAGTCCCTGTGTCCAGGTCATTAATGAAGATGAAGAGAATTGGTTGGAGATGAGCCCTGCAGAACCCCACTAACGACTAGTCAATCAAAGTCCTTCAAGAAACTCAATTCAGGAGTTAATATGGCTTCGGTCTTTTCAGGATTACATATTTTACAAAAGAACATGGCTGCTGCTTTTAAAAGACAGCTGCAGGAAAACCTTTTCTTAACATCCTGATAGGTATGAGATCTAAAAAGGTAAAGTCTGAATCTTTAAATAGACCAGAAGTATGTTCTGCCAGGGAAAGGCTGCAGGAGTCTTTTCTTTGAAGGTTATCTCAGGCAAGATTTGCAGTCTCTGAGAACTGGCATTCCTCTACTTTGAGCTGGAAGCCAAATTAGTGAGCAGAAGTACATCCCTTTTACTGCTGTTTTGCAATAACTAAAGGAAGTGTGGCATGCTTACTTTACAAGCAAGAAGGAACACAGCAAAACATCTTTGAACAGAGGTCCTACTTCAGGTTCACATTCCTGAGATTTTTTTTTGCAGCATCAAGAGACTCTGGTGTATTCTTAAACACTCATTTTACACGTGTGTGCCTTTTTAAAAAATTGCCTTGTTGTGCTGAGCACTTGCTTGGCACAACTACCAATGCAGCAGCACTGTACAGCCTGAGGTATACAGTTGGTTCAAGGCTCTTAATTCACAGTCCCATTGCAAAGAATGGCCTGTCCATTCAAAAAGTGTTAAAAGTCATGTAGGGAATCATTCAGGCTTTGAGCACTCTTCTCTGGACACTGGGTAGAAGTATCTGAGTAGAACAGTGCCTCCCCTCATCTTTCCTCTATATTAGACAGGGAATGTGTATGACCTCATTTCCCTGCCCTCCCTATCTCGCATGCATTTGAATGTCAGTCTGCCATCCAGACTCCAGGAGTCTTCCTGCTCCCATAGGAGAAATGGATTGCTGCCCTAGACACGCCGGACTGAGTCTCAGAAAGTGGTGGCTGTTTGTCTGGCTTTGTATAAATTACCAAAGAGCAGATCTAGGTCCTGAGAAACAGCAGTGTGGCTAACTCAAGAGCTAGGCACTTCCCAGTTCCTTACTTGCCTCCTTTAACTGCTTGGTGCTGGTGGAAAATGGTCTGACTCGGGCATTGCTTCGTATCTACAGCAGCACCATGAAGAACAGCGACAAAGGGCTAAGGCATGCACGGGGCATAGGTGACTGTCGTGGTGAGTGACTCCTAGGTCCTTCTGATAATGAGAAAAAGGCTTCTGGCACAGGTGTTTGCTGCAGGAGTAACCCTTTCCATACACAATGCTGATGGTCTAGGCTAGCCTGAAAACAGCAAAGAAACTATTTCAAACCTAAGAAAAACTGGCTTAAAGGTAGGTCAGATCTGTCAAAGTTCATTCATCCAGGTTTGTGCTTCATATGGACAGTGCTTCATATGCACTAACACCTCCCTTTGTCTTGAATTAGGAACCGTTTAACAAGTCTAAGATGAAAATTTGTGTAGAAAAATGTACTGAAAAAAGAGGCAAATGAAAAATATACACTTGCCAAAGAATTCCAATGCAAGCATCTGGGGTTTTTCTGTTGTTTTTTTCAAAGATGGGAAGATATGCTACTAAAACTCATCATGTTCTAAATATTATGACAAGTCTGTATATTCTTGCGAAGACTCTTCCCATTTGACTGACTAAGGGAGTGGCATTGGAAGTCTTCTGTAAAGAAACATCCAACCTCAGAAATATGGAATTGATTTTAGAAAACTACCAGTTTCATTCATGATAATACACATATAATAAAATTGGTAGGAAGTGTCAAAACACTGCAAATTCAGAGCATGTTGTTTGCTTTGCACATTTGCTGAGCTTAGTTGCCAATGTATACATAAAAACATTTGTATTAATTATAGGACAAATGACTTAAGTTAAACCAAACTTTAACCTTACATCAGTGACATTCTCTGGTTTATTGATGTTTCAAAGCATTGCAGTGAGGAAAAAGTTATTTTAACTTTCAGTAATTTATATAGTAGCTTTACGATACAAACTTTTTAAGCATTAGCCTATATAGTGTATTTTTTGAAATTATGTATAATTGCTTCCGTAAGTTATTCTATTGTACAAAATAGTGCGCAGATCATTCCTTACAGCAGCATTCTTTAAGATGACATACTGAATCAAAGATAAAAAACCCCACTGTGCATGTTTCATAACATAAATTAAGCTAATTACACAGACTTGTCATTTTCTACAAAGCAAATCACCCACTAGACTGAAGAGTGAATAATTTAACTGGAAATTGATACTGAACATGCGTTACTGGAAGATTAATGTACAGAAATCTCACATACTTATCAGTAGTGAAGAATACTATTGAGATAACCTTTCTAAGAAGTGGGTTTTTGATGCACATCTTTCGTGAAACATCCAAAAATAATTATTCAGTCTTTTTATTCACTAGAATTAGAGATTGCCGTATTATCTCTGAAGAAAGTACTAAAGGGTAGGATCATTACAATGGAGACCAGTAAATGCTAAATGAGCATGTAATAAACTCTTGTATTGTGTATATATATTGTTTTGTGCAAACAACTGTTGATCCAGAAACGCCAACAAATATCGGCTACTGCAAGTAATTCTTTCTTCTATACGCTGGGAGGTAAAGCTTACAAAGAAAAATAATTTTTGCTGACTGCTGGGCTGAGTGTTACCTACTGGTAAAACCTGGAGTACAGAGTGATGCATCAGAATAATATAGAACTTGAAAGATGAATCTTTTGTTAAAAAACTACCTAATGCAAAGCAATCAGAAAGCAGAAGTAGCATTTAGAAGCAGTCATCATCTGTCTGTGAACACACAGAAAATCTGAACTGAGGAGCTGAAGAGTGTTGTGGCGATACTTGTCAAACTGACTGATTTTGGCTCATGCAAAGGTGCATACTTCAGTCTATTTTTCTTAGTCATCCCTTACTATGCAGCAGAAGCCCGAGGATTGCAAAAAGGATCCTGTGTACTATGCAAAGGACTAGCAATTACATGTACAGATTCACACTTGATTCAACTATTCCATGAGTATTTATTGTTTAAGTGTATTCTGTTATCCTGAATATAAACTGATAACCTCAGAAATGTTTCCGATGTAATTTTCTTAACATGCTATTGTATTCTTGACAGATTAGTTTTGGTCTCATTAATATATAGAAAAACTTATTTAAGCATGGATCCATTAACAGCCTTTTTCTGCTAACCATTTCTCCAAACAAGCTGAAAAAAATGTTGTAATTAACTAAAATGTTCTACCACATTTCACTATAGATATCCGCCAACTACATTTGTAATGGTGTATGATTTTTGGTTTTGTGTTGTCTTTTTTTACAGGATGAGAATATAATGCGATCCATGCAGCTCTTTGAAAATGTGATTTAATGAAGACATTAGGTCTACAACTAATGGACAAATACGAGCTATCCTGCAACATTATCTAAAAAATGGATTCCCCACTTTATCATAAATAAAGTTACTCAGCTTTACACTGAGATATGTATTATGCAAGTAAATTTTTTATTATAAACTCTTCCCAACAAAAAATCTTTTCTAAATTATACAATTTAGCACTTCAGCAGTGGCTACTTACTTAACAGGATTGTACTGAAAAATCAAGTTCTTACTACAAACTCAAACAAAATAGAACTGACATTATGCACCCTTACTATCATTCTAATCCCTAGTTAAAATAGATAAAATCACAAGGAGATTAAATAAATAGTTTTGCTACTTGTTTGTACTGGACTAAGCTCCAGGTGTTGAAGCATATTTCTTAAATCTCTAGCTTCTAATTTATACAGAGCCATTTATTTTCTTCTCATATTTCTATGGTGTAGTCCTCATTTTTAAATAATATTTTGAGTTAAAATGCTATAATCAATGTGCGATGCACATCTTGCTACAACTGCCTTCCAACTTTGACTTGCTTTTCTCTTCAGAAAAAACCCCAACAAACCCAAACATAACTAAACAGATAACCTGAGAGCAAGAACTGTTATAGAACAAAAAAAAAAAATCGCTTATAGGTATTCGTATTCCCTAAAAAATATAAGTAAGCTTCTATCAATCTCACCTAATAAATCTGCACCTAATTTATCATGACATGAGTATCAGCAGTCCTACACACTGTATTTTTAATTGTTTTTGGATGTGTCTGCAAAGATCTTTGCCTAAAATTAAGGATTTTCTGACTTCTAATTTTTCATGAAGAAACCTTAACTGGATCCTAACACTGCTTTCCTCAGTACGTGTCCTTCTGCCTTTAATGAAGAAAAAGGCATGAACTTTTGAAACTGCCATCCCACTTTAGTGCTGAGAATGAACATCACTACGTAGTACCATCTAAATGACTGCTAGAGAGGCTAACATCCACGTCAGCTTTTTGTAATACCTTTAACTATGAGACAGAACCAGGAAAACAATGAAAACTTTAGCTATATATCATCTATATGTGATAAATGCACTACAATTTTTAAGATCATTTCTTCATTAAGATTGGAGCTACTTAACTCTGAACCTAGAAAGATTCTTCTAAAAAAGTATGCTTATAAAATATAACACTGCCCCTCCATCCATGTAATTTTTAAGATATATTGTCCACAGAGTCTATGCCAATACTTCAAAATAGGTGAAATGCTATCAGAGATAGGCCAACCTTCATTGTGACATTGCTGCAGAAAATGTGAAAGGGGATTAATGAAGTTGAAAGAAGGTTACAAGTATTCTTTTGTAAAAATAAATCAGGTATCTATTCTGGTGTAGAGATGGGATGTTTAGAGGCATGCTGAAGGCTGCTCTGCTATCACCAGTGTAGGATAAGAGTAGTACAATACATGTACACCTGAAATCTGCTGTAGCATGTTTGTGTAAACTAAATGTGCACATTTTGTAAAAAAAAAAAAAATAAAGTGAACATGAAGAAAAAAAAGGACCATGATCAATTTTTTGAGTTTTTAAATACCTGCTGGCAAAAATGCTTATTGAAGAAATACAATTTTTTTAAAGCATAAATACATTTATCTTCACTTAGCACAGTTCTGATCTTGGCAGAGATTGGTCCTGAAGTGAATTTTAGTCAGGCTGTGGTAATTTTAAAAAAACTTCTGAAATCACTTTCACATGACAGACTTTTATTAATATTCTGTGCATCAGCATCTTCTTAAGACAAAAAACATCCTTTCCAACAACTTCAAATGTCAGAATTGAATATTCCTCAGGGGAAAACATTCTGTGCAAATTTTGTTACTTCAGTTAACTCTCCCTCACAATGTACTCAAATACAATATGACCCTGAACAGTATTTATTACAAGAACCAGTTAGGAATTTGCAATCAAAATCAAATACGTTCATGGACAAAGTGCTGTACCCTACAGTACAGCCAGGTAAGCTGGCTTGTACAATCTTTTTGTTGTCTTTAACTCATATTCTTTATAGCTTCCACGTTCAGAAGTTTATTAACTTGTCTGGACCTAATTCACAAGCAAGTCCCAAGCATATCGGTGACATTAGTGAACTCAGTGCAAAGGGAGTACAGTGTGAGTACTCCAAAGTTGCCTCCTACATCCAGCTCCCATTCAGTAGACCCAAAGTTAACAGGAACTAATGAGCTGAGCAAAACCTCGGCTGTGGCTCAGTGAAGCAACCTGATGCCTCTGCACTGGATTCTCCAGAGCCTCTCCAGGCTCTCAAAACATGCTGAGAATGCACTGAGCAAGTTCAGCTTTGCACCATATGCTGTCTGTTTACTGGGTTCAGCGTCACACCTTTAAAAGCTGACTCTGAAGATGTCTGTGAGGGCTCACAGTTCTATGTCCACCCTAGTCCGGACGAACCTAAATGAATCCATCTGTGCTGTGTCACAAAGTAAGTTATGAATTTCAAAAGCAACTATACATATGCAATTTAGCATCGTTAGATTTTATTTAAGTAATTACAACCAAATTATTTTGCATCACACAAATATACAAAATGTATTAAGCACAGCAGATATATTAAATGAAATTGTAATTTAAAACAAAATAAGAATCAATATTTACTCTGTCTTTGAAATAACAGCACATTAATCAATGGCATTGTAAGCACAATGCGTATGCAAACATATAAAGTCTTCCATAATTGCATATTCACAAACTGATAAGACTCCTCCTCTCCATCATACTGAAGAATTACTATTATTTTAAGAGAATGTATCATACCCCAAATAAAAGTCAGTGATATTTACAGACAATTTATTTCCTAACTTCACCTTGCAGTACAAATCACTACAGTTTTCTTGTTCAAGAGTAGATAGAACTATAGGTTGGAATTTTAGATTTGATGATAGCCACAGCTGCCTGTTGAAGAAAACAAAACAAATTTAAACAAAATAAGGGGCACTAGCGCTACATATGACAGTACTTAGATAGTCTCTATAAATTGCATAATTCACAACTTTTACATAGTTATCTTTGCTATTATCAAACAGTAAAAACCTAAAAAGTTAATATTTGCTGAGAAATTTACTGTCAAAAGGGCTGAAAATAATGAACTGAGAAAATGCACCATTGTGATTAACTTATGCTGGAGAGTAAACATCCAAAACAAGGGACAAGTAAACTCATACCTAAAACTGGGCATAATACAGACATGAAATAATAAGGATTTTTAAGTAGAGGAGTGATGTTCTGGAAGGCACTTTCAACAAAAGTAAGAATCATATGCTTTATAACTAATCTAGAAAATAAATTTGATAAATTAATTGGTTGCTCGTAACCACAATTTAGGAGTTTGTTTCCACTTTTTTTTTCTTTATCTTATTACTGTATTTTTAAAAGACATACAGAAAGACCTGCTCACCAAACAGGTAAGACTACAAGAAATCAGGGGACTGACAGAAGAATTAGAGGTTAATGACTCACTGGATTAGTTACATTATCTAGACCTAAATTTTCAGAACATTAAGATGAGACATAATTTTCCTTTACTTGTCTCACTTCATGTAAACAAAAAACTCTCATCGTCCTTCATTTTTCATGTTTTTCAAATCTGTAATACAAACACTGCTACTGCTCTTAAATGAATATGAGCACACACACAAAAATGAAGAGGCACCTACTGATTATTTGGGCACTTACTGATTAAGGCACACAAGCTCAGTAGTGGTAGGCCTGCATGTATGGTCCCTACTCTTCAGGTTATTCCTATTCTTTGCAAATAACCATTTAATATAACACATACAACTGTTCATAGGGTCAAGAAAGCAAATATTTTCTCTTCTAGATGAACATCCAAGCCACTACTCCTCACCTTTTCTCCTTTTCTCCTTTGTGCACAACGTACAGCACAACATTTGGCAAAGAATGTTCAGCAGAAGAAACCTCTGCCATCTATTACTTAAAGAATCTTTTTGATTTAGAGCCACTGCAGATCCAAACTCTGGGTTAACTGGGGTGGGCTGGAATGTGAATGTCAGATTCCCTCAGTAAATGGCATAAACAATAAGCTATTAGTCATCAATAACAGCAAAAAGTAACTTTTTGCAAGAGTAAATCTTGTTGAGAAACATATTTAGTCCCAGAAAATGGAACACTAAGCATATATCCCAGCCATACTGAAGCAAGAACACAGCAACAAAGCCAGAGATCAAAGCTGTTTTTGCAAAATTGTATTCAAAAGTGCAGATTACTGAATAATCATCTGTTCAACTCACCTTTCCACCATACTGCTCCAACTTTTGTAAAGCAACAGTAACTTTTTCTCTAAATTTCTTATCCATTAATCTCTTTAAAAGCTATTGGACAAGGAAAATAAAAAGATTTGTTGCACAATATAGTACAGCATATGCAAAGAGGCAATAATAACCTATTTTGTTACTTTATGCCACTTTATCTTTGCAAAATTAAAGCCACAAAGAAACATTACTTTATAACTTGTAACTGATGTCAAAGTATGGAATTCAATAAAAGCAAATGGACTAAAAAGTTAAATAAAGAGAAACTTAAAATTCAAAGAAAACTGATCTGTTAACCAACAAAAATACTTCTTTTTCTTTTAGCAAAAAAATTTGAAAGAAATATCCACCTTAAAAGTCATGAAAAGTTGGCCACATGAAAAGTTTACTTTTTTTTATGTGCATTGAAAGAGATTCATTGTAGAGGAAATACTTCAAAAAAAAACGTGCTGTAGTTTCTCTCTTCTGTATTGGATGTCAAAAAAGGTCCTTTTATTTTGCTGTAAAAGTGCACTTTGCAAGCAGGTTAAAAGAAACCATGAAAAGCCTGTCTGACAGAGGAAGGATGTCCTCAGAACAACTTGGTATAAAAGTACTTCTCATAATCCCACTCAAAGCTTATATAATGAAAACTTCCTTGTGCAGAATTCCCATCTGAAAGAAGTGGGAATATTTGCTTCTGTTAATTTATTGAAACATTCTTGGGTTTGTTAAAATATTCAAAACTTAAAACTAAAAACTCATTTTGCAATAAATTTTCCTCCAAAACAAAGCATCTGGATGTTTTTTTAAATAGTAGAGAGAATTATTCTCCAGTTTACATTAACAACAGTTTTTGCACCTTGCTAGAACTTTATAAGTCACCATACTATAAGAATGAACGACTCACACAAGGGACCATATGAAATAATGTTTTTCATGGAACTGCTGAGTCCTCCACTGTATCTGTGCAGATATTGTAGTAAACAAGAGTTCCATTAAAATATAAATGATTTTTTATTACAGCATTAAAAACTTACATTTGTGAGTAGAAGCTTAAGATGATCATTAAGAGATGGGCCAACAAGAGCACTCAGTTGCATTAAAGCATCCAATCCCCTTCCAAATACTTCGTCATCCGCATGGGCCTTCAGAAGGGGCAGAAAGAAAGAATATCCTGTGAGTAATATTCAAACTAACACACAAGTTTTTCTAAACTGGAATTTCTACATTATGATTCTTTGGAGTAGTTTGCAACGTAAAAACTACTGGGCATATATACTAATACTGACTGAGTATCAGTATCTAGAGGCCACATTTAAAGCCAGAGTATATTTCTAAAGTGGAAAACAAAAGCATCCATGAAATGTCCACAAAACTCTCGCATTTCTTCTGAGACAAGGAAACTAATAATTTACTATTGATGAAATAAAAAAATTGGCATGCAGAACAGCTTGCTACACTGACAATTTCAGTATTTCACAGCATATTAGAAATAACTTTCCAAATGCCGGTATGTTGAAACTGAGAGACACCATTTTAGTCGCAAATGTAATGAATTCTGGATAATTTCTGTGTAATTCATAATGATAACTTTCTTTGTTGGAGAAACAGAGGAGCCAATAACTTTCTGTCTCAATTAATTTAGTTCCCTGCCAACTACACCTTTGTCACCTGCCAAGCAATTATCAGGCTCTTATCTACTTCTACAGTTCTTTGTGATCTTTATTGCTGCCATGGAAAGGTTCTTCTATACCCAGCTTCTCTAATGGTTTAGTTATCTTGCTTTTCCTGTAGCAGAGAAATAGACTCATAACAATTTATTTTGGTCTCATATTAAATTTTAAGCTTGTTTAAACAACTATTTTTCCTCTCCAGCATCTGGGCCCTGAACATTTTCTTTTTAATTAGAAATCATTGACTGCTTATGCAGTAGAAGGTTTAACAAGACTTAATACCAAAACAGTGCAACAATAAAAATTATCAGAAGAGTAACATTAACTGGAGGAAGAGATAAGAATAATTATTCTAATTTTTTCTTCAAGCTAAACCAGAGATAGTGATAACATACAATTCTGAACTTGTTACATCTCTGATTTTAGATCACAATTAATCTTCAAACTTCAAGTCATCTCTGTTAAATCAGAACTGAAACACAGCTAGATAAAAAGGACAGCTACTTACTGAACCAGAAAAGTGCTCTCAAAGACATGAAAAAGATCCAAAAGAGATAACCTTCAAAGTCAATATCTCATTTTATTTTCTGATGGCGTAAAAGAGTTTAAAATATTTTAAAAATTAGGAATATGACCTCAAACACTTTAAAGGTATTCTTCCCTTTTCCTCATGGACATATTCTGGAGATGGTGCTATGCAGGGCTGGGAGTTGGAACCAGTGATCCTTGTGGGTTCCTTCCAACTCAGCTTATTTTGTGATTCTGTTTTACCTTTGTAGAATATTTTGATTTGTTACATGTAATAGATGAGTATTTATTCCTGCATATCCATTGTACTTCACCTCATTTTTATTTTTTTGGATGTTATTGTGTGGACATATTAAAAAACCCACCAAAAATACATATATTTATTTCTGCTTATATTAAAGCCTTTAATAGAACAGTTACATAAAATTTTCCCATAGCTACTGTTATATAGTTATACAAGAAGTTGCCCATTTGAATTTCTATTTAAAGACATATTTAGCTAATAAACCAAGGCAGGGTTAACAACAGAAAGAGAAACCATTCCTACTCTCCAAACCAAAAGCCCATGCAATAGATTCATTAAATTAATATTATCCATGTATTTCTCACCAGCAGAAGAAAAAAAAATCAAACCCACTAAAATCTCTGCATGAAGAGCAAGACATACCAATGAAGCCTTTAAGACAGGAACTAGACGAGGCAACAAGGGAATAGCTTTTTCAGCAGCACCTTCAACCAGAAGTAATTCTTTAAAACCCTCCTTGGAAACAAAAGTATAGGGATGTTTTGTCTCTCTTAGGCCCTGTTGCAAATGTAAAACATGACTTTCTTAATAGTGAGCCTTCTTTTAAACAAAAACACGTTTTAAGAGTTCCACATAGCAGCAAGATAATGTTTAGATTTTGTCAGATCAGTTCAAAACATAAAGTACACTAACTCCACCATGTGGAGCCACTGGGTACAACTCTGCTCACAGAATATTCTAATAACTTTTCTTTTAGAACATTGAATATTAAAACTCACATTATGAATACTGCCAATTTGATCAATATTTGTACTTCATGACCTTTAATCTAAAAACCCAAGGTATTTTTTCAATAAGACCATGAACTAGAACAGGCTATGTTTGTAGAGGTTTTGTACCCTGAAGAAAAAAAAGAATAGAAAGTGAACTATGAAAGGAAAGACACCCCACACCACATACCTCTGTATGCAACACTAAAAACATGTAGATAGTACAAAGATGAACTGCTAGCAAAGGCCTGACTGGAAAAACTCAAAAGATTTAAAGCCTTGTGGCTGAAGCCTTTTTTCCTTAACATAATAGAAGCTACATGTTATATAGGAACTGACAGTTTTGTTTAATCTTAAAAGAAAACAAAAAAAAGGAAAAAAAGAAAGAAAAAAAGAAAAAAAGAAAAAAAGAAAAAAAGAAAAAAGAAAAAAAGAAAAAAACAAAGGGAAAAAAGAAACAAAATAAAAAGGAAAAACAGGAAAAAAAAGAAAAAAGGAAAAAGAAAAAAGAAAGAAAATAAAAAAGAAAATAAGCCACCTTAGTACATGCACTTTATTCTACCTGCAACATTGGATTCAGGTATTGGATCACGTTTATTTAGATACCTGAAACATTTTTGGTAATAAATGTCACGGATGGTTCTGAGAAAACAGAAGCCTCAAAATCACGTACAGTATTTCTCTTCCACTTATTTACAGGATCCTATTTCCACTGTACTATTTCAGTCTACTGAGGATAGCATTCTTACTTCATAAGGTAGGCTTTATACACAAAAAGAAGCAAAACAATTTAGTTTACAAAAGAATCTGAAAAACCACGAATTTCATTCAACAGTTGGGAATCTGAGATGCAGTCTTGCATTTGATCAGTATCTTGAAGATGAAACAGCTCTACCTAGCTCTCCCAGAATGCTCTAAATAAAGAACTACAAATAGCAATGTTCTTTACCATTTTCATTCATACAATATCCTAACAAGTGGGGTTTTTTTTAATATTTCCCTAGTAGCTGAGCCTAAATTAGCTAGCTTAGATTGTTTAAAAATGACATTTGCCATTAGGAAATGGTTGTATGCTTAATGTGGCAAGAAATTGAGTTTACCTCTGCCAATGTTATAAGGAGAGGATCAAAGGGAACAGTTTCAGGAAGGCAGTCCCACTGCAGTTTGTGCTTAACTGATCCATGCACTAACCTATATAAAGAACAAAGTTCTAACAAATTAACATATAATAATACATAATTTATTCCTAACACTATTTGCTTTAAATTTATTACCAATTAGTTTGTTGTATTACTACATTATATACACAATTGCAATACACACTGCTCTCCTTAATGAAATCACAGGATCACAGAATCAACTAAGTTGGCAAAGATCCCTGGGATCATTGAGTCCAACCTGTGTATACATGGAATGGTTAACAGTGCAATTATAATAAATTCCCAAAACACGGCAGTTTTTAAATTCCGCTCCTAATCACATAGAAATCAGAAAAAATAAGTTATAAAAATTATAGCTGCCTCTCACGCCAACACAGAAGATATTTCTTTTGCAAAGTTACTAATTTGACAAGTGTATCAAGAAACATTTTCCTCAAATAGCAATTGGTAAGGGAAATCAGTTGAAACTGAAAAAGATCATATTGGAATTTACTATTTACTCCTAAGATACAAATAAAAATGTATTAATGTATTAATACTCTGTATTAATGATTATTTTATACAAGTATATACATCCACATTTTATTAATTATGACTTATATTTTTGTAAAGTAATTCTGCATCCATGTGACAAAACACTAGAGTGTCTATTGTCTAGGCAAATATATAACTAAGTAACTTAAAATACCCTAAACTATTACTTAGAAGTAGTTTTGTTAATATTTTATATTCCTGAAAAATACAGAATAGAAATGTTCAATAAAATGTTGTCATACTACTAACTTCAGACAAAAAAGGCTGTGAAACGTCTACTTACTAAAATGGCACTAGAGAAGTAAACACATTTACCTGAAGAAATTGTTTGTGAAAGAGGTTTAGGAAACCAAGCGTGCACATACTTAACTATTCTTTAAAAATGTGGCTTTGATATTAATACAGCATAAGAAAGAACCAAAAGAAGACAATTTCAAAGGCATGTAAAGTTGCTTTCTGCTCTGAAAAGACTTAAGTATTAGAAATTTTTCCAGAAATTAATGGAATCAAACTACCTAACTAAAAAATGAAACATGAAGAGATGCATTTCATAATATATTTAGTAAAAATAAAAACCAATACAACACACCTGCACGGAATGCCACCTCTAGCGTATGTAGCAGCAAATGCAGTTGGTGGTTGAGAAAAAGGACCAAACTGTGAGGACAGAAAAAAAAACATTCTTTATCCATAACAGTAATGTTTTATAGCTATTATGAATATGTTAAAACTGAAGTTTACCAAAACCTGAACTTAGTCATGTGATTCTAAAACAAATCAAATAAAGAACTGCAGCTATGGGGTGGAAAACACGTAAGGGATACACTTACGAGAAAACAGCTTTTAAGACTCATCTGGCTGGGGAATTGTTAAAATGAATAAAAATGTAGAATCAGTGGTCTCCTGATGGAATAACTTTATTTTTCTATTTGTTTTTGCAAATGGTAATATTAAAGTTTTACAGCTGCTCTCCTTAGCAGATCAAGGAACTCCGACTTCCCTGAAGCTCTTGTTATATTGGTAACATACAGAAAGCAGTTTTACTGCAATTCCATCTTGATCTGAGTATAGACAAAAGTATATGGTGGCAAGATGTGGGACAAACACCAAATATTGGGCAAGATGGTGGGAGGGCACTGGAAATGCACAGGAACATTCACAGTGGGTGAGAATCTAGGAAGGACACACTGGAGAAGAACACTAGGATCTTCATGCAAGGAAATGCTGAACAAATTTATTTCCTATCATATACATGCTCCTTATGCATATGAACTATTACATTATTTACTAGCACGATCATTCAATGCTGCTTCCCAGATTATACACGTTATCACAAAGCATTTAGAAGGAAATACGATGAAATCTCAATTTTTGTCTTTTGAGTGTTTAAACTTACATTAAGATTAGTAGAATTGTGTTCAAGGCTTAATTTCAGTCATTGTGCTACTTGCAAAGAGATTTCAAGTAAAAAATATGCCCACATTGAAGTATTCAGTCTCTGTTTATCAGCAAAGTACTTCTGCATTTAATTCACTTTCCAAAAAGCCTGTGACATTACTAATTGTCCAAATTACATGGCCCAGTGGTGAACTATAATTCATGCATTCAATGCTAGTTCTCCAAGCACATGACTTCCATAAACTAAACAACTCCTTTCATTACTATTCTCCTAAGAGCATAAATTTTTCCTGAAGCACTACATAGTCACAGTAACTGTGAATCTCAAATAATGCTCACCAACAATTAATTTGCCAGATTTTATGAAGCCTGGAATACCTTCAATATGCCACCTGATTCTTGGTTTCATTGCAAAACTGAAATAAGCTTCTCTAAAGCAGCAGGTGCCAAAGTTTAGAAGTATAAGAAAAAAAACAACAATCCTTTTTAATGTTTAGCTCTAAATCTCTTTCTAGGTCAATAGTACATACAAAATAACAGTTACCATCCAAGCCACAATTGTACCAAAATACATTTTTATAAAAATGTAATAAACAATGTTATACTTCAGGCATTTGAGCTTAGATAAGGAATATATGATAAGGAAGATATGATTAATAATGAAAGTTTAATTTCCACTAAAAAAATAGGACCAGAAGAAGCATGTCCTGCACGCCACTTCATAAAGTAAGGAAGATTCTTCCAACCACAGATGGATTTTGACCAAACAAAACCACCATCACCTATACATACCGGATCAATAGTTTTAGGATTCAGTTTGTCACTAGGCTTTGGCTGTGATTCTGGAGAACATATCTTGCTTTTCTGTGCTGCAGTTTTTGTTTTTATTTGGATGCCTGACGACATTCTTAGAACATTGCTTCCTACAAAAAAAAAAATATTAAAAACATAAAATAATTTTCATTCCTATTTGACAGAATATCAAGGGTTAGAATCCCCAGGCCTAAAGACTGACATGAACAAACAATCAAGTAAATCTGAGTAAGGGCACTAGGAAACAAATGCTTATTCTTACATATCAGACACAGTGCATGGGATAACTGTAATAGTGTTGTTACTCCATCTTTCAAATGCACACATTTCCTAACCTGCTCCTCTTTACTTGTGTTCTTTGAGACCTGTAGCTAAAGTGCATTAGATACAGTCTGCTTTTAGGGCAGCCTACAGAAATCCGAGCAGCAGTACAGGGCTCTGCAGAAGAGTCCAGAGTCAAATAGGGTTGGGTGCAGTTACATCAGAAGAAAGCAACAATTTGAGGAACGTCCAGGATGAAGGGATGAAGCTAGTACATTCAGGACACAAACCCCAAACCACAATCAATAAGAGATGAGAATAGAAATGTAAGGCAGCAAAAACACAGAAAATGAATTCCAATTCCAATAAGAAGAACGAAAGTAATTTTTTAAAAAGAGTGCAAAAATAACTTTGTCTACATCCTTAAATACTGATTTAAGTACACTTATCTTCTGTAAGTCAATGCACCAGCTACACATCACTACATATGTATGTAATTGGGTTAAAGTGTCTGTAATAAAAATAATAGTTCTCTGCCTATTTAACATACCAAGTCTGATACTATGGTGAATAATATAAATTATTCCAGGGAAATGACAAGATTTCAAATACAAATAAAATTATAAAGAGTGAAAATGCTAGTTTTGAATATTATTAATGTTCAGTAATTTTTGCTGTGGTGTATTCTGCATAGAAAAAACCCAATTTAGTAAATAAGGAATTAAATTCCAATAGTGAAAAAGAAATTACACTATATAGAAATGAAAATAATAGGAAGCTACACACAGAAACAAACATTGCCTCAGGGATGAGCAGAGTGCTTGCTATCCAGCCATCACCCTTGATGACACCTGTCATTCTCAAAAACATTATTAAATGCCAAATACTGAGATCAGGATGAATCAGAGAGACAGATTTTTTTTGCCATGCTATTTTTCAAACACATATAAGTACTATATGTTCCTTTTCCGAGTTAAGTAAAGGTGGCTCATCCACTTTGGACAAATCAGGTAAATTGGTCCAAATCAGGTGTTAATTGACGCATTCTTTCTCACCCTCAGCTCTACCAGCCACCTGCCCTAATCTCTGCCACACTCTTGCACATGCAGTCCTTGTTTAGCTTGGCTATTCTAATTCTTCTCCAAACAGGATTTCTAGTCAGGTACCTTTGTCATCATCTACATTATGAAATCTTTAGGATTGCTTCAGTTTCTGGTAAGTGATAAGGTCCCAGCACGTATGTAAATATGCTGTCTTTATGACTTGTGGAAAGAATTAAACGAAGTGCCTAAGTTTTACTGAATGTTGTGAAACAATGTATAATTAAGATCAGCAAATTAGCTAAAATACAAAGCAAAACTAAAATTGAAAGTTTAAATCAATACTTCTTGACTGATGATTTAATCAGAACTAGTGATTCAAATCAGTTCACCTACTGTACATCTTGTTTTCTCTTTCCTACCGTTTCCAGAATGTGGCCTGTCTCCACTGAAAATCTTTTTAAAAGAACTAATATACCACAATTACACAATTAAGTCTCTTCAGAACACACCAAAACTTACATAACACTTATGAGAACTATTTTGTTTGTAAAATGGAAGTCAAATGGAAAACACCAATATAGAAAGAAATCTACCGATTTTGTATGTCCGTTTATTATCACAAAATTCTAATCACATTACAGTTAGAAGACAGATTTTTAACTGTCAGAAAAGTAAGAATCAAGGTCGTTTCATACTATAAAAACACCAGATAAGTTCTTGACAGTACCAGCATGTATGACAAAATAGTGCTGTCAGTGTCAGCCTTTGAAATGCACAGTTGCTCATAATACAGTCAGTTTGCTAATACCTACATAAATATTTTTCTCAGAAAAGTGTTTAGAAGTAATTTAGGTGTATTATTTTTTGTCTGTTTTCCAAGTAATCAAGATACATGCTAAGGTACATTAGATTTTAACTAATGACAAAATCCAGAGAAGTCAGTGGTTGTACAATGAGAGAAAGTAAACACAAAAAGTGTGGCAATAAGCAGGAACAATGTCCGCCTTTTGGGACAAAGTAAAATAGGAGTAATGAACAGTGATAATGGTTTTGTAAAAATGCAACTGGAACAACAGGCCAATGTATTGGCAGGAAAGGAGGTAGCACTGAGCAGAAAAAGTACTTTTCATAAGGAGGTCTCACTCTCTAAAGATGAAAGCTCTTGTGTAGTGAGGAGCTGGAAGGGTCACACGTGTTTGTAGACAGATCAGACGGCTGAAGCACGGCTGTGAATCAAACAAGCGACATACGAGGTTTGATACAGAAGTGACCCATCTACTGGCAGATGACAGACTTCAAATAAAGGAGCGACACTTTAAACAGAAATAGGAAAAGCGCTTTCAAGAGACATCTTTCAAAGGAGGAAAAGTGCAGGCTGGAGTTCGGGTTCTAGAAGTCACTTAAGGCAGGCAGAATGGAAGTCAGTAGGATTTGAAAGGCGAGGTTGCTCCCTTACCCTGCTGAGTGCCAACTCTCCCGGAGTGCAGAAGCAGAAACAGATGCGGGGCTTCGAGCACCGTCACCGCCGAGAGGCTCAGGCAGCGAAGCTCCGGCGAGCTCCCACAGAGCCACCGGCCCAACCCTCACGAGCCCCGTGGGACATCCAGGGACTCAGCGAGAGCACGAGGCGCCGCCCCGCTCCCCTCGGCCCCTCTCCGTCCCCCGGCTCCCGCTCCCTGGGCACGCCGGGATCCGGGCAGCGCCGTCCCCGCTCCCCTCGGCCCCTCTCCGTCCCCCGGCTCCCGCTCCCTGGGCACGCCGGGATCCGGGCAGCGCCGTCCCCGCTCCCCTCGGCCCCTCTCCGTCCCCCGGCTCCCGCTCCCTGGGCACGCCGGGATCCGGGCAGCGCCGTCCCCGCTCGCCGCGCGCCCCTCCGCACTACAGACGCTTCCTGCCGGTTGCCAGGGAAACTACGAGCCGCCGGCAGCCCAAACTTCCTCCGTGCTTGCTGCAGACGGAGCGACAAGGAGACTAAAAGATCGATTTGGGATTTTTTTTTTTTCAGCCTACTTTGTATGCTGTGATTAGAACTAGAACTGTGAATTTTCAGGTGACATCGCCACTCAGTTTTAGCCACTTTTTAAATACCTTCTCAGCTATACAATCCACTCATGCAATACTGAAACTTCCATTGGAAATACAGCGTCACATCTGAATGTGGTAAATGAGCTTTTGGGTAAAAAGCTACTTTTTAACTTGACCACGAGAGTGCTTGCATGCTTGCTTCAAGAGATGTCTATATTCTTTCATGCACACAAAAATTAGTCTTCAAGCAAAATGTTTCCTTCGTTTGCCTAAATTGCATGGGATATAAGCTTTCCACCATTGCATTCTTTCTCACTTCTGTCATTTCTACTGCAGAACTGAATGTGGCTAAGAGAGACTATTTTCCTGATTTTCCACAAGAAAAAAATTGCACTGACAGTGTTGAAAAGTAGTTGTAGACTATTTAAAAAATGCCATCGGCGTTAGATTTTGGGTAATGCAGGCATTTCATAATTGGTTTTATCCAACATAAATACTTTGTGTCTGCGAATAATAGGGAGTCAAAAGTGAGGACTTTTGCAGAGTTAAAATAGAGCTGCATAACTGAATGCCGTTGAAATGCACTAGTGCGCCATACCATCTGGAAATACAGAAAGAAAAAAAAAATCTATAAATAATATTGGAGAAGGGAAGATTTCTATTTTTTCTGAGTGTTTTTAATTAAACTCAAGAGACATTATAGTACTTTAACAGAATTATTTTACTGTTCCACAATACTGAAGGCAATAGAAAAATGAATGTCTTTTTATCCAAAAACCTTATGGACTGATAAATGATCTCAGAAAAAATCAAATATTTGAAAAGCAGACCATGAAAATCTTTGAAAGTCACACTACAAAATGCAAACCAGCATGATCATTTCCAGGATGAGAAAAAAATCTGCTTTTCTTTGGAGCAAAGTTTATTTTTAGTTCAGTGTTTTAGTATCATTTTATACATGTATGTGCTATAGCTGTTTTGCGAGTACAGAACAGACCACAGCTGTGGAAGAAAGTAGTAGTACAATTCCTAAGTCAGTAGGAGGTATGAACTGCTGTGTAGCATGAAGCAAAACCCCACTGATCAGTTCCATGGAGTCAGCAGCTCCCACTGAGTTCACGGAGGCACAGAAACAACTGGCTTGTAAAAGGACAAGTAAGACTCCAGTCTCTGTGCAAGAGCAGAGTTTAGTTCAGAGTTCAGTCATTTTCCTGAAAAATGCGAAATAAGAGAGTGTCATGGTCCTGCAGTGTGTATGGTACCACGGGGAGTCCTGCTGTTCTTGGGGGGTTGAATGTACGGCAAGGCTTGGCCACCTGAGTGCAGGCAACCTGGTGTTTTGGGTGGGCTTGGTCCTCTTGTGTGGGAGCCTAACTCTCCCACATGGGAGATATACAGACTAAAATGATCCTAAATTCCTGGAGTAGGGTAGGATGAAACTGTATCCTTACATATATTTTTCTAACCTGCATGAAATTTTAAGAGTTAGGAAAAGAGAAGTCCTAAGGTTAAACACACGTGCAGTCCCTTCTGATTCCTACAGTGTGATCTTAAAATGGTTTTTATTACACTTGTCGTATGCATTTGCAGATCCCCTGCTCCTTGAGTAGCTTCTTCATTATTATAACTGGCCTTGGATTTTCTCACTTAATATAGACATTGGGAATATGGGTCAGAATGCTTGTAATAAAACATATTTGTTTAAAATAAAATGCTTTTCATACTGTGTCTTACTGGTTTTGGTAGTTTTAATAGGAACTAGCCTGTGACATTTTAAACGTATTTGGTGTATGGACAATACTGGAGGGAAAATACTGTATGATCACAGTATGGATCAACAAAACATGTCAAATTTTAGCATTTTTGTTCGTTGTGATGATACCAGTTCTTAATGTTAAATATGGTATCACGACCCCCTATTACTGTATACTTGTGTAGCATTAGCTCTAGTTACTATGAGTTTCTTCATTATGTATTTTTAGTTTGTTTAATTTAACTGCCATAAACCATCCTAAAGGCTTGGAAATAACTAAAGACAAAAATATGAATAATTTCCAAAGAGCATTTATAATGAAAAGAAACTTATATGTTTGTGTGTTCAGTTGAGCGTATAGAATACAAAAATGAAAGTTAACTCAGCACTGATTACTTACTTTTCCATAATAATACTCAACCAATTTAAATAGAACCAATGATTAATTAATTATCTATAACTGCTGATAAAACCAATATGCAATTTGACTTCTTTTTTTCATTAGTCACAGTTAAATAGTTAATTACTGAGGGGGAGGAGAATTCACCAATGCCAAATGAATTCTGAGGCTTATGAAATGAAAACTGAGGCTTACTGGAATACGGCTAATTGAAAGAACATCACATAAACCAGTCACATGTTAGATCTTTTTGTCTGAGCATATTTATACCTTTGTTAAGATAATTCATTTGGCATGGTTTAGACCTGGCATGTTGCCAGAGCCAGTTGAGAAACTGTGGGGAGAATATTTCTTGACAAATGCAGGCTTTTGAATGTGGAAGGAAGGGAGTCGATACTTTAATTTTTGTCATAATTTAATTAATTTGCATTGTCAACATTTCCCTCTCTATATGTAGCAACTTTTCTGTTGGACGATAAGTGGTTTATGATGATTTGTTTGCTATATTTTTGTAAATACAAGAAAGAGACTAACAACAGACTTAGAAATTGACTAATTTTATATCTTACTATAGTCTTAAATGTTCATCTAATAATACACAAACATATATTTTCATTTGAGATTATTTTAGAAGCTTATAAACCAAGTGCAATTTTAACCACAGTTGGGAGCTGACAACTTGCAGCCTAGTAAGAACAGTAAAAGAACAAAAAGATTTCCTCAATGTATGTGGTAATTCCTTTCGTTTCTCCAGAAACTCTGAAAAGTTAGAAATTCTCATTGGTCTTTCAAAAAGTTTAAAACTGAATTCTAGGAGTGTGTTACTTAGGCAGTCTTCAAATACAATTCCACAAAGCTTTTATCCTGACTTAACCACTCAGCGTGCTTTATAAATAGTCCTCTATAAAAGAAGAGTTCTTTTACAGTGTTTGGCAATAAATGTGAGCTACAGAACAGATTGTAGACATCTAATTGTAGTTTTCAGGTTTGTCTGCAAAGATTAAATGCTCCAGTCACTTTCATTGACAAGTGTTGCATCAGATGATTAGTTCAGTGCCTGTCAAGTTGATGGACCTGTGAATATGCCCATTTAACTTCAGTGAAAATTGGTGTGAAACAGCATCACTTCAGTTGAACAATTCTGGATAACAGCCCATAGATTCTATTGGATTGCTTACTGTTTTTCTGTGATACACCAGAAATTATTTGATTGCCTATTATTAAGTGCTAACATACTGTGGAGACTTTGGGTTAGCAGGTCAAAGTCCTGTGTAAAACTCAGAGGCAAGGTCCCAAGAAACAGACTGACCCACAGGAACCTTCAGGTTTTGATGTTTCAGAGTAACAAAAATTCATACAGGTATGACCCCCAAATTTACAAACTTAATGAGATTCCTAATGAGTATCACGGAGTACATGGTACACAGAGTACTGTTAGTGTGCAGACATGGTGCTTTGGGTATGATTCATGAATGAAGATGCAAGGCTGAGCACAATCAAGTAGTTGCATGGACAACTGCACTTAAATTCCACACCAGGCTTTTTCATTGCTCTCGAGGATATCCTGCTGATCTGAAATCATTGGGAAATTCAGGTTTTTCCGTGAACATGAGTACCTGAGTGAGTCAGAGAAATCTATCTCCATGTAGATATAAAGATGCTAACTCATCATTGCTCCACTTTCCTTTACTTAATGAAGTGTTTAGAGCAGCTCTGCAATGATTCGGTTATACTTGTATTCATCTTTTACTCATGGCCATACAGAACCAATGTTCCTGTCTCCTGTATATAGCTAGTACTACCAGGAGCCAAAGTAGACCAATTATACCCATTCTTCAGTGAATTGTACTACCTTAAAAAATGAAATTAGGATTAAAATGAGACATGTCAGGATTTGGTTTTTTTCTGATTTGTTTAACTTTTCATATTGGCAGTTTGAGTTTGCTCTTTCTGGTGATGCCAGTTCTGGTGATGCCAATTGCTCAGGAAGGATAATTCATTCCATTCCGTCACCCAGATGCTGGCAAAATCACAGTTACTTCTGTAAAAGTACTTTGCTTGTTTATGGAGAGAGAGCCATTCCCACAAATTTAAACATAAAAGAAAGAGTTAGGAACCTCCATTTCTTTGAATCACTAAATCTGAGTTTTATGATACTTGATTTCCTGCCTCCCTGCTGTTCACTGGAATCTTCGTTTGTAATTTGTCTCAGGAATCTGAATCAGAGCGTTTCCATAGTCAAACACCTAAGAAGAAGATTCAGAGAAAGTACCAAAGATGACTTGGTGATGACCACCACTGAGTCATAGAAAAAGTAAAGGAAACAGCTATGGTTTCAGAGAAAAGTAGCTGACAAACAGCTGGGGAAAAAAAAAGGGGAGTTGGATATACATTTGTGATTTCTTTGAAATTCACAATTGTCAAAGTTTTCAAAGGTTACAAAAGGTTTTGAAAGCGGTGCTAGAAGGCTCACTGGATTATGGAAAGTCTGTTTTTGCGTGATTTGTACAGACTTGAACCCAGACTCTCCTACCTCTCAAACCTGACAAACACATGGTGATATCCGAGTATTATTCTGAATTGCTTTAGGGCATAGCAATGATATTCTAAATTTTCCCAGAGTACAAGCTTTTATTAACTATTTTTTTTCACTAAACAAGTCCAGGTATTCATAAGTAGAAACAGAATGAAAGAATGTATCTGTGAGCATAGCAATCCTGAAGATGAAGTAATACCCAACATCACAGAAAAAAGTGAAAGAACTAGAAATAACACGTTCTCTTTATAAATCAGAATCTACCTTTAAAAAATGCACAGGATATTAAAAGATGACTGCTTTATCTCAACTTTGGGTGCCTTGAGAAATGTTCACCACTATTTTATATTGCAGGTACTCTTATCTAATATGATACATGCCACCCCATGCAAATAAAAAAAGATTAGTAGTGTGGCCTTCCTCTGCCCTGCAGAGAATGCCATTATTCTCTTCCTGCTGATTTTTGTGAACTTGGAATTTGATTTTAAGAAAAATAAGAAAAGTTTTCATTGAGTAATGTTCTTTAAATGCAAGACAGACATGAATGACCTTTAACTGTCTCACCAGATGATTTTTCTATAATTATTTGAAAAAAACCCCTCCCTACTAAATTTCTAAGGCAGGATATATATTCTGCTGAGGGAAATAATTAAGCAAAGTTGAAAACTTGCACCTCTTTGTCAGGGTGCTGCTATGAGGGCTGATTGACATGTTTCCCCATCAGAGTTGAATAGAGAAAAAAACCAAAACCAGTTGAGGCACACACTGCAGTTTTGTGTTTTCCCACTCGGTGGCAATGATTCCCTCTCTTTCCTTCCCACTTCCGTGCTCTCTCCCTGATAGCTGCTGCTCTGCATTCTGCAGTCTCTGATCAGAGGAAGAAACAAGGGAAAAATCATAGTTTTCTGTTACTTCAAATATCAAAGATGGCAAAATAGAGGAGTTTGTTAAATGAAAATATAAGTATTTCATAGTTCACTTGTCAGAGAAAATGTGTTCTTTGATAGGAATTTTTTACCAGTTTTATCCCACTCTAGCGCACAGATCAGTAGCGGTATATAAAGTATTGAATATGAGCAAGTTTACTGGACTTTATAGCCCTTCACAGAATAATGCAGATAATAACAAATACAAAAAAGTCTTCCACAAATTCACAAGGCATCACGAGAGTATTTCTACTCTTGTGTTTTTTTTCTTCTTTTCTTTTTTTTTGTTTTTTCTTCCCAATAGCAGGAATAAACCTATGTACTTGATACTACTTGGTCTGCAGAGAACATGTTGAGGAAGAGGTCTAATTGCACGGGCTAATGAAATGTATCTCTGCAGAAACTGTAGCTAGGTGCAACATGTTCTTTCATAATGTTTACAAACCTTTCAGCTTTTGCCTGAGTCCATGAGGTTCCCTTTGCTGGATCAGACATAGAAGACAGCTGCAGCAAGGGCATCAGGCTGTGCTGTGAGGCACACACAGCTTGGGAGTACTGCATCACAAAAGCATTTAATGTCTCCCACACAGTAAGCACAGCTGGCACTTGAGATAACAAGTCCAGGCATGGTAGGAAAAATATCTTTGCTAAGACATAGAGAAGGTTTGAAAGAAAGGCTTAAGATTTGTAAGACTCAATTCAAGTTGGTGTCTCAGAACTAGTAACAGCCTAGAAGTACTGGCTGTAGTGATGGTGATGAGCTGTGGTAACAGTCATGACTAAATAATAAGGATAGAATCAAAGGTAGTGGTGATGGTAGAAATAGTTTTCATATTTTCTCCTTTCAGAAAGTGGTTCAGCAACATCCCCTCTGGCCCTGCCTATACAGGAGCAGCAAGTGGGGGAGGAAGGCTGCCCTGCTGTCTCTTGCTCTTCCACTGGATTTTGGAGGAGGATGAATTGAAACATCTTTGCAAATCAAATAAACAGAAGAGAAAAAAAACAAGGAAAAGAAAAAAGGAACCAAAGAAAGAACAACAATCAGATTGTTTCAGGAAAGGTGTTGGGATGTGGGGGGAGGAGGGGGGACGGTGGGGACAGTGCACTGGAGTTGCAGTGAGAAAGAATGCAATTAGCGTAGAAGGTGGGGGGAATTAAAAATGAGGATATTGAAGGTGCAGTGTCTTCAAACTCATCTCTTTTAGACTTTGTCTGTTCCTGGATTGTAGTTCCTGTAATTCAGGCATTGTTTTGGTTTTCCACAGTTCTACTTTTTGATATGAGAAGAGACTGGGTAAGAGAAACTAGAGGATGGAGAAACTAAATAATTAACTAGAGGAAAGGGGGAGCAAAGGGGAAGAGAGACAAGCTTTTGCTATATTCCTCAACATAGTACATTTCTTCAGTCCGTATTTGAAATAGTAGAATGTGAGCATGTGTATTTTTGAGGAAGGCAAAGGAAAGGATGGGAAGGGTAAGCGTGGGGAATGAGTACCTCACTGCACTGTTCAGCTACAGACTGCCCTGCTGTTTCTGGCTGCCAGCATAGGTAGTGCTCCCTGTGTGGGTTGACTGGAAAATCTCAAGCTGATGTCCCTGCGGATGTAAAACTAATCTCAGGAGTAGGTTGAAAAGAGTAGTGGTGTTGTCAGAAAGGCTAAGAATGCGAGAGTCTGGAAAGCTGATAGATTCTGTAGGACAAACACTAAAAATACACACTATGGGAGGCAAAGAGGAAACTTCCAAAGAGCCTGCCGGGTCAGTTATTTGCCGTGAGACAAGGTATGGGCAAGTGGCCAGTACATTTACTATCTGCTTCAAGTCTGAAAGGTAATTCAGTTCGCAAGAGAACTACGTATTTAAATACTATGGACTTGCCATCTCACAAAAAATATCATTTCAAAACTATTGCACATTCTGTCTAACTGGAAAACTTTTGTTGAATTGCACATAGGGGAGATCAAAGATTAATGCATCATAGTGTCTGTTCATTGAGTGTCCAGTCTGAGAGAGCTGAAGAGGGTGCCCAGAGAAGACTACATGAACTGAGGCAACTGTACATAGCACCTCCCATGAATATTCTCCCAGCTTTCAGCCTTTTGCCATTCAGTAACATCCTGACCCAGAGATGGCTGCAGCATATTCAGTAGTTTCAATGGATTTCTCTCATGGGGAATTCTCCTGTTGAACCACAGAAGACTATTAGTATTCACAGTAGCCTGACAAGGAGTCTTGCAGCTCACCCTCACCTTTTTATTGGTTTATTTTGGTTTTATTTGGTTGAGTATTTTCTATCAATTAATTTTATTTCTTGTCAAGTAGTTCTTCTGCTCAGGCTTTTTCAAAGTATCAGCATCATGAGCAGCACAAGTTTATGTTATCCCACATATTTTAGGGTTTTTTGACTGGATAATGAAAAATACGGCATCACTTCTCAGAATCTCAGTACCATCTCTTTGTTCCTAAAGTCCCAAACTTCTTTAGGTTTTAACTTTTCTAGACATTCTGTAAAATTTCAATTAGTTTAAATTGTGGCAATTTTTCTAATCAGTAGTGCAAAGCACTTCAGTCTGCAGTGGGTCAGAGTGTGCGTTATAATTGTCAGCTGGTTCACACCATGCATGGAAATTTTACTGCACATGGAAGACGCCACAATGTTTTCTCCTGTCATCCTCCTTCATCTACTATTTCCTATACTTATTTACTTCTTTTGCTACTCTGAAAATAGATGCAAGTTTTGGCCAGGCCACTTAAGTCTGTTTCCTGTTCTAGGTCGACCTCTCAAATGCTTCCATCAGCCACTGGTTGTGTAGATTTCCATCCACAAAACTGAAATGTCACCATTTTCATTACCAGCCCTTTCTAGGAAGTGCAGTGCTCCACTGAATATGTTGGTATAACAGATCCTTGAAAGCAATGCAGACTCAGTCCTGCAGTATTATTCCATTCTGTACATCCATCCATTTTATTTAGCGTATATACCGTGAATGCAGTTCTAAAATGATCCCATGAGCACTCCTAGTATGGAATTCAGTCTTGCAATGTACTACAGTTTTCTAAAGATGACTTCTGCAAACAGTGGTGTTATAACTGTGGAAAGCAAAACAATCAGTGAGGGATGAATAGTGGTAAATACACTGGTGTCTTTGCACAGTCCCAACAGGACTGTATCTGTGAGGACAAATACTGTGTGCATTCCCCAAGTAGCAGAGAAAAGCAATGAGTTGCAGGAGAAGGTTAGGTCACCAACTAGAGGTGTTTTTTTTTGGTTGGTTTTGTTTATTCTAATTAGATACATTCTAGTTTGAATAAATATTTTAATGCTCTGTGATTTGTGCTGAATACTAATTATCCATCAGGGGCAATAAGTGCTGCATAAGTGGTTATTCAGAACTTACATTATTTCTTTGACTCAAAATAAATAATAATATTTTACACCACCCTTCTTCACTAAAGTGTGATTTTGCACTCAATTGTTTTAATGTTATGGCTTTAGATAGTGACAGCAGTAGTTAGAAATTTATTTAATAGTTTGTTCTTAAATTAAAGAGGCAATGACCATTTAAACGTACTCTTTAGTTTTTGTTGTTTAATTGGTCTTTTACTTACAACAACATATCAGCCAGTAATTTTTCATTTCTTAGTGCTTTCAGACACTGGACCTTATCACAAGAAAAAAAGAAAAAAGATTAGTCCACTATTTTGACAAGCAAGCACCAGATATTTTATTGCTGAGAAAAATCTCTTAGCTGAATCTGACAGTTGGACCCAAACATATCTAGGTATTCTAGTTTTGATGTGTGTGCTTTTTAAAATCTGCTTATATTATTATTTCCTTCAGTTTTACAGGTACAAATACAATTTTCTGGAGTGCTATTGTTTAGATCAGATTATTATGATTATTAGAGAGATGCCTCTGCCTGCATTAAGGTGCAAACTACACCGTATGCTGAAGTCAATAGCATGGATTTTATTTAACAGTAAATGTGAGGTAGAGAGAGATAGAAGGTGTCTTGGGGTGACTCTATCATGTGTATCCCCTATCATGCTCTATGCCCAAAAAGTAATATTGTGCCTTTTCTGTGCCTTTAAACTGAGCTTGAAAAATGTATGTATTAATGTGTGTGTGTGTAGAATTAGAATATATTAATTTGGGCATTGAGCCGATGATAGAAGGAAATAGAAAAAAGTGGGGAGGTTAGAGTAACAGATTAAGTAGAAAGATATCACCACCCATGGATCCAGGTAGTATCCTGTTGGTCCTCTTCTTCTGGTCTCCTTAGTGGTAGGGATCACAAGGTCACTCGAAGATTCTCACCACTTACATATTTTAGCAAACAAAGGAATCAATTTTAATTGGGTACACAGTTCTCTTATTCTATTGGTTAAGTGATTCCCTTGCTTCCAGTGCTAATTAGTCCCACGCTCAGTCTTTCTCTTGAGTCGGTGGGCCATGGCCTCTCCCTGCTGGACTCAGCCAGAGCTGATTTCAGCGCAGTTGCTGAGTTGGCTTTCCTTGTAGATTCTTTTTGTTCATTATCAGTTCTCCCCCAGCTTGTTTACCTCTTCCTAGTTTGAGATAATTGGACAATAGTACCACCTTTATCTCATCTCAAGTTCCACTCAAGTGGCTCAACTTATTGCCCAAAAATCCAGTGTTTCACTGAGACATATTCAGAATGGGGTGTGTTTGGTGGTCACAAATGAGCAGTTACTTCTTTATACGGTTTACCATAGTGGGCAAAGTCCTTCGGTGATCTTAACAGTACTTGAGGTAATTATGACCTTTAAGTCTCTTACAGCTGCTTCCTGACCACTAAGTAGAGCNTTACCAGGGGACAAGAGCTACCACTGGACCTTCAGCTGGAGACTAGACCTTCCACAGGATCATTGCTTCAACTGAACTACTTCATTTGGACTGCTACCACCACCCTAACAGGGTGTCAGGTTGTATCTGACTTTGTCAGTGTTTTTCCTTGTATTATTTCACTTAATTCTAATTTTTTTCATATTAATTTTAATCCTGACTTGTGATCTCCCACTGGTTTGTTTTCAAACCAATACAAGACCAAACCCTGGGAGATGGATTTTGAGCATCAGCTGTGCTTGGGAGCCTGTGAAACTGGGTGTAGAGCAAGTAAAATTATTGCAGTGCTTCTAGGGCCAACATGAGTCCAGAGGCACTGTGTGCCTGCACTGCACTGAGCAGGAGCTCTGGTGTTAATAACAAGGGCTCATGCCAGCAACTACCCAACACTGCACCCTTGGACCTGAAACCATGAGGAAAAGGATGGCGAAAAAGCTGCATGGTGCCACACAGCAAGAAGCTGTAGGAGTTCATTAGCTCTCATCAAGGTCTGACTGGGCTTATTAATTGCATCTCAGCACTGTATTTCTTCAGTTCCTGGTGTGCAGGCTGTAGGTACAAGAAATCCTCTGTGCAATCTGAAAGTTCAATAGTTATTTAATAAGAAAAAATTCTTATTTTTGCAAGATCCTGACATATTTCAGACTTAAAATACTAAATGTAGTATGAGGCTTTCCCAAATTAGTTCCAGCTGAGCTGGTATGTCTTCACAGCATAACCTTTTTGCTAATCCCTACAGCAGTACCTCTGCCCCAGCGATGTCTACCTGGCCTCTTAGTCTGTGAAGTTTGTAAGACTCCGCATGATGCCCTATTTCCCCAGGTGCTTGGTTGGCACATAAACAAAAAATGTGAAGATACCATAATCACTAACAAAACTGTGACAGGTTCACCATACTGAAGAGGCCTAAGGTCCAAATATGTGTGTACAGGTATTTTAACTATAGATGTGGCAACAGGTTCACTGTGGAAAATAGAAGCACCAAAAAGCAGAGGTGACAATCAAATCCTCAGTGACAATCTGTTGGTAAGAACACATTGGAAACACATCAGGTCCACTGAAGATTTAGAGAAACAAAATAGGAAGTACCATTCCCAATGGGTCTCTTTGGAGTACTGTTAAGCAGTAAAGCAGAATCATTTGGAGAATGAAATTGAGATTTAGAAAAGAATTGTGAAAAGTGCTTATACTGGAAATATGAGCCACAAAAGTGGCTAGAGCAAAACAAAATGAGAAGTTTTAGATTATAAAATGAAAGGTTCAAGACAGTATTAAGTACAGATGTTTGGATATACCTCTCAACTATAAAGTAATTTACAATAACAAGACTGAACTTGAGCAGGCTGAAAAATGTCATGTGACAATTTTACTGAAGGAATTGTTTCTGCACAGTAGAATACAATAAAACTGATTCTGCCAGGCCCAATTCAATGCTGTTATGTGCCCTCGAGGCACCATTTATACTCCAATAAAGGGAATTTGCGCACTGAAAATTATTATATCCTTAAATCACAACAATTCCCTGCATTTTGTCCTTGCAAAACTGCAAAATGACTAAATCAAGACTCCTCCACAGAAAGTTTAGCAGTTAGTATTTTTCCCGCTCATCTCAAAGATATGTTGCTAGGTTGGGATTGTTTTTTTTAGGATCTTTGTAAGGAAAGGGCTCTGAGGTAATGAAAGATCTTTTATCAAAACAAAAGAGGAGTCTTTAATGAGTTACGCTTTAGCTCTATTGTAAATGTAGTGGCCTATTCCAGATCAGTCAACTTCTTCATCAGCTTAGAAAGAAATTTCCAATAGAGCAAAACCCAGATTCTGCCAAAACTCCATTTGTTTGTTTATTTTTTCTTATTTTGACTTGCCAAGGGTTTGTGTTTGACTTGTTGCCATGAATAAAACTATTCCTCTTTCAACAATGGGCTCTCTGGGAATGGTGTGGGAAAGCTAATCCCATTACACAGCTCAGAAGTTCTCACTCAGTGGTGACCCAGGACAGGCAGCTTATCAGGCATTTAGCAGAGCTGTCAGCTGGTCAGCTCAAGTGGGATATTCTTCTTTGTGAAGTGAAACAGGCCAGCAGGAGCAGTAGTAGGGGTTTGTTTGTTTGTTTTAAGTAAATAGAACAACAGGGAACTTCTACATCCTTGACCTGAAAGTCATGTTCTGTAAATAAAAGACATTAATGGTAGAGCATATTACGATGTCATTAACACTTTGGTCAGAAGTGTTAATTTATAATCCACAGATGAGAGGGCTCTCCCCAAGATGCTGTGTCTCGTGACATTTCCTGTGACTCTCTTTCTTTCCAGTAGTTCATACTATCCAAGTCCTTTCCTAGGTGTCTCTTAGCAGAATAGTTTTCCTTCAGGGGAAGTTGTTTTCAGATTCAATGATGCCTTCATATTTTTGCTCAGAGTGATGGGCATCTTGTGATATTTCTTGCCACATGGCCAAGCTCTTCTGATGATATTGAAGGGAAGATAAATACCTAGAGGAAGACTTCTCTTTTTTTTGCTAAGGTGGAAACAGTGGCAGCACAGCCTGGGGAAGGGGCTTTGCTTCACAGTAATGAGGTGAGAATTTGCTGGGGAGAGACAAGATTATCCATAGAAACATTAAAATTACATGGAAAAACATGTAAGAGTACCTTGGTTTTGGTGAGACCAAGATTAATACAGAAGAGGNTTTTTTTTTTTTTTTAGTGTAACTGTGCCTTTGGCTTATGATGCCATCTCTGCATGAAGGGGAGGCTGCATCTGTATTTTAAGTACTACTGTTTTTCAGAAACCCAAGCACTGGAGACTGAAATAGAACAGAGTGCCAGATTGAGCCTCACTCCAGTCTTATTAGTGTTGGTGTCTTAACTGATTGTCCTAATTATTCAATTAAAGCAAAATATTATCTGGTTCTGGCTTGAAAATACCACATTGTATCAGAATTCAGGAAAATTTGGATTCTGGTCATGGTGCAGCTTGTGGAAATCTTTTTGTGTGCAGTTCTTGCTGTTATTTCCCTGATATTCTCAGTATTTCTCTTTTACCTCACTGTGAGTATAGTGCTCGTATTCAGGAGACATAAACCAAACTGTGCTCATGAGAGTTTTGAATAGCCTAGTGATGACAGCCTAACCAGAAAGTATAGTGGTTAAAAGTGTCATTTAGAGAATGGCCTTCTTAAATTCTTCTCTAAGAGTCAATGCATTATTTATGTTTTTAAATCTCCTTTATTTTAAGCAATTATATTACTTCAGAGCAGCTTCCATTTCCTGATATACTTCTCAAGATGAGCCAATCTTGCAAGCTACAAGGTGTCATCTGTTCCCAGTGCCAGTGAAGACACTGAGGGAGCTTAGTGATTCCACAGACCAAGGGCTCTACAAGGAATTGTCTTTCAGCTATAGTTTGACATTTGTTTGTTTTATCATAGATTTTTAACCAATGGAATGGCATTCTGTGATTCTGAGTTTCTGAGGTTTTTTTTCTGGTTTTTTGTTTATTTTGTGGTGGGGTTTTTTTTTTGTTGTTGTGCACTCAATACTTAGACCACATAGCATTAAAGGCTAACGAAGCTGTCTTAAGAGCGCTGGGGAGTGCCACCTAATACTTGCTAAAGGAAATAAGGATGCTGAACTAGATAAATATGATCTGTGTTTTAGTTTTGCAATTTTTTTTAAATTGGCTGTTACTTCATTGCCCAAGGTCAGCTTGTCAGACAAGTGGACCAATGGTTCTCTAGAGTAACATAAAACCATTAAGTTGCTCTTTGATCTTGCACCTTCTTTAGAACCTTTTAATCAATTAACCATGAAGCTACTCAGCTTGTCTTATTTCCTGCACATAAAACTACTCTGGTCGAGCTGACACATCACTACATTATAGATCAAAGATTGAAGGAAATTTCACATCCAACCAGGATAATTATGTGGAATTTTTCTGAATCCATTATATACATTTTCATGCCTCAAATGGATGAAAAACAGCATTTTGATCTAGAATGAATTAAAGGATTCCTGTGTATTTTAAAGATTGGTTAAATGGGTTTGTGCATGATTGACCTTACACAAGGTGTGGATAGATTTCATGGCAATGTTGCAGAGCCTCAGCTGTCTGTCTGTCCTTTGAAAGTGACCTTTATTGATAATAATAGGAAACATGACCTGTTGTAACATAAGCACTGTTCTCTTGCTTAGGATACCTTTAAATAAAAAAGATATTTTAAATGTTAAATGTATTGTAATGTGATACAGATTGAAATCCTCTTAGCTCAGGAGTAAAATTTTGATAATGGAAAGAGTTGTGGTTTTAGGCTTGTGTAGGGCCACACTTCTGTGTTCTAATTTGTATGCATAAAATGCTTTTTTACCAAGAATCAGAGATACCTTTAGTATTATGTTTTTAAAGATCTATGACTTTATACTTTTGTTTTCTAGTTATATGAGAATGAAGGTGTGTCAAAACATATATTCCTTTCCTTCTGGCCAAATACTGGAATACACAAACAACTTCAGTCAGCTCTTTGTTTGAGCTTCTCCCTTAAGTGGGACAGTGTTACCCACACCAGTCCAAAGGAGCAAAGCATCTGCTCATTCAGATTTTGCTTAAGGCATATTTTTCACAGCTGTTTCTTGTGGGACTGGTTTGTTCCCCTTCTGCTTGCTGATGCTGAAAGCAAAGATGGCCTGGCCCAGATAGAGTGTCACCTGGTGCAGGTGCAGTGGTAACAGGTAGAAATACCAAGAGCCAGCACAATTTCTGAAGAAAAATATGGCCCAGTAAAGAAGCATTTTTGAAAGAATCCATGTTATGAAATAAAGGTGTAGGATATTCTTCAGAGATATCACCTTATTCCCTGAAGACCTATCTTGAATTTAGACTCACTAGACTTAGAAGGAGATAGGAAATAGGAACCCTTAGAGCTTCTATAACTCACATTCTTTTCACTGCTAAATTTAAGCCATGCTGTCTTTGCAAATCTGTATTGATTTTTCTGAATGTCACACTTCCTTTAGCTAAACAGCTCCCTGCTAATATCTTCCTTTTAAGCTGAATTAAAAGTGAATGATCAAGCTTGTGGATAGCATGGATAAAGTGCTCTTTGATAGACGGACTTCTTGCCTTCTGGACAAAGATGAGTACACTCAGCTCCTGGTGTACTAAGGAGGAAATATTTTCCTCAATCTCCTTCTGCATAAATCCCTCATTTAAGTCTAAATGGAAATTTCCCAGAAAAGGGAAGGATATTTGTGAAGCTTACTTTTACATTTACCACTATGTAAATGTGTCTTTTTCGTGCTGGATTCAGGATTCAGTGGGGTGCTTTCTTTCTGGGATTTGAAAAGACACAAAAAATCCAAAAGGAGTCAGTAGGAGGTTATGCTTGATTTTGAGGGTAAAGCAGGCCAAACTTTAAGTTCTCTGTTTGTTTTCTTTCTACCTCCAACTATAAATCATCCCAGATTCATCAAACTGTTTGCAAAGCTAATCCAAGCTGGACCAAGTTACAGGCTGGACCAAGATGTAGGTTTATAGTAATGTCTGAAAACAGGAAAGACTACATCAGAAAGGAAAACCTATCTGGTTTCATTACATGTGGCTTCAAGTTTCAGTACAAAAGGTTTTACATGACTTTGATGGTCTAAACTGGCTAAAAACTGAAAAAAAAGAGAAGTGATCTCCACGTGCACACAGCTATTTCAGTACATGCATGTGACTAAACTAGATATGCTGTACCCTAGTGAACTACAGTGTGTTCCACACAGACATGCTGCATTTAAATGCGTAGAGTACAAAGTCAAGATAGATTAGGTCAAACCTCCTCGCTGCCAGCTACCTTGAATTCTTAATCATACCTGCTGTTGTTCAGAGCTGCTCAGGGGAACCAGAAAGCCTGAATAAGTTCATATCCTGAAAAACAAACAAACAAAAGTATTCACTTTCTACCCTTGCGTATCTGTATATATATATAGACACACTAAAGATTTTACAAGAAGAATCTGTTTTCCATAATGCTTTCTTATGGAGACACAAGTAAGTGAGTCTTTAAGAGCGAGTATTAAAGAAATGACTTCAAGAAATGACTTCACTAGAAGCAGTTTTAGTACAATAGTACTCACTTAATTTTATTTTTTTTGGTTTAAGACCTCCTGTCTTTCATTTTTGATTGCTATTGCTGAGGAGGAATTGCCAATTCCATTTGTTCCGCTGGAGTCTGGAGAGTAGCACTGAAGAGTAACCTCCTTTCCCACAGATCCTCAGAATCCTTTAAATGGCAAGCAGGGCAGAGCTGAGTGAGAGGGGCACAAAGGTTTTTCCCAAAGTAACACAAGTGGTGGCTCCTTTAGCCAATAGGCTGCAGGACAAATCACAGCTCAAAACCCAGGTTTGGTGCACTGAAAACTCCTTTTTTTTTTTAGCAGACAGGAGTTGCAGTGGCTCCAGGCCAGCTAAGTTGGGTTTACAGCTGCTTTGCATCATTGAAATAGCATGAAGCAGCTTGAGCCTACAGTGAATGTGGCCCTAGATGTCTTAAATCTTTAATATTTTCTTCTGTCTGATCTAATATTGTTGTTTTTCTGCATTTTACAAGTCTGTTAATTACCACATGAAATTCAAATGAACTGTGATCACTTTTGCTAAAAAAACTCATTCCCAAACAGTCCTTTCATGTCAGCATGAAGTAGGATGGCTTGTGTAGCTGGTCACTCTTTTCTGGGCTGTTAGTGTCCTTTCTACAAAAGTTTGAAAATAAATGTTTTTATTTGTAATCCACAAGCAATTGCAGCAGTTAATTCCCTTGTGAATTCACTGCCTAACATTTTGATATAGCCATAGCTGGTTCCTTTTTAGCATTCTTATTTCCCAGGCATGCATGCCTTATCTATTTGATTGCTTATTCTTTGTTCTCATAGTAAAAAACCCAAACAAAACAGACAAACTGGGACATATTTTCTGTTTGTAGTGTTTGCATGTGATTGCTGAGCAGATTTTCAGTTAAGGCTAGGTCTCTTTACCCTTCCTTTCAATTAACCTGGTTACACTTGCTTTTCAGAATGAAAACGAAGAGGCGCTATTCTCCACGTTACACACAGACTGGGAATTTTCTAACTTAAATGTTGTGACAGCCACAGTTCCCACTGATTGGTACTAGCACTTTGTTGTAACAGTTTAATAAATAACAATTGATTTTTAAATGCTCAAATGTTAATTAGCTGGAGAGTGTTTTTTCCATCACCAGCGTGGTGTTTTTGCCCTGGCTAGACACCTCAAGTTATGTTAGGGAAGGCACATGCAGGACTGTGATTGCTGTGACTTTCTGCAAATGGGAAGGAAGAAGTGTCATCTGGGAAGGCTGTGGGAATGGCAGGCACAGTCAGGCCTGGAGTCGGGTGGGTGGGAAAGGGGGGAAGCAAGCTGTGTCTGGAGTGCCTGGAGCAGGAGAGAAGGCGGGAATGCCAGCGGCTGGTCTGTGGTTTGCAATAATGGATGATGAGCACTGTTTTGATCACTTGGGACTTAAACCTTTTGCTTCTCACATTTAAGCTACTTCTCAAAGTTTCTAGTTACGTTTTTTTTGTTTTCTCTTTTTCTTTGTTTGTTTTGGGTTTCTTTTTTGGCTCTTTTTTTAATTTTTAATTTTTTAAATTTAGAGTAATAGTGAATCTTTTTCTGCAGAGGAGTATGCGCTGTGCCACATGATCTTGCTGTGGATATTCTTTATAGATCTATGTGTCTTCTGTGGTCAGTTTTATTTACTGTTGACATTGTCTCATGTTCTTACCTTTCCTCTACAAAATAAACATAAAACTACACAAAAATGGGTGAACTGTTAGGGAAGGAGCTCCAGTGAAAAACAAAACAAAAAAAAAAAGGAAAGAGGAGAGAACAGGCAAACCTCAGACTCTTTAAACTTGGTATTTCAAAACAGCAAGCAACTTCTAAGGCACAGGTCAGAAGGTACTTCTCTTACTCCTGTTACCATAGCAGAAACACATAAATGTGATTAAATAAATAAAGCTAATCAGAAGCAAAAGAAAAAAAAATTGCAGTAAAACCAGCTCAAGTTAAGCTAGTCTCAGAGGACTTTGAAAGAAAACATACTTCTAAAGATGTTCTGTGAGAGATTTTAGGCACAGCTGCAGGAAAAAAAAGGTATCCTTTTCCTTTCTCTGGGAGCATTAAATCTGTTCTGGAAATTAAACAAAGTCGACAAAGTTTCACTGAAACAACAGATTGAAGCCTAGAATGTGAAAGACTATGAGAAAGAAGAAAAATGTCCTGAAGAAAGGCTACTTTAAATTTTAAGGAACTTTGATGTCAGAATAAGCAACCCAGGCACATTAATCCTATCTTTACTTGTCTCTTGTGATATGGAAAGTATCCTAAAAGGAATTTTAAAAAAAGTAAAAGTAGTAGCAGACAAAACCAGATAACATTTCCCCTGGTCTAAGTCTACAAATCCATAAAATAAGTAAGTTT
The DNA here is from genome assembly GCA_013397725.1 of Rhagologus leucostigma. Taxonomy (NCBI): domain Eukaryota; kingdom Metazoa; phylum Chordata; class Aves; order Passeriformes; genus Rhagologus; species Rhagologus leucostigma. Next base: position 2,744,743 of record VZTD01003639.1, on the reverse strand, counting down.
ATATCACTCTATAGCTGTCAGACTGTTTCAGAGGAGCTAGTTTAACATTTTCTGAATTATAAAGGCTATGAAAATGTTTTATCTCTGTAGATAGATGTACAACCTTCTTCTTTAAGGCAGGTCTTCTGATCCCTCTACAAATGTTAATGCATACCTAAAATAGGAACAAAAAACCCAAGTCTTAATTTCCTGTGTGTAGTATAGGGCAATGATTGAGAGTACTGAGGCTCAGTGTATAGAACTAGAGGAGCTTACTTCTAATCTGGAATGAAATAAAAGGATAGAGTTGTAAAGACCAGAAAACACTACTAAGATCAGCATTCTGAAATAGAGTTGTGGGTCTGGGAGGCAGTTTCAAAGCCTGTTCCCATGGCTGACCAAAACTCCTGCAGCATGGGTGTCATGCTGTAGAGCTGCAGCATATTTGCTGGGACTGTGGACAGCCAGAAGTCTTGCTGTTCAGTGAGATGACTGTTTTTTCTCAGCTTGACAAATGACATGCAGCTCTGACAGAGTACTTCTCCTTTGCTGGCCATCACCCCTACGGACACTGGCCAGAACAGCAGCAGCAGGAACATACCCTCCAACTCTGATTTAATAACATGGAGCCCAGGAGACTAGTGAATAGAGCTGTTAACTCTCTGTTTGGTTTGCTTTTCCCATCTGTGTTTTATTAAACTGAGAGCAAGATTTATTCACTTTTTTTAACATCAGGATCTGTTGGTGTCCAAGATGATGGTTGATGTTAAGGTACACAGACACAGTTTAACCTGGCTGAGGGCCAAAGAGGCCTATGACTTCCAGCCTAGACAATTTATTTACAAAAGGACACAAAATCCCTCTACTGTAAAATATTTTAGAAAGGATGAACATGACTTCCCACTCTCCCAGGAACACAATACATAAAGAACACAGTGAAAGAGCAGGCTCTTCAGGCATGCAGGCAAACACTTCAGTTTTACTCTACTCCTGACAGACCCTGCAGAGTCACAACTACCAATGATTTTCAGATTTCCACTCCAGGAATCTTAAATAGATTGGAGGTACCAGCTCTGTCTATAGATACTTGTAAAAGCCAAGAATCCTGAATGGCTCAGCTGGTGAACTGCACTTTATGGGAACTGAAATTATGTGCCAGGCTCTCCACTGTAAGGTGGGATAGCTGAAGCACAGACACTTGCATGCCTAATGAGCTACTGCAGGAATAACTCTTGCTTCGAAAGGAGAAGAAAGGAACAAAAAGATGAGATTTTGAATTGCTTTGAAAAGATAAACTTTTCCTCAAATAATAGGGTTAACTCAAGACAGAAATATCGAGTGTTTGTCAGAACTGTAAAGGGGTTTTTTAAAACATGTAAGTTTCAAGCAGCAGCAGATAAAGCTCCCAAAATAGAGCTTCAATACAAACAGCCCCCAAGACTCTTGACAGTTTTCCAAAACTTCTGGGCATTTTCTTCTTAACAGCAAGCTCCTTTCCATAATGTAGCACTCTCATCTCTTAGTCATCACCTTAGTCACCATGTTTTAGTCATCCTCTCATCAAAACTAACATGGTGACAATCCACTTACTCTAGTGCCTTGCTACCATCCCTACAAGTACATTGTGGATTATCAGGTCTGCCAGACTTGTTGTCATTTCCAAAACCTCTGCATGCTCCTCTTTCCAAGCAAATGCCTTCATAACATCCTATGAGTGTTATATTGGTTGTGGTGCCTCCACAGAGCATCCTCATATTACAATTCTTGTAATACTAAGGCTCATGGTATCCCCATATGGCAATAAAAAGTATTCTGAAGACAAAATTGTTACTACAATAGATCTTATAAAATGAACTGTATCTCTCAGAGCTTGTTCATAACCTACCAGTGGTTTGCTTAGGACACTGTTTTTATCCCTCAAACATCCATCTGCCCCAGAAACGTTAATACAGACTGCAGAATATGGTTCCACGTGTGATAGCTGCTGTTCTGAACTGACTTTCAATGTTAACAAAAGAACAATGACTTTTTGTAGCTTTATTCAAGAATGGTCTTTTTTTAATGCTCTTTCACAATTTTGTCATCTGTGAGATGACAGTAAGAGCTGTGTTTGAACCAGTACAAATTAGGCAGTATTCATATATTTTCTCTTTTTTACAGCTTTTAAGAATACTGGCAGAGAATGATGGAATCTCCAAGTTTTATTTTTCTTAGTTTCTAATGAAAAAAGAATTCAAATTGTATGCAGTGCTACATTGACATGAGAACTTGGCCACTCTACTGAGTCATATCCTTCAGATCCAATGCATTTTATGGATTTTATTCAATTCATTAAAAGCAGACTGTATGAGAGTGATTCCTAGAGAAGGTAGCAGACACAAGGAGAAAAACCTAATCCCTAAGCTCTGTATTAAAAGCTGCATGACATATGTTTTTGAATGAAAACCTGTGTCTGGACTGTTCTGCAGTGAACTAAATTCTCCACTGTGGTAATGATACCTGAAGTGGCAGTTCCCTCAGATCCCCATTTCCTTTTTGGGGAATACAGGTACAAGGCAGCCTATTATGGCAGTATTACAAGAAACTTGATTTAGGTATTAGAAAGGTGTTAGGGTGACTCAACCCATTGAGCAAATTCTCTCTTGTCATGCACAGTGGCACTTTGTGATGCTTGAGGATGCTTGAGGTGGTGAGAAAAGGGGCTAAGAAGAGCTGAATCATCACTTGCTGTAGGTGCCTTGTCTTTCTTCAGAGGGGCAGGTGACAAAGCTGGGTTTGGTTTTGGGGTGTTGGGTGGGGTTCTTGTTTTTTTTTTTTTTTTTTTTTTTTTTTTTTTTTTTTTCTTTTAATTCTAACGGGGTTTTCTGGTTCTGCTTGGAGACCACAGAAAATCCCTCTCTTGATGACCTCAAGATCACCAGTAGCTGCCAGTATTGCTTGAACACCATTGAAAAGTTCCTCTTTCTCTGTCAATATGAGGACAGAAAGCAATCCAGCTTCAGATACCTGGTACAGGGACTTTGAGCTCCAAGCAATCATTCCATATCCTTTTTAAGGACTGTTAGGCAAAAATGGCTTCTTTCTCCTCAAAGCTACCCCTATTTACAGCAGATATTTTAGCAGTCATAGCAGCTACAAAGAAGGCCTCATACCAAAGGCTGTTTCATTGGATATTTAGACAAATTCTAAAGTAGACTAAGTAAAATAAACACAGAATTATTTGTAAAAAATATATTAGAGAAGATAAACTTGTTTAAGTATCAGCCCATCCAATTGCTTAAACTTAAAATACTTAGTCAAAGATTAGCGAAAATGAATCGCTCTAAAGAATCAAATTACTTGCTAGAACAACTATCAAATTGCATTTTTATAACCATTAAAGTATTAGGATAGACTCAATTTGCCTTTTCCTGCAGTGTACTTTATTTATAAGTCTTTTCTTAGTTTTGGTATAAGTTCATCTGAGTTCATAATGCACAGACATTTTCAGATGTCACTGCCTTTAGGTGTAATAATCCCAAGTAAATTCCTTCTTCAGATTTTCAGCAATGAATACACTAGATCTAGGGTTGGGTTTTATACTGTTTTTTACCAAATATTCTTTGCAACAGATGTTTAATTAAAGGCTGCTAGATAATTTAAACTTCTCAGAAGAATACAAATAAAAGCTGTTAATGAAGTAAATATCTGTTTAATTTACAAACATCAGTAGCATTACTGATATCAGTCCAAATATGACAAAGCACACTGCATTACACATGTACATCTAACTTTTTTGTAAAAAAAATAATAAAATAAAATTGAAAAAACATCTGCATTTTTACAGGGTACCCTGGGTTTTACTGGAAGAAGAACACAACCCACTATTGATTACCAATTCTACATTATAATTTAGCAGCAACATGTTAACATGGGGAACATTAGGGCAGTAAAGTAGTTTTATTATTTGGGGAAAATCACAGTTTTTGATAGCACAGCCTTTTTTTTTTTTATAAAAAGGGTAAAAAGCTCGATGGGAATATTAATTTATAAAGATCTATCTTCTAATGTCATTTTCTACACGCCATCTTATTTTCTGTAAGTACTGTATATAGGGAAAATTAACTTCTCTACAATTGCCATCTAGTGTAAAGACATTTTCTGTCATATATTACAGGTTCTTGGAAGGTGTCCTGAATATCTGCCATATGTGAAACTGCAAATTGTCACCACTTTCTATTCAGTGACACCAAGTGGTCAGATTCTAAGGAAAAGTAAAAGGGAATGGAAAGATAAAAACAGACTGAAAACATTTACCCCAAGACGACATGCTACGTTAGTTCTATTGCAAAAAAATCCTGATTTTTAAGTCCTTTAAAAAAAATTACAAAAATACTGGGACAAATATAAATTAATATATATTAAAGCATTGAAAAACAGTAAAAGGGATGGCCTAAAAGGGTTAAGTACAATGTACTTTGATACAATAAATATTTCTCAATGAAACCCAATACTGTATAGAGTTGTTTAGAACTCATAGAAACAGAAATCCATATTATTACTAATTTATCCATCAATAATCTATTTTATCATCCCCAGAATATTTATATTACAAAAAATTAATACTGTAAAAGGGAAGATAAACACTTTTTTATACTTCTTTTGCTAACATGCTGACATAAAAGTACACATCATCAGGAGATTTCAGGATTATAGTATATTCTTTTATCTCCCATTTCCCATTCAGCAAATGAGACCCCATCTTCTCAAGATGCTTAATAATTCCAAAGGACAAAATGTGTTTCAAACAATTATTATTTCTGTATAATCTGATTCTTTTTGCTCATAAAGCTTCCTCATCCACAGGTAAGTGATTGGTATGGTCTGTCAAGACAATAAAATAGACTGATACGAAAGTGAAAAAACAAGCCTTGTGTCCTGGTCAGTATTTCATCTCTGAGCTGTTAAGTTGAAATTCACATGTGTATAGTGTCAGTGTATCTTCAGCATGTTATAAAGAAGAATCCATGTTAAAAGCAGTTAAAGTTTCCCATCTCTGCTGCAATGTTACCAGGTCTTTTTTTTCTTCAAAGCTCCTCTTGGGTATGAGAAGTCTCAGTTCAAGCACTTGAATCTTTTTTCAATGATGAAAAAGTCTTTATTCTCATAATAAAAATAAGTCTGTTCTGTATTTTACAATATATTTCAAATATTTCCACTATGAAGCATTAATTAGTCCGACACTGTCAATAAGTATACAACATTTTCAACAGAAAAGTGTGACAGGGACACTTAGGAGGGACAACTTGTACAGCCACACTTCACCACTTTTTCAACCTCGTCCACAAATGACGACCCGTCAGTGCATTCGAAGGAGTATTTCCGTCTCTTGCTCCGTAGTGGCCCACAGCACTCCCCGGCTGAGCACCCGCCTTTACATTCTAGTCTCGATACCTTCTTGGTCGTCTGGCACGCAGCATACCCTTGCTGCTTTTGGTAGTAATCTCGGACTCGTTCCCCTCGACAAGAGATTTCTGCAGAAAACAACATTTAAAATAAGAGATACAATTTTGAGACGCGGGTCAAAGAATGTGCAACACAGGAAGATGCTGTGTTACTATTTGCAGTTGGGATTGATATTTTAAAGTTTGACTGAGACTATATACTGGAAACTAGCTGTTCTACCAAATGTAATTTGATTAATGCTGGGTTTCATTCTCTATACCTCCTATTTTCGGTAAAGCTTATATTATGTATATGCAAACCATAAATACAAAGCTATTACAATGACAAGAAAATTGGAAGCTTAAATCTTTTCCTCTTTTATAAAAATACACATCTTCTGTTCCTACACTGCTTGCAGCTGGTTCTGTTTACCATAGGGAAATGTTTCAGAGAGCATGCAATTTAATTTATTAGACCTGGAGTTTAATATTATTCAAACTCTTATTTAATATAAGTTACATTCCGCTAACTTCATAAATTACTGAGGTATAAAGCCAGCTAAAAATGAGACATCTGTTAAAAGTTCTACAACCATATTCTTCTATTCACATCTATGTACAATACAAAATAAATGCCATCTGGGGTAAGGGAAAGAGAGGGAGAGGGAGAGCTTTGATAGACAAAGGAAAAAGAAAAAGGTAGGGGGAAAAGTCATCCTGTTTTCATCCATCTCACCTGCATAATTCGCTGTGATAAATCAGTTGAAGCTGAGAGGTCAAAAGTAGAGTTTGTGATAAAACTAGGAGCAGAATCATTGGATTTGGCTTCTCAGTTGCAGAAGGTAGAGAAACAATAAATACAGAAAGATACAGCAGGTAAAAGGTAATAGTTAAATATAGTAAAAAGGTGTTTCTGAATAAAGGCGAAAGAAAAAAAGGAAATGTTTTCACAGCAAAACATTTGATGAAAAAATCCTCAAAATGTAAACAAATTCATGGGAAAAGCTTGATTTTTCTCTCATCAAGATAAATTCTTATGGTAGAAAAAAAAGCAACAAATGTGTGCGTTGTGGAAAAAAAAATTGGTCATGTTTTTGGCTGTTCATGTGCTTGGCTGTTCATGTTTTACTATAAAAGCCTATTTTCTAAGACCACAACAACATTAATTAATTTTTTTACCTTTATCACAACTGTCCCCCGTGTATCCGCTGCCGCATTCGCAATATGGTTTCCCAAGTCCTGAAAGCCTACATTTGCCATGTTTACACCTGACGGATTGGCAGGGGTTAAACAGCATTTCCTCTTCATCACAGAGGACTCCCCCATGTCCCTGTAGGCATTTACAACTGTATGAAAATGCATTGATCGGCAAGCAGGTACCATGCACACATCTACAGGGGAAACAAGCCCAAGAGAATAAAAATAAATTATTCATCAAAGTTCAGGCTAAGCAACATTAACTACAAATACTTTGGACTGTACTCAGAAGAAATTGCTTTTGTTTCTAATGGACTTTTTCAGTGAGATGCAGTGAAGTGGTTTATAATTGGTATGCAGGTTTACACAAAACAAGCTGCAGTACAGAACTCTCTCTCACCAGAAAATAGCCACTGTAGATGTGTTATGGAAAAATTTTACAGGCCATAGTCATTAAAAACAACATTTCCTGTCTACCTAAATTTTCAGCATGCTTTTGAGAAGAACACAGTGAAATCAAGCCAAAGAAAAAAGAAACTCACCTGAAATTCTGGTTCTCGTATCATTTAAAAGAAACTCCATATTGTCACTCATGAAATATGGGGCTCCCAGCACAAAGACAGGTCAGGCCCTTCCTAACAGAAACTATTCTGACTCAAGCAATGGTAATTTCAAGCTGAACATGTTCTTTCCCTTCAAATACATTAGTCTGCATTGCCAACTGCCCGTAGCAGTGTCTTGTATGAGGCAGGTCTGTGCTTCACTGCAAGGCAACAGCACTCACCCAGAATTCATACCAAACCTCACACTAGAGGAGGCTGTGCATTATCAAGTCTCACCCAAAGTGATTAAAGTAGCTAATCTCCCAGTTCAGCTTTGATAAACATTTGTGGCAGGCTCAAATCTTGTTGTTAGACAAAAAAGATTGTGAGTTAAGCTGCATCTCCTAAGTTCTGATGTACAGTGGTATGGGAACACACAGTTGGTCTTACTTCTCTTTGAGAGAGAGGTGGTGTTTCCAAAAAGGAGGATGCTTAATTACCTGTTCATAGGTGTAATCTTAGGGGATTTCATCTTCTGAAAACATCACCAATGACTTGGAATAAAATTACTTCCCTTTCCTCATTTTTTAGCACAGGGTCAATAACTCCCTTCCAAAAACAATGTTATTCTCTTTAACAGTTGTTTCCATAGAAAAATTTTCTATCTACATACAGTTTCCTAGGGAGATCACAGTGAAATTTCCTCTGTGGGGAGGAATGCAATCCTGACATACAAGTCACCCTTCCTGATGTTTCTCCTCTCTAATGTTTTTCCTCTCTATAGTGTAAGATTCTTGAGCTGACAACCTCCTTAGTATGTTATGACAGCCACCTAAATAAATGAAAAACTTTAGATTAAAAAAAAGTAAAAATCCCATTTGATCTAAAATAAAATAACTTGTTTCAATTTGAAGATAGCAAAAATTCATCTAAAATTGCATGTCGTCATAAAAGAAGAATTCTGTTAAGAGCAACATTTCATTTTGAAATTTTTAAGATAACATAAACAGTTTGGGATTAAAACCTGCAAATATAAAACTAATAGGTTACGCACCTCCAACTTCTCTATTAGTCTGTATTTTGAAGCAACTATGTTGTCTACAAAAATTAAAAATTGTTCCTGTGGTTGAAGTTTGATATTCCAAGACTGTTATTAAGAAATCCAAAATTGAAGGCTTAGGCAGTATCACAGGGCAGATAGCTTTTGTTTAGTTTTCATTATGTTCAGCATTTGATCTTTTCACCATTTATAAAACATCCACTTTTAGGACATCTGATCTACAAAGTTACTCAGGTGGCACTGACATCCTGTCATACTCTATACAGGCTTTAGATATCAAAGCAATCTGTGTCAAGATCTTTGGTAAAGTTTTGCTTTGACTTAGAAGATGATTAAATTTTAGCTAATGCCAACTCTCATACTTTTGTTTCCACATGCTCTTTGAAGCTCTAAATTTCATCTTCAGACTGTACTGAAAGGAACATCAAGCTAAGTGCAAACTCTTGGGCACAGTTTCATCTCATCTAATTTTAGGTACCTGTGTCAGGCACTCAAGTTAGATGTATAATTGCCATAAGCTCCAGACACAGTCATGGAGAGAAATGAGCTTATCCAGAGAGTGATTAGACAACTTGAGGTCTAATTTATTCTTTTGAAATGTGCTTATTCATTTACTGACTAAAGAACAAACTTCGGTCACTATATTTTGAATTCAAACACCTAGATGTAGGTAAAATAAATCTATCTTAAGCCTTTTCATGATGTGCAGGAATCTCTAAAAGCTCACCTACATTTTTGAAAGAGAGATCACACTGACAATTCTGTTGCTCAGATAAAGCAGAATGTCAAACTGTATTAGATGGATAAAACACATCTATTCAATAGACAATTTAGAGATGAATCAAGAAATAAAGAATTAAAATCCCCAGGAACTAAAGAACAACAAAGCCCTCCTCCATTCCAAATAATTTTGGTTTGGCTTTCTGTCTTAAAAGCTCACAGCACTGTATACAGCTGAAACAAACCCCATACTTTCAAGAGCAAACAAAACATTAATGCTGTGCTCACTTGCTTTTATCTTTGATACTGCCTACATCTGATACTGATAACTTTGTAATTTGCTGCAAAAAAGCACTCAGTTTGGGTGTTAATGTACACGGTTATAAGAACCTATGAATAATCTAATATTTCAAGGACAGTTGATTCTTTGGCTTTTCTTATAGTAGAACTTGTGGTTACAGTTTGATGTTATTTTTTAATCCTAAAGTATAGCAGTATAAAGTCACATTTTTATTTTTAAACCTGCTGTGACTACCTTTCTTTAAAGTTAAAAAGAGAAAGAGGACAGGGTAAGAAAAATACCAATAAACAATGAAATGCTATAATGATATCCTTCAAAACCTGACTGCTCTAGCTCTGGGAAGAGTTCAAAACTTAATGGTACTGAAAGAGTCTATAACCAATACAAAGAAAGCTGCATTGTAAAGCATTCTAACTGCTGTAAAAAGATTTAAAGGGTCAGACTCTCCACACACTATGTGAAAAGCTGATTTAAATATCATTTTTTATGGGAGTTGAAAATCATCTTATTAGAATCTCTTAGCAAACTTAGGCCACTGGTCCTTAAAAGTCAAAAATTACATAGGTAAATGATGCACTGAAAAAGCAGCAGCCAAAAGATCCAAGCAGGCTTACTTTACCAAAAAAAAAGAGATATTTGCCAAGCTGTAATGAGGACAGTGGTAATGACAAACAGGATAACATCTTGTTGCCCAAGATCAATAATACAGAAGAATTTTGAACTTCTGAAGTTTCTGATCTTCTTGTGCTGGGAGTCCATGAACTCAAATTGAATCTGTCTCTACAGTAAATTTAAAAGATGAGTATGCATAGATATCAATACTGTCATATACACAATTATACCTAACTTTTTCTCTCTCCACACATTTATATACATGAACCTCTCTGTAGACATATATAAAATATCTAAACTAAATTTTTCTGCTCAAATCAGTAAATAGAATTAACACACTCAGACTTAAACAGAAGTTCACCATAAAGATCAAAATCTATGTTCCTGCTAAAACCTGGGGTACTCTGAAAATATAAAATATTAGATATAACCATTGTATCATTTTTAAAAACACAGTAGAGAATATTATTATTATTATTATTATCATCATTATTATTATTATAGTAATAGTATTGCCTTCCTCTATACAATTGAAAATAAGCAAATAGGGTTTTTTTTCCATCTGAAACTTCTTCAAAATTATTTTTGTGCCAAGGGTCATACCCACAACTGCATCAGTGCATCTCATTACAGAAGAAGCCCATTCAGAAATATGTAAGAGAACCTCCCAGGCTTTAGGCAGAACTTCAGTGAGTTGTGTGAATCTGTTCCCCTAAACTGGGGACTTTTCCTCATGAGGTTTATGGAAAGAATATATACTATAACCTGGATGCTGTTTTCACTTTTACAAGCCCAGGTTATGTTGCTTCTTGCCAGTGTGAACTTTTATGAAAAGAATACACATAACAGGAGACTTATATGTATATTATACTACTGTTCTTTCTTGAGGAAGGACATACTTATTTCCAAGACATGGGTCGTTAGTTTGTTGATCACAGAGCGGTCCAGTCCATCCTCCTTCGCACTCACAGGAAAAGCCTGACTGGCTGGTAGCATGGCATGTTCCATGCACACAAACTTTCTTATGACAAGGCTCACAACCTGGCAGGATTCCCACTTGCAGTGGCACATTTCTGAAGTCCTGGAGTTCACTGTTGATATATAGATTACGGATGCAGCCATGGAAGCTAGTGCCGTTCTGCCCTGGGGACTGGCGTAAAGCTGCTATGTTATTTTTCACAGGCATGCCTAGGAAATTAATAAAAGCAAATAATCAGTGTAATACTCTCACAATTTTCTATACCATTTTCTTTACTTTTAAAACGCTTTTAAAGGACTGCTTCTTCTTAATTAAATATTCTTAGCTATTCAGACTAGAACCACGAACAATAATCTAGTTTTTGGAAACTGTCCTGGTTGTCAAGCATGTGTGTAAGCCAGCTCCAAACCTGTAAGTCTCTAAATCACACTTAAGAGACATATATAAGACTTCATCATACAAGAAGCTCAGAACTGTGAAAAGGTCAGCTTCGCCTGGTTTTGACCCAGTGCATTTAAGTCCAGGATAGCACATAGTTTCTGAATCCCAGAAAAACAAAAGTTGTTGAAATTTAGCAGCTGATATGTCAATTTTTCTAAGCTAAGATACTCAAATCCAGAAGAATTTAGTAGGCCTAGCTCATCAAAATAGAGCTGGCATACACATTTCAAATGTGAAGTTTTGCTATAGAGAATTTCTTGGAAAGGACAGGCTGAGTTTCCAAACCTAAAAATGCTTTTGTTTAGCATGTCTCAAAAACAGATTAATAAAATAAAACTGAAAGCCATTCATAGTTTGCCATTACAGTCTAAAACAGTCAATAATAACAATAATTCAACATCAAACTACTTATGTGTATAAACTTTTAGACAATGAAAATGTCCACAATGTTGACCATTTTCAGAGTAATTCTTCTGTTACAGTCTATAATTGTTACAGGTGTAATTAGAGCAGTAGGTGTATGTGATACACTTATTCTGTTATGATCACTCAAGAATAATTCAGAAGGAACATTACTATCAAACTTTTTCTTGTAAACGTGAAGTTTCTTCTACTCCTACCCCCTGCTTTTCTTTTTTCTTTTAACTTATTGCCAACATATTAGCCTACAGTAGATAGTACTTAAGATACTACTTTCTACTAATAGATACACAAATGCCTAAATGAATCCCAAGACTCACAAGTAAAGGAAATCAAAGTGCACTGAGCATTAAAAAGGAACTCTTTACCTGAAAATAAATATTCTTATTAGCTGCATAGGTTTATTCCTAGACAAAATCAACAATTTTCATTCTAGTACTTAGATAATGAATGACAAGAAAGCAGCAATGTTCTGCATAGTTGCTCCTTAGCCATGTAAACTGATACTTCTAATAATTTTCTGTATTACTCTGAACACCTAAGAGTCATGCAGAAATGCTGTGCAACCTAATGAAGTAGACCTGCCTTTCATATAGAGGTTATTGTAATTTCATTTGTGCTAGGCTTCAGTGATTATAGAAATGAACAATATTGTATCCATACTGTTGAAGAGCCTAACCTTCTTCGATCTTATCAGTTAAGTAAACTTATTGGGTTTGTGTGGCCAGGCTTTGGATAGTGTGGGGGCTACAGGGGTGGCTTCTCTGAGAAGTTGCCAGAAGTGTCCCCCGTGTCCGAGAGAGCCAATGCCAGCTGGCTCCAGGATGGACCTGTCAAGTCTGCCAAGGCCAAGCCAGCCAGTGACAGTAGCAACAGCTATGTGATAAGATATCTAAAGAGGAAAACACCCCAAAAGAGTAATTGCACAGATGTGACCAGAGAGGAGTGAGAATGTGTTGGAGGAACAGCTCTGCAGACACTGAGGTCAGAGAAGCAGGAGGGGAAGGAGGTGCTCCAGACACTGAAGCTGAGATTCCCTTTCAGCCCGTGTTGCAGGCCATGGTGGAGCAGCTGTGCCCCTGCAGCCCATGGATGCTCACAGAGGAGCAGAGATCCAGATGTGGAGGAGCCTCATGCTGGAGCAGGTGGATGCTCAAGAGAAGACTCTGACCCCATGGGAAGCCTGTGCTGGAGCAGGCTCCTGTCAGGACCTGTGGAACTGTGGAGAGAGGAGCCCACACTGGAGCAGGTTTTCTTGGGACTTGTGACCCTGTGGGAGACACATGCTGGAGCAGTTTGTGGAAAACTGTCTCACATGGGAGGGACCCCACAGTGGGAGAGGGGAAGGACTCCTTTCCCTTAGGAGGAAGCAATGGCAGAAACAACGCGATGAACTGACCATAACCCATATTCCTCATCTACCTGCATTGCTTGCAGGAAGGAGATAGAGAATCGGGGGGGAAAAAGGTTAAGCTTGAGAAGGAGGGAAGGGTGGGGGCAAGGTATCTTTAAGAAATGTTTTACCTCTCCTTATCCTACTGTGATTTGGACTGGCAATACATTAAATTAATTTCTTTAAGTTGAGTGTATTTTGCCACATCAGTAATCGGTGAGGGATCTCTCCTTGTCCTCATCTCAACTCATGAGCTTTCATTATATTTTCTCTCCCCTGTCCAGTTGAGGAGGGGGGTGATAGAGTGGCTTTGATGGGCACCTGGCACCCAGCCAGGGTCAAACTTTTAAAAAAGGCTTTGAACTATTATATTAAAGGACTCAGACTGCAAACAATCATGAGTTTCCATGTCCTCACATCTACTTGCCATATTCTCAAACCAGGGACAGGGCAGAGTCACCAAGGTCCCTTCACCCTGTTGTCTCCCTTGAAAGCCACACTCAGCTAATGTTCATGGAAAAGGCTTGAAGTATCTCAGCAGAATAGATGCACTGAACTTACTCCTGTAGAAATAAAAGGTGTATAAAACTAAGCACACCAATGCAACACTAAACTAGACGTTATACTTGAAAGTGTCAGGAAACTCAGGTGTGATTTCTGGGAACCATATAAGCACGTATGTATGATACCAGATAATTGGTGGTATATCACACATGATTCAGAAAAACTTTTGTCTATATCCTCTAATAAGGAAGAAATTTGGAAACATAATGCAAACATATGCACAAGCTTTCAGCCTATACACTTTTGCTTCTTCCAGCAAGCTACCAAATGTCAGAAGGCCAAAGTGTGTAAAACCTGCTGATATTCTTTAGCAATATTTCTTAGATAATTTTTATATAAAGATTCTTTACCAGTTAGGAAAGAGCTGCGATAGAAGCAATACAGACAAATATTTCAGATCTATTTTTGGCAAGGTAAGAGAGTAGTTCCCACCCCATTTAAGCTTTTGGACACTGAACTGGACTACAGGTAAATTACTGTTCAAGGAGGCAAATGGTAAGAACCTCTCTTAAATAACAGTCACACAGTAAAACTGTCAAAACAAGTATCTTATTCAAGAAGCTGCCAGAACAGAGCAGGCACAAATGAGAAGCAGCTGATACTCTACCTGTCTCAGAAACAGGGACATCCATGAAAGAAGGTGCCACTCTCAACTAGTAAAATATGCTCTCATTTCTGAGAGAAGAATGTGAAGTATCAGTGATGTCTGTGACTCCTTTGAAGAATTTTTGAGAAGAAACAGATTGTCCCTTAAGAACTCTTACAAAAGCCATGCACTTTCAATATGATTTACTGAAATTTGTTATAGAAAGATTGAAAAATATCAAGCACGTGTATTTGTGACCACACAGAAGAGCCATACGCTTGGAAAAGGTAAAAAACCCCCAAAAGGTATAAATTGATTAGCTCACTTTTGGTAAAAATAACATTAAATTATCCCTTTCAAACCAAGCTAAATAGTGTGACCCAAGAGTAACACTAAAAAAAAAAAAAGAAGTAAGGGGGAGGCAGGAAGAGATGGAAGGAGAGCGAATGAGAGCACACACTGTACAAGGACTTGCTGTCAAGTCTGAATTTCATCCTGCCAACTGAGGTGATGCTTATCAGAAATGCCATTTTAGCAGGAAGGTGGTAAGAGTAAGTGTAAGTTACATGATGATATAGGTGTCAAACTAAGACTTTGGCAAAGATAAAAATACTGCATAAAATTCTAGTGAGAATTTAAGTTCTTAACTGACGGAAATGTGTGATCAAATTCTCTAAAGAATCTAGATATAGTTAGATAAGAAAAAAATTATTGAATCTCAAAAAGATGGGTAGGATAAAGATACAGCAGTGAAAATTAACCATCTTGAGAATTTTATAAATCATAAATACATAAATTAGATAAAGAAGAGGAAAGCTTAAGAGCTGAACATCAACCTACTGGGGTTTTTCCCTTTATTTTGTTACAGCGTGCTTCTATAATTGGTTTTCATGTTTTTTTGAATCAACATTTTCTATGACAGCAGAAATAATTGTCTGTTTGGAGCCTGAATGTGAAGAATTATAGTAGAAGAGGTGTAGGACCTCCCTAAAGAATATGCACTAGAATGCAAAAGACTGCTGCTCTTAGGTATCAAACCACTAAAGGAAAATACTACTTCCAAAAGTTATTCTTCTGATACTTGAAGATGACAATGCATATTAGTATTATTCTCCTAATGGAGGCACAGATCTGCAGGGTGAAGAAGCAAAGAAGACAACCATATGTCACAAATCAACATCACCGTGTTAAGAATGTGCCCAGAATAAATGTTTACAGTCGGCAGTCTCGCCTCATTTCATCAAAAGGTGCTTATAACAGACAGGAGGATTATTGTTCTGCACTAAGCTCAGCTTTCAAGTAGTACAACTGGCCTCAGCAGTCATTAAACAAACTAATGTTGACAATACATGTAAGCAAGCACACAGTGTCTTATCAGAGTCTAGGACCCCTTCTTCCAAATGTGGCATAGGACACCATGTAAACAACAGAAGTGATGTGCAGGAAAAAATGCAGCGTGCTTCTACAGGGCAATCCTCGTTTGAAGGCATCAGTACCTCACACAAATGTTCTACTGATAGCATAATTTTTTGCAAGGAGGCAAGATGCTTAAGTCTAAAAAGTTATTCTCAGACATAAAAGAATTAGGCAAAATGAAAAAGAAAGTAAGTATTCTTTTTACAGAGAGATCAGAAGGAGACTCCTCTTGTAAGAGTATGAGGTTAAACCAAGTAGAACACGAAAATTTGTAGAATTTAAGTAGTATTTAAAAACCATGCTGAATCTCTGATCACTAAGAACTTAGACTTGCTGCCAAGTAAGGAGGCACGAAGTGTTGGCTGAATTTTCTGACTTTTACCTAGATTGCACAGGCCTATCAGAAATCCAACTGAATTGCTAGGAACTGCTAGCTAAAGCAATGGGTTTGAACTCATAGTTCTACAGAGTAAATTGCATCAAATGATCAGAATTTTTCGAATACTTTAGATGCACAAGTTAAACGAACAATTAAAGAAACAATTCTATTTTTTCTCAAAACAAACATAAACCAAGCGCTGACAGATACAGTGAGGCAACTGTCCAGTTGATTCCCTTCTTACCTAGTGTCCTAACTCCTGTCAGACCTATGCAATAAGATCTCCAGACATAAATTATACTTTGTGACTTTATACATTGCTATAATTTCCTGCAGATGCTAGTACAGGGAAATAGAAATATAAACTGAGCAAAACAGAATGCTACCATTCTACACCTTCTAAATATGCATTACTAAATCTTCATGCAGCTAAGCAATGTTAAGCACACTTCTTCAGTATAATAAAAGGTTAAAAACCAGTAGAAAATTACAAAATTTTACAGTCATAAAAAATAAACATAATTATAAAAAAGCAAAAGGTCCAGTTTGAGGACGTAATATTTCTTAAAACTGAAACTATTGACATTAACTGCCGAAGTTTCATCTTAAGATGTTATGTCAATGAGTGAGTCTCTTACCATGTGTTTCTTAAAGCATGTTACCAGAGTAAATGATCCATAATACCTCTAGTAAAAAGCAGTAAGATACTCTTACCTCCTACATACAGCGGAGAATCAAAATTCAGAGTGGATTGCTTGGACAAATTGGTAATTATCTTGGGACTTCCTCCATCAATAGATAAAGATAGAATCTGATCCACAGCTAGCAGCTCCACAATGTGAAAATTGCCATCATTAATTGTTTCCACACTGCAAAATAAACATTAATATTAAACAATTGATGGTCTGGTTAGAACAGTTTTTTACCTTCTTCCCCTTTAAGAGTCAATACAGTTTCAGAACAGAACTTCTCTAGGAGTGCATTCTCCTGAACGTTACATTTTAAGCAAAGACATGCACATATGCTTAAAAGCCAATACAACATCCCTTGTTCTGCACTAACGATGACAGGGCTGGAATACCTTTTCTATGAATACAGGCTGAGGGAGCTGGGGTTGTTTGTTCAGCCTGAGAAGAAGAGGCTGTGGGGAGACCTTATGGCAGCTTTTCAACATTGAAAGGGGGCTTGTAAGAAAGATAGGGAAGACTTTTTACCAGGGCCTGTAGTAACAGGACACAAGCTAAGTGTTTTAAACTGAGACACGGTAGATATAGATCAGATAGAATCTATTAAGTAAAAGAAGTGACATAAAGAAAAAGTTCTTTAATATGAGGGTGGGTTGATGTGAAACACTGGGACAGGTTGCCAGAGAATTTGTGGACGTGTTACTGGAAATGCTCAGGATCAGGTTGGATGGGGCTTTGTATAACTTAATCTAGTGGAAGTTGTCCCTGCCCATAACAAAGAAGGTGGAACTAGGTGGTTGTTAAAGGTCCCTTCAACCTTAACTATTCTGTGATTCTAATGTTACTTCAACATCGTACTTGCACGCAAGTCTGTGTGTATCCTACATTTTGCAGAGTATTGGGTTTACACATCTTTCTTGTTAGAATGAAGGCCTGAGTCAACTCCAGTGATACGTAAATCTACTATTTCATGGAATATGGAACTGCATTTCTAACTTTAGTCCTGCCAGACAAAATCACATCATTGGTCCAGACAGATCCACTGACACTTGCAATAAAGTTGTTTTCTTTACTGGGCGTGGTTATTTTAGTGTGTTCAGCTTCTGGCTAGTACAGTGAATATGAATATTGTATTCTTTTTCTTTTTCTTGTCTGCATACACCATTTCCTTCTGTTTACTATCAAGATATGAACTTGCTAGTAGGAGAATACCTGAAGGTTGTCAAGGTGAAAATGCTTGTTTCAAGCATAGGGCTTACCCTGCATAAGGACAAGCCTACTCATGTTACTAGGCACAAGAAATGGCTGCCGGTCCTTATCAGCCTCAATATCTACGTAGCAAGTGCTTAAGTGCAGGAACTTAAGTGCAGGAACTTACTCTGTGCTTGAACACAGTTTAAGCACATCAGAGAAGGAAGAATATCATTACTTAATTCTGGGACTGAATATATCATTGTACTTGCATAACTTGTAGTCCATTTTCCACTGGAGAAATAGAGCTGAATATATGTATGGAAGGTGTGAGCTGTAGTCCAGAGACCAGACATTAAAAGCATCCTCATGAAAGACTTTATTAGTTTCAGGGCACCATCCAATAAGTGAGCTTAAGCCTTTGAAAAAAGTTATTTAAATGAACCAATTGTATGATAGCCTGAAATGGACCGAACAGTCACACAGTCAATTAGCTCTTCTCATTGAGAAAGCAGGATAGCTGAAAGGGATTAGGTTCCTGAATCTCAAGGCAAAAATTAAGCAAATTACCTTAAAACATCTTTAGTGATGTTTTAATTAACCTAACTGTTTTTGTCCTGGAACAGATCAGCAGCACACATGGTCGTTCACAGCTGTGACACATTAAATAGCTTCTTAGCCATTTAGTACCAACTCTGTGAACAGCCTCTGCTCACCGTGGATCAAAGATCTGCATGGTAGCATGCATGCTTTACATAAACCCAGCTCTATGTGAGAGTACAAACACATGACAGAGCAGACACTGGCGCAATAAACAGTATATGGGAGCTGGCAGGAGGGGGACTGCCAGTTTCCATGGGGGGAAAGGAAATGGTCAGGGCTCATCATTCCTAAAGAGCAAGATTTATTCAAGGCATCAAGAGGTTTGTTTGCTCTGATCAAGCAATACAAAAGATGCCATGATTAAGTTACTTAACACATTTCAATGAATCCTGGCAAAAAAAAAAGTGCTAAAAAATCGAAGTGCATATGACTTCTTGACTTCAGGAAGCAAGAAATGCTAATATAACGTTCTTGTTTCAAGGAAACTTATTTTTTACAACTTCTCAACCTTTCACACAATAGTATTTAAAAGAATAAGAGCACATTTACAGAAATGTGAAACACAGAAAATGCGTTTTTAGAGCAAGGGTCATTCCAGGTATACACAAACCATAATGTGTAAAGGGAATGTGTCTCTGATAAGAGGGATTATTAAAAGCCTCTGGTTTAAACTATTTTACTGGTAAAAATTTACTGCACAAAGAGGAGCCCTCCTAGGTAAGGGTGGTTTAAATTGAAGGGGAAATAAACTCAAGGCCTATCTGCAATATTTCCTGCCAATGCACTTACATTACTTCTAGTCCATTTCCCATTGGAGATATAAGAGCTGAATGCATAGATCGTAATGAAAAGCTGTAAGAAGAACTGCTTTAAGGCTTCTGGTACTCTGTAGAAGAATAATGATCTGGGAAGAAATACTCCCATATTTCCAATAAATATATGATGAAAACTAGTTTACAGACTGAAAAGTTATTTTTTTTTGTATAAAAAAAAGTTGACATTAAAAATGGATGCCCAGACAGAACAAAACACAAGTGGCTCAAATTTTTGCAAATAACCATCTCCAGTGAATGAATATTATTTATTGGTCTTGGCAGTGCCATAATCTCATCTTGTCTTTCAGATTGACTGATGGGTGCTTTTGGGATGATGGCACTTTCTTCAGTCAGTTCCCACGAACTGGGAGGGAGGAGGGAAAAAAAAGGGAGGGACCGAAGGAAGGACTGGAAACATTCCAGGAGACAGCTTTAATAGGTAACAAAGGTACAGAAAGACAACATGCAATGAATGGATAAAAAGAAGGTAAAGACCTTAAAAAGGGCAGAAAATACCACAAAGATCCTAGGAGGGTAAAACAGTAAGAACTGGAAATGATGAAGTGATTGGAGTAAAATGTGTAAAAGATTCTATGCTACAACATACTCCTTTCTAGAACCTGAAATAGAAATTGAACAGTACGCAATTTGTAGAGCTATCACTAGATGCACTTATATACCTATATACAAATGTGGAAATGTATACATGGCTTCCAAGATAGAATCATGAAATCACAGAATCTTTTAGGTTGGAAAAGACCTCTAAGATCATCAAGTCCAGCAACAAAACCAGCACTGCCAAGTCCACCAAACAATGTCCCTAAGCGCAACATCTACATTTCTTTTAAATACCTGCATGAATGGTGAGTACACCACTTCCCTGGGCAGCCTGTTCCAATGATCGACAACCCTTTACAGGATGGAATTTTTCCATCCAGTCTAAGCCTTTCCTGGTGCAATTTGAGGCCTTTTCCTCTTCTCCTATTGCTTGTTACTTGTGAGAAGAGTCTGACCCTCACCTGGCTACAATCTCCTTTCAGACAGTTGTAGAAAGAGGTAAGGTATGTGCTCAGCCTTTCCTCAATAGCAGAAGACTTCACTACAGTTGGACTATTACATGAAGGTTTTCAAATATCTCAGAAACTCACCATCATGCTTATTTGAAATGAAATAGAGGTTAATAACAATAACAACAATAACAGAAACAAAAATAATAACGCTAAAAGTGTGTATCTGCTTCACTAAACAGTGTCACTGTAACACGTCACTACATTTCCCATCCCTTTCTTCACTACACTTGCATTCTTCATTTGTCACATAACTCAAGAGACAATCAACTATGTAGGGGAGATGCTTCTTATTATTTTGTAACAGTAACCTAACTGGGACTGTTTATTAATCGCTCACTTTGTTATTAAGTCCTTCCATGTTTATGGGTTTTTTTTCCTGTGTAAGTACTGTTTTTCAATCCTTCTCTAGAAAACTATAATGGACAAATGTGAATTACCAGTATTTATTATATTTCAATAATGCCAGATAAAGCATTAAATTTGTGAGAAGGAAATATATGTTTTGAATGGGAAGAAGTATTCTAGATAGATTAAACAAATGGGAGCCAAAATAACTTGGAACTACATATGATCCTAATTCCTATTGCTTCTTATTCTCAGACAGATGTACCTACTGAAATAAAAATCAAGAAAAAAAATTAAACTCCTGAAAAAACAATCTAAACTTCTTGTTTAGCCCTAACCAAGATAGAAAAGAAAAATAATATTATTTTGAATTGTAGAAACTTGGAAAAGTGAAAACTTATACAACTGAAATACATCTACTATTTTTACATGATAAACCATTTCACGAAGTCGTAAGAAAATCTTATGAAATACATATTACGTAAAAAAAAAAGGATTCTTAAGATGCTTATTTGGTATGTTTTTTCTAAACAGCTTTATATTGTATTTTAGAGACTGTTTTTTCCCCTTGTGAAATGCTTTTAGTAATCTACTAAAATGATAGTTCCCTTGGTGCTACTACCTAACAGAGTTTAACATTGTTTGACTGCTATATATACTTAAGCTTTTGATTTTGTATTGCCATTTATAAAAATAATTTGTTTTTAGTAAGATGTCCCTAGTAGAATGCAGAACAGTGTCACTGTCACAAACTCTAGAAAGCAAATATACACTAAATATAATTTTATAACACAAAAGGTGTAAATAGAGCAAAAAGAAGATTCAAGAAAAACTGATTTAATACTTCCCCTTTACTTCTGAAAGTAGTTTTAGCACCAAGAGGGCAGTCAAGGCCAGGAAGTGATGCCTGTTGTCTTTCTGCTCACTCTTGCAATGACGGTCTGCAAATTCTTGTGAAGTTATATAATACCTCCCAAAAAATTCAAGTGGTAATTTTTCCAAGAATCAGAGGAATTTGATTTAAAAAACCTCTCAAAAATTATGCTCCAGAAGCAGCTGTGGGTTCTGTCTCTTAATTACTTTGGAAGAAAATGTAATTTCTTTTTCAAAGGTAGTGCCTTTTTTCAGAATCAAGTTTTTAGCTTTCTCTTCACTTGCCTGGGGAAAATCCCACATTATATGACTGCCTAACAGAGAAGAGAAGCTAATATTTAATTTCTGCTTATACAGTACAGTTTTTCATTTTATTCAGCACACTAGGAAATTATTTGCCAGTTACAACAAATAAAAAACTCCACTGCCACATGTGAGGTTTACACAAATGTATAAATATCTGCTGAAAGCTAACTCTTATTCTGTTTTAATGCATCAAATAACATATTTATCTGACATATCTGCATTAGAGTTATTTGCCAAGACAAATCACATCTTTTGGCAAGAGCTTTTAAGTGTCTGAGAATACATCCATTTGCATATATTTCTTTTAACCATTTATTAAAAAATGTGACTTTGATATAAGGAATGAATATAGGTTTTGTTTCAGTTACAAATGTGTTTCATCCAGGTTCACCTGTAAATAGCAGAGGCTGGATATGATCCTGTATCATAGCTGACTCTCACTCTACCCCGGTACAGTTCCACTGCTATATGATCTTTATCGCCTTTGTATAGCAGGATCCCACTGTCTTCATCTGTGGCAATCTGGTTAAAAGATAGAAACATTTAGAAACAAATAAAATTAAGTATTTAATAAAAATGAGGTATTAAGTGAATCTCTGAATTTACTGCCATAGTCTGTTACTTCATTATAAAATTCTTTTTTGAAGGACAACCTGACAAAACTCTTTCTATTCCTATCAATAAGCCCATCTACTGCAATATGAATGTAGAGTTACTGCATTAACTCTTCTAGAGTTTTCAGATCAAACTGTGAAAAGCTCTTTAAGTGAGCCAATGACAACTTTGGATTGTTTTCCACATCATGAAAAGTCATTTACTCCCTTTTCCAGAAAAGAGAATCTACAACACAAGCAAACTTACCTGTAGAGTGATATTGGTCTGGGGGCGTATCTTAGCTGAAGGGATTTGCAGATAAGATTCTTTGTTGATGAAGTTTATACTAATCAACTTTTCACATTTCTCACCCTGGTAGCCTGATAAACACTGACAAATTGGTTCACTTTCTTTTATGATACACTGAGCTCCATTTTGACATTCATAATTATCACAAGGGCTGGTGCGAGGTAGAACCATTGGCGGTGAAAACTCACAAAACAAGCCACTAAATGAAAACAGAAAACAATCAGTATTTCCAGGAAAAAAACAACTTTGACAGAAGATGTACATGTTTGTACTGCCTTCAGATCTTTCTCACCTGTATCCTTCTGGGCAAATGCACGTATATCCATTAACTGCGTCAGTGCACTGTGCTCCATTTTTACATTTGTTGTCTTGGCAGTCATCAAAGTCAATATCACAATGCTCACCTACATATCCAGGTGTGCAATCACACCTGTAAAACAGGAAAGCAAATCAGATAGCACAGTGCTTTTTAACAATCCAGTGTGATTATGACCAAGTTAAGGATCTACTGTATTGTTTAAAAATCAAGGAAAAAAAGGCATTACTGTTACTTTGTGTGTAAAGACTACATGCCTTAATCATATTATTAGATGGGGAATCTACATATGTAATGAATAGAGGTTTGCTAGTTAAAATGTTTACACACCTGCCATTATATTGAAGAACTCTGTGTAAATCACGAGAGCCCTCATGAATAATTTTGACAGTTTTTAGAATTTATGAGCAATGCAGAATGTTACAGGATGTTGTTCGTGGCTGCAAACACTACATATAATCAATATGCTTGCCTGGTGAAACTGAGACAAATAATCCAAGGCTTGTACTGATGGTTATTTTCTTTGTCAACTGAACAGCTATGAACGGACCAATGATCCATTTATACAGTTTAAAGGTTATGCATAATTTTTTGCCCTTAAAGTTCCATCAGTCTGATTTACTACAAATAGCTCCATGGTTGGTGAACTAACAGAAGTCTCAAAACACATCATCTGCTGTCCCTGAACCCCCACTGAACTAGAAACAGCTCATCCTCAAGAGAATAGGTAATGATTTTTGTTTGTTCGTTTGTTTGGGGTTTTTCCATGTGCAATTCTCATCGCTAATGCTAGTGGATTTCTTCAGGGAATTCTCATATATAAGACTGAGTGAATGCCCAGAACTCTGTGAAAAATCAATGGAAAAGATTACAAATCCATGCATTCATATGGTATTTTTTTAAATTAAGATGTCTTTAATTGATTTCATGAGATCTTGTGATTCCCTCCTTAGTGTTATTTCTTTTAGTATCCAAAATTTTCTCTAAGCTGGCAAGAGTGATTTTAAATAGCTGTGTAACTTCAAATTTAGTATTTCAGTCAAATATGTCTCATTTTTTATTCAACAACATGTATGAACAAGAAAAGAGAAAAAGAATATAAAGCATGCTATTAAAAGTCTGACTGACATACATTCTTGAAGTATATTGCATGTGCTGTTTTCTGATTTAAAATCTCAGAAAGTAACAGGAAAGATTAATGAACTGGACAGTAAAGTATAAGACACTAAACTAGGTTTATTGAAGTGATATGAAAAAACAAACATAATGCACTACAACATAAACCCAACAATGTTTCTATTTTCCAGTTGAAAACTATCAACTTAATTTCACATTCAATTAAATATTTAATATATTTTTTGCCATATTTTAAACAAAATGTTATTTCATAAGTAGTGGGAATGATAATAAATAATCTGATTTTAGCACAAAAGCATGCTGTGTATAAAACAGGTACTTGTGAGAACAATTTAAAGCTGCAGGTTTCCTGTATTTATTAACCTAAAGCCTATTAAAACAACTTTATATTGTGCATTCTAATTAATCATGATAAGGATATGGAGTAATTAAGGATTAGCTTTCCTGGGGAGGGACTTCTTTACTTTATACCTTCCAGTGTGCCTTCCTAATAATCTCTTTCACAATTACTTCTCCAAAAGCAATATAATTATTTCACTTCAATTAAATGCAATTATTTTCCTACTGCCCAGACTCCTAAAAGGGTTTTGTATAGACCATCATAAAGACTACCCTGTGTTTCTGTTTAAAATCTGGTTGGAATTAGAACTGTTAAGGATCAGTAAAATTCAGTAAAACATACTTAAGATAATAATGCAGCTTTACATGAAAATAATGGCCTGTTCTGCCGTAATGCCTAGTAATAATCAAAATTGGTACTTTGAGAATAGAATTGACTTCTACTTAAAGAGAAGGAAAGGAATCTAGGCAGGATAGAAAAATACAAATTTCGATTCAGTTGGACTCTAACAATATTTCAGACTTACTTGTATCCTTTGGGTGTCAAGATACACTTTGAATCATGCTGGCAAGGATTCAGGTTTTGGGAACAGAAATCTAATTTCTCCTCACAGAGTTCACCTGAAATATAATGTATGTTGTCAACTCACTGAAAATGTCACAGTGACCTGAAAATAGCAATGAACAGAATTTTAAAAGGAATGGCTACAAATTCCTTTGCTAAAACTGAAATATGCATACTTCTTTAGATAGTAATAAATACCTTTAGAATAAATACTAATAAATAAATAGTAATACAGAAATAATAAAAATAAATAATAATATACCTGGTAACTCCTTTATAAACAATATCAAGTTCAATATCAATCATTTATCCATGGATATAAATGTTAATTTTGTAATTTTTTCTCATTTACAATATATAGCTCTGCTATATAGCAACACTAGTGATCAAAAGTCTTCTCACTAGAACAAAAAAGCCATCAATATCCTTTTCTCTTACTTATTTCTAAGCACATTACACACAGAAATATCCAGATTTGCACTATCACTATAAGTAATCTATTACCTGAAAAAAACCTGTTAATATCACAGCATGTCAATACAATTCCAATTATCCAAAAATGAAAACTGGTTTTCTACTTTTTCTTAAATATGACTCTCCATTTTTTGCATTTGTTAATGTACCATAATTATCTCTAATCTGTTCTGTGAAAAGAAAAGAAAAAAACTATTCTACATAAAATGTCTATCCTTCCCTGCTGATAGAGGCAGTGGCTCTAATTTCCAAAATGGGTTTATAATCTAAAAAGTATTTTAATATGGTTAAAAATTATTTTATTTGCAACTTTATGAAAAGGAAACACAGGTTTATAAACAGATCAACAATATCTTGTTCCCTAACCATCAGATGATACCATGGATAGTGCACTTGCTAAGGTTGTAATCACTGGTTTGTAAGGTAGATTCACTTATTCCAGCATCATATGAAAAATATATGTATAATAAACAGGTATAAACCCTTTGCCTCCTGAATTCAGGGACTGACAGGTCCGTCAGACTCCAAAACTATGGAGGGAGTAGGGTTGTCCCTTGTCCTCCGTCCAGTAATAAAGCACGAGCTGGCAAGTAAAGTAGAACTGTACATTAAAATAACAAAGAAAAGAGCAGGAGAAAGGTGTGAATGATATGACACTTTCATTGCTCAAACTGAACTTGCCTTCGAAGAGGCAATTATTTGGTATCCCTCAGTTTTACTGAGCTGAGCATAGCAGGGCCTTGCAGTGTAGTAGACAAATAAACAAAAACTTCAAAAGAGCTGAGGAATAGCCTATATTAAAGCAAGTATAGAGAAAAAGGCAAAACTGAAGCAGGAGCAAAGATGGTTATGCCAGTAAAAACACAACTGAAACAAATAATACTAAGTGTGATAAGACATGGGACCTCTACACCTTCAAAAATGAGAGGACAAGCCAAAAAACAGCTAGACAAGTATTTTGCAGCCATTAAAAAGATACAGAGTGGTTCTACACAAAGATTTTTTGTTTTAAAGATAAATAAGTAAATAAATAAATACCACATTCTCAATTTGCAAGTAGTGCATTTTCTCTACAAACCAAATAAAGGTTTGAGTTAACACAAGAAAATGGCCCTCATGCACAGGCCACGTAATAGCCTCAGGAAAAGTGTCAGTAAAAACGTGACTTACTCAATATATGTAGGAAACTGAATGGAGATCAAATGCAGGCCACTGGAGACGACTAATGCAAAGGACTATAATTCTATCCTCAAAGCCTCTTCAAGCTCTCAATAGAATTATTAGTCTGGAAATGTGCAACTGTTATGACTACGTCAGTGCACAAAGAATCCTGAAATACCAGGGATTCTTCGCATCCCATGATATATTAAACAAAACCCAGGTCTCTATCTCTTTTCAAAGGGTTTTGTTCAAACAAATACATATATAAGAGGTCTTCAATGCTATTCTTCACATAGCATTTAGTCAATTTGCAGAACTCGTAATAGCTGAAATCTGTTTAGAGACCAGCAGTGTTTAAGAGTGAGATGCAAGTATGAGAATTCTGTTTTTAAGGATCATGGGAGTAGAATAAGCAAAAATGACTGTTGTTTTAACCTAGGTTGTGCACATTCCCATAGTTTGGAAATGTATGTGCCTATATATGTGGATATATATGCACATTTATACATACCTGCACAAATATCTTATTATGGCAAATACTGTATATTATATTGTATGCAGAACTGAAAAACATATGACACCCCAACTACAAGTAATAAAAATGTGGTTGTACAGTACTAACAAAACTTGGACAAAAACACCTCTAAATATTCCCAAGATTATTAAATCTAACGGCATATCAGAGTTTCTGAAAGTGACACACTGAGCCTCTCTCCCAAGCAGGGCTGGAGCTTGCACAGCAATAGTTCCGTGAAAAGAAAACCAAAATACCTAGAAAAAGACAATTTAGGAGTGATATAATAGGAGCAAGCATTCTTACCATTGCTGTCAAATTTATTGAACTGATTTTGCTATAGGATAATTATTGGGCCATGTCTTAGATTATCATTGGCACAGACTTTGGAAATATCTTGTGGGGCAAATAGCTTTACTGAATAGTGTCTAAGCCTGTCCATTTTTGTAAATCCTCCCCCAGGTATTTATAAAATACAGGATTTCTTAGACTACACTGCATTTCAGTATTCGTAGGTTGACGGCCCTAATATCTTCAGAACTATACTGAAAGCTGAATCACCTCATGTGGGGTGCTCAGGGGCACTTGAAATCTCCTTATTTCCCCCTCTTAGCTGTGAATCCTACATAATGATTGGACATTTAAACAAGTTTACAGCTTTGAAAAATGCCCAATTCAAATCCTAAAATTGATGTTACACTACCACGCATACTGCAGCCAAACAGCTTGCAAACATCATCAAACATCACCAGGCATTTTCGAGATTATGGTCAGACTTTGATCTGAGTACTCTGTAGAAAAGCACATAGAAGCAGGACTTTTTGTGCTGTGACAGCAAGAAAGTAAGGAAACTTTCCCCTTGCATTTGCAAATTGTATGCATGGTGAATCATATCCCTGGAGTTTTAGTTAAACAGTCTGTAGCAAATAGGAAACAGGATTCAAGCAAAAGGATATGGTAAACATGGTGGCCATGTAGCAAAAGACTTATGTAAAAAATCCTATGACCATAAAAGTTAGATTTACTTATAGTACAACCTGTAGGTATTAAAAAACCCTGCAGCATTAATAACAGACTTGTGCATAGGATCAGTAAAAACAAAAACAAGAAAAATTCAAGATGGAATCCAGAAGTGTACATCAGATACTCTATTTCTGAATGAAGATATAAATATTAGAAGAACAAGCCAAGATAACCCAAATGCAAGGTCTTTTACAGCTAATAGATAGTATTAATAACTGTTAATAACTGCTTATAGATCTATATTCCAAATGGAGCATTCCTATGGCCAAAATAAAACTTTCTGAAAAAGTTAATAGAAAAGGTAAGTAAATTATGGGGCATGGAACATGAACCACTGAAGAATATAGTTTCCTGGTAAAGAAACTCCTCCTTCAGCATACTGAATAACCATTATATTATTCAGAATTTAAATGAGACAAGGTGAAATGGAGTAGTTAATTTTGTTGAAATGAAAAGATAGCGATGCAAGTGAAACACTCATTGGAGAAAATACCAGATTTACCAAGTAAGGCTCCTTGGCTTTACTGGGAGGAAATCTTAGAGAGTTTCCTGATTTGGGAAACATAATACAATGTTTAAAGAGCATACTTCAAAATAATCAAAAAAGGTTGTGAAAAAGAAGTCTCAGTTCAAGGAAGCTTGACACCAATGTTTGAGGACATTCTTTTATTCATCTAATAATATTGTAACTGAGGCTTCTGTAAGAGCTTGGCTAAGTAATTATGTTTTTGAAAGATGGGAACATTTCTCTATGTAGGAAAATAAGGAACAGACTAGTTTTTTTTAAACTAAGTAGTGGATAAAGTGTCAAAAAACCTGTGAAAACCTTCCAAAGTTTAATTAGAACCAGCAATAACTCTTTTCATAAGACATCTTGCTTAATTAATCTAGGGAGTCTGGATTCTGGTATAGAGTAGCATTGAAACCAGTGGAACTCTGTGGTTGGCACAAATGAACACGACCCTCCAACCTCAAGACAAATATTTACTGAGATTTTGCATAGAGTATGATGCAGACTTAAAGAGCCAGACAACATTATTAAATACTGATGATACTTGATATAGCTAACCAAAGCTATATATGTTTGCTAGATTCACAGTCAGTTTGTGTTTCCTCTGAGTGTGTTAATTCTCTCTTACGACATGATAAGATTATAAATCACAAAAAACTTAATCATAGAATACCAGGTTGATCCCTCAAGGATCATCTCTTGGCAAAAGCAGAACAGACAAGATGGTCCCGCACCCTGTCCAGCTGAATCCTAAAAGTGACTAATGTTGGGGAATCCACCACTTCCCTGGGAAGATTATTCCAATGGCTCAGTGTTCCCATCGTAAAAAGCTTCCCTCTTTTTAAATCTAATTGGCATGTCCCCAGGAGTAACTTGTACCCATTACCCCACCCCTTTTTCCATGTGACTCCTTGTAAAAAAGGGAGTGTCCATTTTCCTTGCAGCCACCCTTTTAAATACTGGAACAGGGTGATAAGGTCGCCCCAACCCTTCTTTTGTCAAGGCCAAACAGACCCTTAACTCTAGATTTTCCAATATATAGACATGTAGTACAACAAATAATGAGTAACAAGGCAATAAGGTGAAAAGGGATTTACATCTTTGTTATTTTGAATAACTGGGCAATAAATTTAAAATAAAGCAATGTCACCCACTACATTTCTGAATGAGAAGCACAGCTATAACAAAAATGGACATGGGCTTCTGAATATAATAGCACATTGCTAATTACATGCAAGTTTTTGAAGAAACAAGTTTAAAATCACCCTTAAATTATTAGCAAAGCTGAGTTTACTATTCGAGCAAAATCCAGACAGAGAATGCAAAAGCAACACTAGTCAGTTTTAACTGTCAAAACCCAGGTTTTTCCTGGAAGACTTATTCCCTCTTCCAAAGTCAAAATACCAAATACCTACCACAGACTAGAATAGAAGAATTTTATGTGTGTGCTTATATATCCATTCCAGCTTCTGAGCTTAGCTATGATATACTGTGGTCAACTTCTGCAATGTTTATGTTTTATCAATTAGGTATCACTATCTGACTCTGAATGGATGTCTCTGTTTAATATTGTGACTCAAATAGCCAATAGAGCACATAAGGGGCTGGAAAATGTCAGTGCCATTTAACAAACTATACACAGAAAATTGCTGAAGTTTTAGTAAGCCTTGAGTTCAATGTACAGTATACAACATAAATTATTTCAGGTCTTAAGCTCATTATTCAGAAAATGCAAATAAAAGTATCTACTATATGAGGGACAAAATTTCTTAGAATTAACAAAAGTTCACAGTCACAGTAGGGTGCAGTTTATAATCATAAATCTGAATATTTTTTTGGAATTTAATTTTAGAGTCAAATTGCTGGATTGTTCCTATCTTTCACCATCGCGTGAGTCTTTTTAGCTATCCCCCGTGCTTGTAGATCTCAGTGTAAGATGGGGCTTTTTTAGTTTAACATTTCTATTTGTTTTACATATGCTGTTTGGTAACAGCAAAGAAACAGTAACTTTTAGGCAGGTAAGCTTTAAGACAATTAAGGTATACAGAAGGGTGGATCACGGACTAGAATGAGTAATGGCAGTGATTAAACTCGTAGTAGGTAACTCAGCTTGCCACAAATATCATACGTATTTCCCCTTTATGAAAATGCAGTAAAATTACTTTACTACTTGAGTTTTTAATATAGAACAGTCATTTAAAGTATATTAAACTAGATAGAATAGAAAATGTTATGAGTGATAAAAAGCAAGAGTAACAAATGTATCTCTTTATTCTAAGAATATGTAACATGTGAAGTTCCTACAAGGATGAGGATTATGATTTAATTTGATGAAATTATTATACCTTTCATCAAGTTTGATGTCACATGATTTGCATTTGATTACTTGCATGCTTAAATTTCAGGAAGGTACTTATTTACCAAGTGAGTTTGAAGTAGTAATGCAACTCCTTTATTGCAGTGGCAAGAAGGTTGTCTCTAAGGCTTGCCTAAATTGTAGATAATTGCTTGAAATGATCTCTTTTTTTTCCTAAACTGCCACAATTCAAAAGACGTCTTTTATGATAAAACTGACTGATCCTCTAAGCACCTTATGGACTACCAGTAACTTTCATGTTCAGCTGGCAAGCTAATATAAATATGTATCACATGCACATCTGCTTAATTTTGGAGCTGAACTTAGTTCACATCCCCTGGATGTTTGATAATTTGTTTGTGAGGATTTTGTTCTTTCTATAATCAGTAATTTTAATATGTTACAGTTCACACTTGTGTAATAAACAAGAAAAACAGCAGGCTATTTTTGCTGTCCAGATGAGTAGTAATAAAATGCAAATACATGTCTAAATGGAAGACAGTTTAAGCATGGAAAACCTGTGGTTGGAATAATTTTCTGGAAATGTCTTATACTCTGCTTCAGTTACAGAGAAAATTTACGCTGAGTTTAAGTTGTAGGAATTATTCATCAGAGGTCTAAATTAATCAACACAGATGATATAATTACAGTCTTGCTCAACATGTTATTTCATGGATAATGAACATATTTTCATTACTATATATATTATATTGCTTTAAAAACTGAAAATATATTTATCAAATTAATAGCAAATACATCAAAAATTATTAATTTGCTTTTAAAACTAAATATGCAACGTTGTACTGTCATTGATTATGGTAGGTGTCACATTGTGTATATGATCGGATTGCAGAGAAGACAGTTTTTCTCTGTTAGTGTGATAGGTGCTAAGCAGAAACATAAAAAAAATTAAAAATCAAACACCCAAAGTTAATGTCATAAATCTCTTCAATAGTACCTTCATTTTACCCCAGCCCCAGATTAATATGGTTATTTCAATTTTGTAAGATATTTACAGCAAGCAAAATGCCACAGAAATTATGAGCAAGAAGATTGCCATTTGATACTCCAGCATGTTTTTTAGTAACACAATCTATTGAAAAAATTAAAGCAAACCAGTGCTATAACATAGAGAATACACTGGCATGAAACCAAGAGATGGCTTTAAGCTGAGGCGAATAAGGATTTCAGAACATAATAATGTAATCTTTTTTTCAGTCCTATATCAGTGTCTGCACAAGTTTCTAATAGATCTGAAAAAAAGACAATGAATGCAGTATTAAAGTACTCCTGTACAGCGATCTGCATCTTCAACAACATTCTTTTGACATGTATTCACAGCAACAGCCAAGTGCCTAATTTGAGGATTTGCAGTGAGCTTTCTAAATTATATCTATATACAATTTATTTGGTCATTTGTAATAACTGAAATCCATGCACCTTTAAGAAAGGCAAGTGAGAAACCAAGGTAAGTGAAAATAGGCTTAAAAGACAACTGACCTTTTTCCACTTCATTCAGATTAGCAGCTTGCAGTGACAAAGACAGAAGAGACAAGAGACTTTTTACATTGTAATACGACAGCATAGCACATTAAGCTAATGCACAACTATAGCAGCAGAGAGGTTGATATAGCAAATGAAGCAAGCTTCAAAGTCTCACCTCCAGCGCAACAAAACAAACATAAAGGTAAGAAGTACATGCCGCCAGTGGCATAAGAGAGGTTTTACTTCTGGATCAGTTAGTTCTGATCTAATGACTGATGACAATGAGCAAGAGAAATGATTATCTGTAATCTATAGAATGTACATAAAATGGCCTGAAGTTTACTAGACTGGGGTTAAAATAAAGGACATGGTAATGTTAAGAGAATAGCAAGATTAAAGAGTGCAGGACATAGTGACGTAATTTGAATGTTTTATTTCTCCAGGTTTCATCAGACACCCTGAATGTCTGTTGATTCCATTTGCTTACTGTTGTTTCACAGTTACAGTCTACGATCTTAAGAAAGCTCTTATCATAGTGCAAATACCATTCTTTGTCTTTCCACCTGTAACTGTGGTGGTTGCTTTAAAACTTAACTGAGGCAGAGCAAAATGGATTCCTGATTCTTAATCAACAACACCATAAGCTTTTTAATTGCTTGTTTTTAAATCAACACAATATAGTTGAGAACTGCTGATTTTCAAGGGATTGTTAGAAAAGTCAAAAAGAGACTGTTAGGTTTTACACTGCAACATTCTTTGCAGTTCATCTCAGATTCTAACAAGCCCTCATAAAAATAAGACTTTATAGAAGAATGATTTACATTTCATACCAGCAGGTTTCAGCTGACTTCTTCTTTATACTGTGCTGCTGAAATGTAAAGCATATTTTCAGATAACAGTTCACCCAGAAAAATATTCTGGGCTGGTGCAATTCCATGTTGAGTACATATATGCTGTGACATCTTGAACAAAGACAATTCAGAGTATTGTCAACGGAATTAAAAGAGAACAGGACAAGTCTACAGTAGTATTTTCCTAATATATATACTGTGCCACTTACGGCTCAGCGACTTTCTGAGCTAAAGATCAATACCTCTGAATCTAAAAATCTTTATATATACTGAATGAATATATAGCCTGTTTTCCTGATTGTTAACCTACTTTTGGCCAGCTAGTACATGAATTCGTTTAGTGAAAAATACCTTTCATAAAAAAACAAACATTAGAAATATGCATATCTGATTTTAACCTGTTAGAACAGATATCAAAATCCAAATGTTTACAAAGAGCCTCACGAAAATCACTCTATACATACTTGACAGGGATTCTGTTATTTATCTTTCAACTCAGGTTATAGGCCAGAGAAAAAGAAAAGTTCTGCAAATTATTTGGTACCTCATACACACTTGAAGCAACTGTACAATTACTTTATATTCTGATCATTACCTTCTTTAGATCCTGATGTGTCCAGACAGCTTTCAGTCTAATTCTTAATATTGAAGGTTATTTATTACGCAAGACCATGGATGACAGATATGAGGACCCCTTGGCTAGCTCAATGTTTCATTTCACCTTATAACTAATTTCAAAAATCACTTAAGATCACATTGTATCCTATTCTTAGATGCTTTGTATCTGTATATATGTATAGTATTTTGTGGAATTCTGTACTTTATTCTGTATAATGGAAAACCTAAATTTTTGCTACAATTACCATAAAATGAGTTGAGGCTCTAGTGATGCATTTAAAAAAAAGTGTTGAAAAAAGTCTGATAAGCTAGTGTAAATTCTCAACAGTTTTTAACAGGAAGGCTAAACTTACTGATTAGAAAGAGATTGTTTTGATCTCTTTTAGAGCTGGTGAGAAGACTCACCTACTCATGTGTCTTACTGACTTCAGTAGAGATTATGAGCAGGCACTGTATCTGTAAAACTCACAGTATGATTATGGTGAAATTATGCACAGATAGGAAACAAATTTAAAAATGCATTTTCTTGTATTTTGACTAAAGAACTGCAATACAAACATCAAAAATTTTATCAACGTTTATTCTCTCCTTTTTTGCTCTGTCCATAGAGATATATAGAGAAATGCTTTAATTTTTATTTCAATTGTAAATTTAAAATTTACATTTCATTTATAATACTCCAAAAATGCAACAGGCATATTTAATCAAAGTTTTAGGCTAGCACATATAGACAATCCTTTGTATCCAATTTATGGATATTTAATAAAAAGCAGTCCTTCCCATGGCATACTTCGAATCCAGCAAACTATTGACTCTAGCAGTTAAAGGCACCCAAAGTAAGGTTGAAAATGTAGAAATGAGTGACACAGGTAAAAACACCTGCAAAGCTGCAGAGCAGGAATGCACTTGCAAGAGAACTATCTCCTATGTAATAGATGTATGAAACCTCTTAGCATGAAGCCACTGAAGAGGAATACTGGACTGATGTGACTTTGCTTTGCATTCTTCCAGCCTACACAAGAGAATACCTGATCCCATTTTAAAGGACATGGCAACTGATGCCAGGGGAGCTGAAACTTGACTCACATATACCTGAAATATTAGTCGTAGGAGAAATAGAAAACACCTGTTTCTGCTTACTGAGGCTGTTACCTGTTATTTCTTTCCAAGGCTTGAACTGTCAATTGCTCTTAGGTATTGAGGTATTGGTACTTGGCAAAACAGTATTTTGTCTTAGGAGAAGATTATGTCTGTCCTTCCAGGTATGGATCATCCACTTATTATTAAATAGCTTTCTGGCTTTTGTATTGCTTTAGATATTGTAGCTTATCCTGCATGGGGAAATTTCTACCAAGCATTTACTGAGAATAAGTCCTGGGTGAACGCCTATATTAGATTATGAAGTTGTATTTCTTATACTTGTGTTTTAACATCTTCACTCACTATGCATTCCCAATATTTAAATTCTGACTTTAAATCTGAATACCTTAAAACATGGGAGCAATCCAACAGTTTCTAGAACTAGTGATGGAAACATATGGGATGAGAAAGGAGTTATTTGGGTTTTCAATAAATGAAATTAATTCATGCGTTCACCTCTCCTTACAGTTTCTCAGAGCTCAACTTCGATTGACTGATTAAAGTAAAAATACAGGATAACTGAGTAGAGTTAATTCCCAAATTATAGTGAATCTTACATTTCTTTTTTATGCATTTCAAATCATAATTAATTTAAGCTCTATGTTCTTCTAGTGGTCAGCTAGCTAATCTGAAAATAGATCTGTCTAGTTAGAAAAGCTATAAAACATATCAATGCAAACAATAGATCTACTTCCTCTGTGCTGCTGTTCCAACTATCCTCCATTCCCAGAGAGAATGTGACAGCAAGCAAGAGATCCTCTGTCACAAAAAGAAGGACATGCTTTGGCTTGGCTGCCAACTGATAGAAACAAGTGATTAGACACTTGTCTTTTTATTCTGTGCAGGAGGCATCACACTCGGTGTTAAAATTTCTAGTGGAGTACAGGACAGCATCCAGGGGGGCCAAATACAGTTCCGCAATGGAACAGACAAATCCTTTATAGTAAAACGAGGGTTACAGGTAAAAGCAGAATATTTTTCAGATTTCTACAGCGACAGAGGTCCTCCACTGCGGTGTCTAGGCAAACAGTAAGGAGGGGCACATTTTGAATGACCTTTTAAATATAAAAATGCTGTAACAAAACTAAAAAAGGAATTATTGAGTGGACATTAAGTCTAGTTTTTACTACAATCCGTACAGCAGACAAATATGGACGGAAACCTGGTATTAAGTCAATTGTAGAGTAACTACTAGTCCACCTGCAAAGTGGAAAATATTACTGTTCTGCTTGGAATTCTTGGATTACCTGTGCTTTCTCTTATACTCCTACCTGTATATTCAGGTGGACAAAGGCAAGTATAGTTATTAATTCCATCCACACAAGTAGAATTGTTTTCACAGTCATTGTCTTCACAGTCATCAACATTTACTTCACAGTTTTCACCTTCAAATCCATCTGCACAAGTGCACCTGTAATACAGAAAACCAAATAACCACATGGACATTTTAGGTGGGGAGTCCAGACAAGGAGTTCTGAAATTAATAGAATTACATTAGAATTATAATATTCCATAACAGAACGTGGTTGATATAATGTAAAAAACCCTTATATTAAACAATCCCAAAGTATTTTTCGTATTTTAAATTACAGAAAAATGCTTCTAAAGTCATATCTTAGTCTTTAGTTTAAGGACCCTGCTAAATTAAATCATGGAGAATTTCTTTTGAAAAGCATGCTCCTTTTACATTACAAGTTTATATTTCTTATGGAAAGTGATCCTTTTGTTTTTTTAAGGTTAAATACATGTAAAATACTGTGGAATCAGATTAGTATGTAATAGTAGTTTTCCACAATCATTCAGTTAAATGCACCAATATAAACTCTCTTTAATGTACATGCATTCATATAAAAAAACAAAGCCCGTATAAATTCTTCAAAGCAGTAATTTATTTTTTTGCTTTTAATAATGTTTCTGTAAAACAAATACATCAAAATAGATAGTAAATGTAAAAGTCATTCAAACATGACTACACATACATTTTCACATAGTTTGGACTATCTATAATTTCTGAAGCTTTCACTATGAGATTGCTTTGATTTTCAAAATATGTAGTGTTCAAAAAAAAATGAAAAAGGTCAAATTCTAAGGCATGACTATGTCAATTTAAATTCTTGAGGCATAGTATTAAGATGTATACACTTAATTTTTAATAGAATACTATTTAATCCTTGGGCAGAATTTGGATTAAAAGTAAGAATAATGTCATAATGAATTGCAGGATAATGAATTGTATCTTTTTGAAGTGTCATTTATAACAAGCTTGAGGTGTAGATTATTAAATGACTAATAATCTCACATAAGAATGCTAAAGAACTTTATTTCATAATTCATGAAGTACATCTGGAGTAATTGTACTGTGTGATTAAATAACTCAAGATTAAAAATGCTCACAGCATGTTTATCTGCTGGCATAGTGAGTTTCAAATGAATCATTAATTTTCTGTTTCACTGGGATTTACATTTTATCATTTACATGCTGTCTGTTGAAGTAATACACACACCAACAGATGAATTATGAGATTTTTTTCAGCAGGGATCTAGCTAGCTATTAATTAACATAATGGAGTCAATACTGTGCTGTCTTGACCTGATATGCCTCAACTAATCACAATCATTTGTTATTGTTTTTAACATATTCAGAGCTTTAGAAGCTTTCCAAGGATGGCAACATGTTCTGAAAATTTCCCAAGTGCTAAAAATCTGCCTTTGTGGTGCACTTACCAGCAAACACAGAGAACCTAAAGATTAACACAAACATGATTTTATCATATAAATCTCAGTATTTTTCCATTCTGTTACTACAATTAATAAACCTACCAGAAACCATCTTTTTCTCCTTCTTTCAAGTGACAAGTTCCACCATGGTGGCACGGGTTACTAATGCAAGCATGAATGGGAATATCACAGTCTTGACCCTACAGGGAACAATGAATACAATGTAAGAGCAAAATACAGACACAAGTGGAAGGGAGACAAAGAATACTTCAAGGTTGTTAAGGATAAGCTTACATTTCAGTGAGCTTTTTCCTCTTCATGCAGTGCTTACCTTGAAACCATATGGGCATGTACATCTGTAGAAGTCAACTGGATCATTATTGCAGGTTCCATCATTTTTACATGGATTTGATAAACAGGGATTACACTTTGCAAGAATATTAACATCCACAGGCCCTTAAAAATACAAATTGGATAGTCAGAAACAAGTAACTATTAATTTACCTTGGACATGATCTATCTGCCATGTTGCTTTAAATTTTAAAATAGAGTTTATATTTTAGACTTTGTGGTGTTTCTATATTAATGAAATGCTGAACTATCCGTAATTCTTTTGATGAGACCAGATAAATCTGGGATTGGATTTTTGGTTTAAGTATCACTTTTTGGTTTTTATTAAGAAGCTGACACCAAAGTGATTCCCATATTCCTATTCTCTGAAAGCTGTGCAGTTCTGATCCATGATAATTACCTTCTCTTTCTATTAAAAAAATGAAGAATACAATTTCAGCTTTTGTTTTGTTATGGGGTAGGAATTGCCTGTGAGGAAACGGGCTATCACAGTTTTCAATCATTCCCATGATAGTGTCACTGAGAACACTTTTTTAAATGCATTTTTGCTTTAACTTATTTTTATCTGCAGGCTCACATAGATGGCAAAATGAAATGGTAAAATTACCTGTAAATTTCTTGAACATCTGCAAACTGTAATTTAAATTGCATTGTCCAAGCTATCTCACCATAAATAGCTCTATACTGTGTCTTTCTTCCTTATGAGTCAGCCACAGTTCTGTGCATTACTGACTTAGCTGAGCCCACAATGTAAACTGTACCTCGAACCTATGTGCAAATGAAGACTGCAATCCATGCTAGCAGACTAGCTTTTTCTATTAATGATATAATAAAAGAATTCAGAAATGAAAATTGACAAAACCCTAAGTTTCAGAACCCAGACTTAGAGCTTTGACTTACACAAATCTTATCTCTTTTATATAGATATTTTTCAGGTTTTTTCTGTAGTTTTCTAGTTCTACAGCAATTTTATGGTGAATTTTTAAGTTAGATAACTTTTTTTTTTAAGTCAAACAACTGAAGAAATCACTGGTTTCTTGTTAAAAGTTAGAAAACACTTGTTTATAAATAATGATTAATTTTCATAATTTTTGTGAAGTTTGATTACTGTAAGAGAAAATGGGTGACTTTGTCAAATGCCTACTAAGAGAATGAAGATACATTCTCTATCACCAGCTCTATGACCTGGTGACAATACTGCCTCCAGTTTGATTTCAGATTTCCGCTATTAAAAAACCCTTCAGTCACGCACAGCTGAACTGTACCTCTGAAGGAATAAACAGTGATTTCTTCTAAATGGAAAAAAAACCCCAAACTCTTGGGACCTACAAGAGCAAATGTCTGATTGCTCCATAACAGGTTTTACACAAAATGAGCCAAACTGCAGAGTTTTCCAAGCTAAAAGGGCTTTGCTGAGATATGGGGCTTTATACTATTTTTAAACTTAGATTGCCTAACTTCCTTATTGTTCTTTGCAAATTAATCTCAGATTAGTTGTAAAGGAGTTGGCCTGGAAGGAAGCCATGCGACTGTAAGGATCCAGTAGGGAGTGTTAGACAAAGAGTGGGTAACTTTTTTTTTTAAATCTGCAGTTGCTGGTATCCTTCTGTGTCACAGCTTGGAAGCAGAACACGGTAATACGTGATAAGGTGCTTATTGCCAAAGCCATAATCTGTTTGGATCATTAATTCTTTTTTCTCTCTTCATTACATTATTTTGAAAGAGAAATCTATACCTGGTTAAAGTACGTGTTAGAGCAGCACACAGGAGGGAGAGATAGAAAAGTTGAAACAAACATCATACAATCAACATCTAGAAAGTCCTGACTGTATTCTAATCTATTGCTGGTTATTGGGTATATTAAGAGGTTCTCTGAAAAAAATTAAGTGAAAGAGGCACATGCACAAAAATTTGTAACACTGTGCTGTAGCCTGGGAGTCAATCCTTCCTTCTGCTTATTTTGAATATTATATCCTCTTTTCAAATTTTCATGCCATAAAATCCTAATTAATTGGCACAAATAAAAAACATTCAGTAACTAAGGTCTTGTTCCCAAATGCAATAGCAATCTAAATTTTACTTCCAAAACAGAGACAGAAAATGGGAACCTAAGTCTCAACAAGATAGTAAGCAACATTGTCTGATTTCATACTTTATTTATTTCAAACTAATATATATGTAGTAGCCAATATAAATGAATATTTTGATTCATCATTCTTCAGTTTTAAGATCAAAAAAAAGCAAAGACAGTTTTGGAACCTATTTTCATTTTCACTATACTGTTCCCTTCCTCTTTCTGCTTGCATGTGTTAAAAGACTTGTATATGTTTACAAACCTATTGTTTAGTTAGAAGACTTGTATATATATATAAACCTATTGTTTAGTTTAGTTTTTCAAATTGTGGACATCTATGTTCTTGAATAAGCCCTGAGAAAAAAATTCTTTTGTAAACAGAGAAAAACTAACAGTATTTTATTGACATAGATACATACATGTAGCTAAGATGTTTTAAGAAAAATCATGACACGAACCCTCTCAAACCAGCTTCTAGAGAAACCTGTTGCAAGAAAAACTTTGAGGTCTGACATTTTATGACTCTTCTCTTGCACGTGGCCTCAAAAGCAGTATCTACACTGCTAATGAAATCACCAATTTTAGTACAATGCAATGGAAGTAATAATTTCATTTAGATAACTTTCAGATTTTAAACTCAGACTTTTGAAATAAAAAAACTGTTCATACAATATGCTAAATGATATATCATGAATAATCAGCTGTAAATCCATCACAGGGGAAAACGGACAGTAAACATGCGTGTCTTAGGAAAGAAGTCTGCTTGAGTTACACAAAAGGGAGGTCAGAAGGTCTGTTCTTAAGCAGATCACCGATTCCAGATCTACTTATAACCTTACCTGGTATCAGAAAACCACAAGGCCCTGGAATCTCTAGATGCAGGGCATGGATGATAAAGAGGTAAAAGTAAACGATTGAGAAGCTGTTAGAGGCCATATTAAAAAAAAGAAAGAAAAAACCCACCCACAAACATAGAAAAATAACTGGAAGAAGAAAATATTAATGGATGAAAAATGCAGTAAAAGAATTCATAAAATTAGAGTAAGGTAAAGTGATTTTCTCAAGCTTTACAACTGAGATGAGACTTTATTGTAAAATGCCATTTTCACTGGGAACTATTCATTACGTAGGTAAAATTCAAGCACCCATTTCACTATCAATTGAATCCATAGATAGTGATAAGAGGGGATTACACATTACTCTTTTCCTGTAAATACATATACTGTAGCAGACCATATTTTGAAAACAGCCCTTATATTTATAGCCAAAAATTTTGGTTCTAATAGGAACACAGCATCTTCCTAATTTCTATTATTCAGCAGTTCATTTTTAAACAAAAGATAAAATTACTTATCTTTGAGCAACAGACACAAAATGTCTTACAGGGCCATCATGTCACTGAGAAGCTGCTGATTTGCAATCTGTAATTATGAGCATCTTCATAGGACAGTGGCAGGAAAATTATTTTCTTTCAAAGGTATCCATAATACCAGATCTCCACTCTTGGAAGTGAAACAAATACACAGTTCTTACCCTGCATAATAATATAAAGGATATTTTCTGATGGGCAAGAGGGAGTAAGATATACTTTCTGGATTGTCTGACAGAAACGTAATGATTGTAGGCAGAAGTGATACAGTTCGTAAAACTGACAAAGCTGGAAAATAACTAAACAAGTTCTTCATGTCCATGCAAATATTCTTTCACTTGTATCCTTACGACAGTATGCAATAAAAGCGTATCTGCAATATTGTTCAGTGGATGCTTGTAAAGAAAACGATCAGATTGGTCAGCAAATGTCCTATCTAAAACGAGGCTAAGAGACTTTACAACAGATGAGTGTCACATGCGATGAACACTGGCATGACCTCAGAGATGTACTGCTGAAAAATTTCAAGAAGGATTCAGAGGGAAAAAAAAAATTCACTGGCATCACAAGTAACAAGATGCCTTCCAGTGGTTTTTATATTAAAAAAAAAAAGGTTTGTGACAGAAAGTCTAAAGAGAAAAGATTGAATAGATTAAATATGCAGTAAAGAACAACTTTGGATAAGACAGATTCTGACAAATTCCCACTGCTTTTTTAAGAACAAAATGACAAAGGGATAAAGCTCACCTTTGAAGATACATTAAAAGATGAATAAGTCAAAACAGCTTGAAGATTACCTAGACACTGAGAATAAGTTACTTCTACAAGATTAAAGATCATATTCATCTGATGCCTCAGAAATCACAATGAGCTTAGTAATGGCTTACAAATATAAGAACACAATTGTTTTTTTTTTTCAATTGGAGTTTCAATGCTTCGAAATCAGGCCCATGAAAAATGAAGCTACAGTAGAAGCTTCCTGTGTTTTCAAAATATTTAAGAGATAAATCAGTGGAATAGAGGAAGATTAAACAGTAAACAAAGTTCTCACTTGATGTGAGTAAAAAGAGTACTTTTCTAAAAAGTAATAGTACAGTTCAGAAAAAGAACCTAGGAATTAACAGACAATAATATAGGTTGTGATATAAATGCCAGAAACACTGGTACCAACATGGCGTTAAATACCCTGAGAAACCTGCCAGTTTAACAACATTTTAGGACAAGACCTCTATAGGGGTTATCATGTTCCTTTATCTACCTTTTCCTTGGTTTTTTGTTTGTTTGTTTTTGGTTTGGTTTGGTTTGTGCTTTCTTCTGAAATATCAGAGACATATTATGCATTTAACTGCAGACTGCAAGTATTATTGATGTATTTACAGTTTTTACAGTGAACAGCTTGAAGGAAAAAGGCTAAGGCAAGTGTAGATGTTTAAACTCTATTCATGACTGGGGCAGTACAAAGTACCTATGTACATCCTGTACTATGATGTACTATGTACATCATGAGGAATACTATACTGCAAATCCAAAGACTTTTTCTCTATCTATTTTAAAAGTAATAGGAATTAAAATCTTTAAAATAAATACATTTCTTGAATGGAACCAATGGCTGTATCCCTAAGTATGAGTAATAACGACACAGCTGAGTGAAGATGTTATAAAAAACGTATTTTGAGTACAAAAGACTCCTAATTCACAGCTCAACTATTTGAAAAAATTAAAAATCGACACTTCAAAGAGGAAAAAAATAACAACAGTACCTTGGCAAGTAAATTTCTTAGAAGGAGTTGTGAGAAGAAGTTTATCTGCCATTTCTCCAGGACCAGCACAACGTGCAATACCAGGTT
Organism: Rhagologus leucostigma; assembly: GCA_013397725.1. Lineage (NCBI taxonomy): Eukaryota > Metazoa > Chordata > Aves > Passeriformes > Rhagologus > Rhagologus leucostigma. The sequence continues at coordinate 2,701,090 of VZTD01003639.1, read as the reverse complement.
CTTTGTATTCTGATTTTACCCAGTCAGATAGCCACTGCATGTTACAATCACAATAAAGAGGATTTGCTCCAATAGCCCTGTGGAAAACAGACAAATAAAAAGGGAATCAAGTTTTAAATGGCTGCTTTTTAAAAAAGAAGCCAAAAAATGGGTTGGCAAAAAACATTAAAAACCCAAACCTGCTCTCCCACCACCAAAATGCCTGTTAGAGCACTAAGTGTTTGGATTTGGGTTCTAGATCAAGAAATGATAGTTTTAGTAGAAACTTGGTCCAGAAATCTAGATATTCTTAACATCACTATGTGTGGACTTCGGAGAGCTAATACAAACTAGCTCTGTTTCAGTGTTAGTTTGTAATGGCGAAGATCAGTGGCATCAGCAGAGTGAAACTGATACTGGGCAATTAAGTTAACAAGAATAAAGTATTTCTTCTGAAGCAGTCAAGACAATTCCACAGAGTTCTGCCCTGATATTTTTCCTTTTCAGTTTATGGCTCCCAGGCTAGTACAAACCATATGTTTCTAAGCTTCCAAATTTGATTTAATTATTTCCTCTTTGGAGCTCTCTCACTGAATTCACAGCTATGTGCAGAATTCTGTAAGAGTTCTCTGCTGCATAAGTAAATAAAACTACATTATCCTAGCTTTGTGGTAGTTAGCTAAGAATTGCCTCATTATGAAAGCAAATCCATTTCTTTAAATGATGATCCTTCTGATTTTTTTAAATGAAAAAATAATTTAGCTAGAGCTTTTCAGGATTAATTTCTGTAACAGCTTTTTAAGTGTTTATTTTCTCTGCTAGAAACTATAAATACTCTTAAAACTCTGAAAAAAATGACACATTGTGTAGTTAATTTGGAGGATTGAAGCATTGTGCTATTCTGTAAAGATGTACTCATGTTCCTTTTCAGAAATACAATAATCATGGAACTTTTAACAGATAATCTCAACATGTGCAAACGCTATCAAATGGCAGTATTAGAACATCCTCCTTCTCCAGATGTTTCAATACTTTTCTTCAGATTGTTCCACGGCTTTGAATCAGTGGGTCTTCTAGAGATACAAGCAAGTCTTTGGCAAGCAAAGGCAGTAGAAACTACCAGAGCTTAAATGCTCTTTTCTGCCTCACTGAGCAGAAAGCCCTCTCATATTAACTTTTTAATACATTCAAGCTGAACTCAAGAAAATATACATATTTGTTCAGTCAGGCTTAAGAGCCTGTAAAAAAAAGAGCAGTATAAAAATGAGACTTAGTGACAAGGGAACTTCCCATGCAGGGAGAAACACCTTGAATTTGTCCATTCTGTATTTGCAAAAGTGGATGTCAGCCTGAACTGAGGTAACACAATTGTTCTGCTAAAATCACAATATTAACAAGGATAACTGTTGTCCATTAAGAAAAAAATACCAGCAACAATCAAATCTATGTTTTACTGATACTTCAGGCACATAAGTTAAATAATTGCATTTGAATGAATTATCAATGACTGAAAGCTTAATCAGTATGAAATTTCTGAGAAATGGTAAGCTAAATGTAAATGTCCAATACTGAATGAGAAACAGTTAATTAAGTTTTTAACAACTGCTGCTGTTTAGAAACTTAAACCCTCAGATATATCTAAAGGCACTAGTCAACCTACTCCTCAAAGTCTTAATTATCCATAGAGACGAGGTTTGCAGAAGGTAGCTTGTTCTCATTTCGGTTCCCAATGAAAATTAAAAACCAGAAAACTATTGCCTCAAATTATTTTCTGAAATCAGATGTGATGTATTTAGTGTCAACTTAACAGACACTGACACAAAACCATAGAATAATTTACAGCACTCTGGAGGTCATCTATTCTCACCTCCTGCACAAAGCAGGGCTACCTTGGCAGTCAGGGTTGCTTAGGGCTGTTTCCAGCTGAGCTCTCAAGATCTCCAGGGATGGAGACTGTCCTGCTTCTTTGGGCAACCTGGCTGAACTATCCTCACAGTGAAGAATTTTTCATTACGTTCAATCAAATTTCCCTTGTTGCAGGTTTTGATGGTTTACTCTGATTCTTCACTGTGCGCCTCTGAGTCTCCATCATCAATGTAATCTTCAGAGGCTTGAAGACTACTAGGTTTCTCCTTGGCATCCCTTTCTTCAGGCTAGATAAGCCCAGTTCCTGTAGCTTCTCCTTAGAGCTCACACAATTCAGCCACCTCCCAAACCTGCTTGCCCCTATGCTGGATTTGCTGTAGTTCATAAACACCTGCTTCGTACTGGAGAAACTGAACACATATTCCAGATGTGGCCCTAGGAGGGCCGAGCAGAAAGGAGTGATCAGCATCCTCAATCCCCTGGCTGCTCACTTTCAGATTCAGCCCAGAGTGTCTTTAGCCTTCATTGCCATAAGGACACAGGGCAGACAAGTTCAAGTGGCAGCCCAGCAGCAGGCCTAGGATTTTTCTGCTGAGCTGCTGCCAGCTCTCTGGCCCATGCCCGGCCTCTCCACATGCATGAGCTTCTTCCAGAGAACTTCTTTGCATTATGTCTTTCTTTGACTATATGAAATTTGCTAAACGTAACAAAAAAAAATACAGTATACCAGCTGAATACTCACAGGTGTGATAATGCTGAAAGATCATTAAAGGCTCCTTCAGGAACAACAGAAATATCATTGCCGTGTAAAGATCTTAGAGAGAAAATAAACACAATAATATCAATGCATAAAAATCATCAGGTTAACTTGGCAAATTTCATTTTCTTTCAACAGTTTTCAGCTTTTCACATTTTTTTTCTTCCAGTTCCTCAGTGTTTCCAACTGTTTGTGGTTTTTTTTCTTTTTTGGTAAGCTCTAACTGGCAGCCTATTTGTCATTTGATTTTTTGCATCCTGGATTTTCATAAGAAATGTAAATACTGTGATTATTTTAAAATTGAAAAATAAAAGTTGATAGAAGTAGGCACACTTCTGCAAAGTAATGATTGGATTTAGAGACAGCAGATAGCAGAAGAGTTTCTGATTTTTTTCAGCAGCTCCCTGAAATTTGAATTAATTATGTTCATATGTTCTTTTTAATCTTTCATGGATTCATAGAACATACAGGCATTGACTGTTAATGTAAGTATTAACATTTCTGTCCAAATTTGATAGCAGAGGTAGAGAATCAAAGATTTCATTAAGCATCACTACTGGGAATAGTGATATTTCTTTTGTAGAAAACCTGCTGGTTTCACCAACCATATGAAGTTCAACAAGCATAAGTGCTGAATTCTGCACCTGGGATTGGGGCAATCCTGGGTGTAGGTTCAGACTGGGGAATGAGATGCTGAAAAGAAGTGCCACAGAAAGGGACCTAGGAGTCCTGGTCATGGAAAGCTGAACATGAGCCAGCAATGCCCTGGCAGCCAGGAGGGCCAAGCGTGTCCTGGGGGGCTTCAGGCACAGCATCACCAGCCAGGCAAGGGAGGGGATTGTCCCCTCTGCTCTGCACTGGGGCAGCCTCACCTCAAGTGCTGGTGGCAGTTTTGGGTGTCAAAATAAGAAAGACTTTAAACTATTAGAGAGTGCCCAAAGGAGACTAATGATGGTGGTGAAGGGCCTTGAGGGGAAGCCATATGATTAGTGGCTGTGGTCACTTGGTCTGTTCAGCCTGGAGGAGAGAGGGGAGACCTCACTGCAGTTACAACTTCCTCATGAGGGCAAAAGGAGGGGCAGGCACTGATCTCTTCTCTGTGGTGACCAGCGACAGGACCCAAGGGAATGGCCTGAAGCTGAGTTAGGGGAGGTTTAGGCTGGATATTGGTGAAAGGTTCTTCACCCAGAGGGAGGTTGGGCACTGGAACAGGCTCCCCAGGGAAGCAGTCACAGCACCAAGGCTGAGAGTTCAAGAAGCATTTGGACAATGCTCTCAGGCACATGGTGTGACTCTTGGGGGTGGTGCTATGCAGGGCCAGGAGTTGGACTCAGTGATCCTTGTGGGTCCCTTCCAACTCAGCTTATTCTGTGGTTCTGTTAAAAGTATCTCTCCTTTTCTATAAATTCATTCAATTACATGAATATCTAACACATACAGAATTATGGTTCTTGAAATTATCTATATTTATATTGAATAGTTGAAGTTATGAAAGCACACTTAAATAATGCCATGCTTGAGGTATTTAATCCAACCAAGTATTTACATGGCTATAAATTACCCAAATGGAGGCCAAAATTACATGTTCTGCTGTGGATGTTTGAAAAGGAATTTTTGCAGGCTTTTTCCTTAATGTCAAACTGAAGCTGTAAATGAGACTGACTGTTCTTTATTTTCCTTTTTTGTGCCTTGTCAACCATGTTTCTCCTAGTGGTAAAATGGAAAGTTTTCTTGCAACCAAAAAGTAAAGTTATTGATTTTCAGTACTTAACCGTGATGTCATGGTTTTGGAAATACTCCCACATTAAATGAATCAAGACAGAAAGAAATTTACTGTTGGAATAAAAATATTCAAAATTCAACTGCAAACCCCCCTCACATACACTGAAGGAATTTACGCATACAGCATTTTTGCTAGACTTTAATGCTTATAACAAGGAAGAACATAACACAAAAAAAGAAATACAGCTGACATTAAAAATCAGAAAAGTAGAAAGTGCATGTCTGTATATAAAGTGTTCTCCAGCATCAGGTCACTTCTTGTGCAGTATTTTGAAATTGTACTTCCCCAGAATGAAGCCACTTAGATTTTTAAGGCTACATAATTATCATTTCTCAAATATTTGATAGGTTTTAAAATCTGCTAACTTCCTATGGTTCTGCTATCTTCTGTACACAAATAAAAGTTATGGAAAATAGCAATGATTAAAAAATAATACTTACAACAACCTAAGTGATTTCAACCCATCGAAAGTTCGTGCAGGAATACATCTTAGGCGGTTGTAACTAAGAATTCTGAAAATATATAAAATGCTGTCAGCAAGTGTATCAGTCATTCAATAAACTATGCAGAGCATGACCAAAATCAGCTTTTGCACACATAGCTAGTTAGGAAACAAGTTATTTTACAGCCTCCAAACCAAGCAAATTTTAATATCAACTAAATGCCCTTTCTATCTAAGACAAAAAACCCAAGGTAATGCTTCCAAAGAGTCACTGTTACATGTTTAAACTTACAAGGTGAGCAGCTGAGTCATGTTGCTGAAGCTCTGATTAGAAAGAGTGCTGATTCTGTTGTTACTTAAATCTCTAAAAAATAAATTCAGAAATTCAGACCTTAAAATGACTGCCCCAGTCCCAAAACACTGTAAGTTAAAATGACAGACACATTTTCATTAGTAGAAGTAGTATCATCATTGATATAACTATTTAAAGCAGCACCTGCTTTTATTTTCACATGCCATATACAAGCCCAGCAAGCATTTAGCTTGATCAATAAAAAGCATTCTCATTTCAACACAGATGAAAAAGCAGCGCAATGCATTCTAATACAACAGCAATGTTCATCATGCTACCAAGTTAATAATGCAATCCTTCATAAACTCAAGCACAAAAATGAAAGTGATTTTTTTTTAAAGAGAAAGTCATTCTAGTCATGTCCCTAATGACACCTAAGTAAATATAATTTATATACTCTACTTAACACTTATATGCTGAAGACATCAAAGCCCAGAGCTATTATTATAAAGACCTCTAAGATTTACATATAAAGCCTTAAGGTCTTCTGTGTTCAACATTCTAATGAATAAAATCTTAAACATAAATATAATGGAAGCTGGAATGGTATCCTGGTAGTTTCAAAGATGCTGCATTAAATGTGAATACTCTCTGTTCTTTATTCTTATATTGTGCTTTACTTTTCATTTTATGTTGACTACTTCACTACTGTTTCATGCACTTTGTGTTGAAATATTGCCTTTGTTTCTTTGATATATTAACTTAAGAGTACTGTTGAATAGCTATGCAATATACATAGTTCCCCACTTTTCATGAAAGCATGTAAGATGACTGACTCATAATAAACATATTAGGCAAGTATAACAGAGCAATATATTCAAAAGAGAAAGAAAAATTTAAAAATAAACAAATTTCCTTGTTAATTGGGAACTCAGGAGACTCATATGTAATTCTTTGTTTGGCCACAGGACTATGAATAGTGGTTTCTTTTTCCAAACACAGCTGAGGAATATTCTCAACTACATAACAGCAGTATGAGTAAATGTACAGAAGAGTTTAAAATAATGTGTCCTGCAGGTCTGATAAATGGAGACTGTTAATACTCATTTGCATTCTGTTTACTGTTCATCTGCTCAAAACTACCCCAAACAATTCACAAAGATTTCCTACAAGTTCTAGACTGGAAAATATTGCAAGGTTTTTTTTCCTGATATTGTTTAAAAAATACAAAATGTTTTGAAGGTATGTGGTTTTTTTGAATTTATGACTGTGACTTCTTTTGTTTAACATGAGGTAAATAAAGGAAATCAAGCTCTTGTTTTTGAATTGCTCTAAACCCTGTGAAAAATGAAATTTAAGGGATTCTGTTACTCCCCTCCACTTTTCATTCTGATTATAATAAAACCACAAACTGCTTTCAGAATGTAACACTGTTCAGCCTCAGCTGGTATAAATTTTTATAGTCCTAACAAAGACTATGGAATTACCGCTGGAATTATAGCCATTTACATCTACAGTCTTCCTGTTTTTCTCACTGTACACTTAAAAGGTACAGAAATTATATTCAAACCATTCATGAGGTAGCGGTAATAAATATTAGACCAACTAGTATTTTGCCTGAAAGCACATAGTGAGTCAGCAACAGAGTTGACAGCAAGGCATTGTAGACAACTCTCTCCTGGGGTCATGAAAACCATATATTGTGGGAGAAACAATTACCCTGACTTTATAAGATCTTACATCTCTTTTGAGGTCAACTAAAATTTTTGCTTATTTATTTTGTGATGTAATCACTGGAATAAATACCCATGCTCATAAAATGTGACTGTATATATTATATGTAGGATGTGATAAGTAGAATAAAATATCCTCAGTTATAAAATATGGTTGGGTATTGGCTGAAAGATATGATACATTTTACAGGCTTTTTCTTATAAATAAATTCAGGTATAATTCAGTAAGGTATTTTGTTTTGTTTTTAATTCCAGTAAAGAACATTGCTTCAAAATTACTTACATGAGTGTTAAATGCTTGTAGTTGGAAAGCTCTTTTGGAACAAGGGTAAACTGATTTCCATCCAAATAACTAAACCAGAAAAACAAAACAAAGAGCATTATGTATTTCATAAAAATAGCATAGTAGCATCTTCATTCACTAATCTCAGAATCCAACAGTAAAGTTAATAGCAAATGAACTCATACTATTTCCATTTTATAAGAAAACATGCTTACGAATTTTGGTTTTTAGAGACACAACTGAGGATTTGTAGCCTAAGATCCAAATGCTACTGTATCATATAGAATGCATATTATGAAGTAACATAGTAAAAATTATCTCTTGCATTATAGTTTCTATTATTCATAATGACTCTGCAAAATGAGGTCTTTATCATCTCCATTTCCCACACACCTACAGAGGTAAATCTGACTTCTGCAAATCACATTAAGTGTGGACTTTTAGCTATCATAAATAGAAACAGACTCTGACATTGCAGAGGTAGTCCTTTACAGTACGAACAGCAAGGTCTGGTTTTAGCTCTAACAGCAAATTCATTTGTTGTGCCTGTGGTTCAGGTCACCTTCCTTTATTTATCTGTGTATATTTCATGATACATCAGTATAACCTGCTACAATCCTATTCCTATGAAGTATGTTAGGGACTGAAGACAGTAATCAATTACCCTTCACTAGAAAATTTAAGTTTTTTTTCCCCTTTTGGTAGGTTCACAGCTCCTGTATTATATTTCTCACTCTTCTTCCATGCTCATAATTCTCAATAAGAGACCTTCTCATCCTTAGAGTTAATGGGTACAGAGCCATCAAACTGTACCGGCACCTGCGTTACAGGCGGAGGAAGGTAACAAGCCTTGCCTAAAAAGCTTCCAGTGTGCAGCCAGACATAACAAAGTACAAGCGGGGGGGTTCTTCATGGAACCAGCGCAAGTAGTTTAGAGATGATAAGAAGTGCTGAATTTACCTGATGGTTTGAAATGAAGCAGATAGTGTCAAGAAGATTAAAGGTCTTTAGTTTCTCAGCTGGGGCAAATTACTTTGCTGATGGTGGTATTACTCATGTTTCCTGGAACCCAAGTGGTAACTACACTCTCATTATCCCTATACAAAGAGGGTATTTTTGCTATCCAAATACTTGCAACAAGCTTGAGCTAAGAGCAGTCTTTGACAGAGACATTTTTAGTTTTATTTTGGGCTTAATGTCTTTATGTATGCTATAGCATCTTTGGAAACTTTTGTCTTGACTAAACGGATGAGCTGAAACACAGTTAAACTTCACCAAATAACCATCTACATCTAATCAAAAGGCTGTCTTCCTTCCTTCCTTTTTCTTTCCTTGGACCATGCCTTTCTAGGGCTGCTTGCCAAATCCAAAATGTGTCTCAATAAGCTTTATACTTACACTATGTTAATGGTGGTGAATAGAGCACGGGCTCATATAATTAATTATTAAAAGAAAAAACCCAACTTTTAAAATTTTTGAAGAACTAAGTATTCTGAGGAAATTCTTTTATCAACAGATAAATTAGGTTATATTATTAAGCTTCATTAGAACTGAAGTACTACAAGTATCCACTTGTCTGATAAAAATTCCTCCTTGTTCAAATGAAGCAACTATTAAGATATTTTATAAAACACACGAACAGTACATCTTAGGAGAGCCATGCATGCTAATGAGCAAGAAGAATCAATCAATATGCAACTGTTAACAGGAAACACCTCCATTATCCTTTTGAAAAATATGCTAAATTGCATGCTTAGACACTAATTAAAGCATACAAAATTGTACACAAATGAATTTTCAGTCAGAGTTCCACTTGCAATTCCAAAAGTATCTCTCTTTAGCTGCTTTGTTTTATATTACGTTGATGACCTTATATTGCCAAATTGTGTTTATACCAGGCTATATTCAAGAAAGTCATCTTCTCTTTGAGGAAAAAACCCCAAACCCTAATGAAGTTATCAGTTTTTATACCTCTGTGCTAATTTGAGTTCTTAATAATTTCAATTTATTAATGGCTAAAGAATTTTGGATGCTATTAAGCACCAGACTAATGGTGGACATCTTAGAATCTTCTATATAATACCAAACTCTAAAACAGTAAAATTTTTTAGTGACTTACGAAACTTAGTTATGCTGATTTCTGGAAAAGCACTACGTTAACCAGGCATTATGAAACATTATTAAATATTTGCCATATGTAACACAAACCAACATTTTTTCTCATAAATAATTTCTATTTTTTCAATATTGTGACCTACCTGATCAAGAATCAAAACAGATGAATATCTCAAATTTTAGGTTCATATTTTCCCTTTCATAATGCATAAAAATTTGCTCATATACTATTATGAGTAGCTTATTCAGTTAATATCTTTAAACAATACATGAGATAGCAAGCTCTTTTTTATATCTATGTTACCATCCACCTGCATATTCAAATCATATCTTTCATAAAATGCAATCTTAACAATTTTTCTCATAGAAAAAATGTATCAATAGATTAATAAAATATCCCAGATTTTATAAAACTGCCTATTTGAAAAGGAAGACATTCTATTAAAACCAGTATTTTTGAAATATCACAAAATTATCATAATCTCTGCATCATAGAATATCCTGAGTTGGAAGTGTCACAAAATCACAGAATCATTAGGATTGGAAGGGACCTCTGGCGATCATCCCATCCAACCTCCCCACCAAGGCAGGGTCACCTAGAGAAGGTGACACAGGAACACATCCAGTTGGGTTTTGAATGTCTCCAGAGAGGGAGACTCCACAACCTCCCTGGGCAGCCTTTCCAGTGGTCTAACACCCTCAGTGTAAAGAAGTTCTTCCTCATGTTGAGGTGCAGCTTCTTGTGGCTTACTTTATGGCCATTACTCCTTGTCCTGTTGCTGGGCACTACAGAAAAGAGTCTGGCACCATCCTGTTGACATCAGCCTGTGAGATATTTGTACGTATTGATGGGATCCTCTCTCAGTCTTCTCCAGACTAACCAGGCCCAGCTCCCACGGTCCCTCCTCACAGGAGAGATTCTCAGCCCCAATCATGTTTTTGGCCTCCACTGGACCCTCTTCAGTAATACCTCATCTTTCTTGAGCTGTAGAGACCAGAACTGAACACAATACTCTGGAAGTGGCCTCACAAGCGTTGAATAGGGAAGGAGGATCACTTCCTTTGACCTGCTGGTTACACTTTTTCCAGTGCACCCCAGGATTGAGTCTGACTCCTGGCCCTGCACAGGACAGCCCCTAGAGTAACACCATGTGCCTGAGAGTCCAAACACTTCTTGGATTCCAGTAGGCTTGGTGCTGTGACCACTTCCCTGGCAAGCCTGTTCCAGTGTCTGACCACCCTCTGAAAAAGAACCTTTCTTTGCCATAATTTTACTTCACGCTGAAGTGAAACTGACTGGTTTGTAGTTACCAGGGTCAACCCTCTTGCCCTTCCCAAAAATTAGGACATTTTCCAGCTTCCAGTTGACTGGGACCTCTCCAGATTACCAAGAACATACAGAAACCATTGAGAGAGGCCTTGCAATGACATCAGCCATCACTTTGAGTACTTTTGGATGGATTTCATCAGGCCCCATAGACTTAGAGAAAGCCAGCAGGAGCAGCAAATCCTGTGCAAGTTTGGGGTTGGCTGGGAGTTAATCATTCTCACAGTCATGGTCCTCCAGCTCAGGGCATGGGGACCCTCAGAGCCGATCACTGGTATTGAAGACTGAAGTGAAGAAAGCATCAAAAATTTCTGCTTTGTCTCTGTCCCTGTTTGTGAGGTGACCATACTCACCAAAAAATGGACCAGTGTTATTTCTGGACTGCCTTTTGCTATTAATATATTTTAAAAAGCTCTGTCTATTGTCCCCAGCAGTACTGGCCAGCTTCAACTCTAATTGGGTCGATTTTCTTCCTACACTGACAAGCAGCACCTCTGTATTCCTCCCATGTCACTCGACCTTGTTTCCCCTGGATGTACACTTTTCTTTTTTGCCTTAGCTCCAGAAGATCCCTGCTTAGCCGAGCTGGCCTTCTGCCTCACCTGCTTGACTTCTGACATTTTCGAATTGCTTGCTTTTTAGCTCTTAATAGGTGATACTTGAAAAGTGACCAGCACTGATGTACCTCAGTGCCTTCCAAAGCATTTCCCATGGAGATCTTACTAGTTCCCTGAGCAGCCTGAAGTCTGCTCTCCTCATATCCAGAGGTGAAGTTTTGCTGGCACTTTTCCTCCTGTCAACAAATATTTTAAACTCGACTGCTTTATGACCACTGTGGCCAACACAGACACCAGATGCCACTTTACTCAAAAGACCCTCTTATTAACATGCAACAAACCCAGGAGAGCACCCTTCCCAGTCCACTCCCTCAATACCATAAAGCCATTGTCCATGTGTTTTTAACTCTCTGGCAGAGATGAAGACCATTGGTTTAGAGGATTAAGGTGCTCGATTTAGAAGTAAAAAGTATTGATTTAGAGGTATAATAAACATGTTCATTATGAAAACATGTACATATTATTGTTTTATTTTTTGTTTCTCATGTAATTGAACTTCATTCCTTCCTAGCCAGTGACCAGAGTTTAATCAGATTCACTGTTGCCCCTAATTTAACCCATTGTAACATATCATCTACACATGGTTATACAATGGTTCAGTGCTGGGGATATAAATTGTGAGACTGATTACAATTTTACATACATATATTTTTAAAGCTTTTCAGTAGTAAATAGTTCTTAAAGAATGGTTTGGGACTTACAAAGCATTGCTAATTCAAACTTAACCTCAAGTTTCTCAAGATAATGTGAAAGTCTTTATAAAGCAGTGGATTAACAAATTTCAACTCATCTACTAAATTCAATTCTTCATTTTCTTTTCCCCTCATTCTTGACCCTGACAATAAAAATCTGACATTAATTTTCGTAAAAGGGAAAAGAAGTGTGCCACTTACAGTTCAGTTACATCTTTTGGGATGCCTTTAGGCAAAGCTTTTAGACCTTTGTTGCTGCAGCGAACTACTGTGTCCAGACAAGTACATTCTGCAGGGCAGCGGGCCAGGGGAGAGCAGCTATTGTCATCATTTCCTGGTTAATAAAAACAAAGAGGTGCTAAGATTGCTAATAAATGTCACTTCAGTATTAGCAATAATAGCCCACCTGGATTTTCTTTAAGCCAACACGATATTTCTGCCTTATAATATCTCAAGGCAGGGAAAAAAATTACACCATCTCTGTAAACCATCACTCCAAGAATTTACATTTCAGGTGATGCTTTACTTAGTACAATGCTGTTTTACTAGGTAAGAATGCTATTATACGGAAAAAAAAAATCGTTAAAGAAAGAATAAATCCTGAAATGAAAGCCAATAAAATTAACAAAGTATTAAAAACAGTCTCTTTAAAAAAAGATACAGCCTTGAAAATTGACAAACCAATAATGCAGTAAATGGAAGTATATGTGAGAGATGCAAGATAGCAGCATTTCTTTTAATTAAGAGTTAATGAAGCCACAAGATATAAGATGTCATGTTATTTGATCAAGTAACCTGAAAGTGTGCTTGATTCAATCATTGGTGTTTGAAAATATTCTCATCTGTACTATAACATTTGATCAATTTTTTTATACTATTTCTAAATTATTAATTACAGTACTGAAAATGGGCAAGAAGAACTTTTGAAGGCATATATACAACAGCCTGTGCTTGATGATCATCTGAAAATGGGTGGAATATTTTTAAACTGACATAGAAACTTAGCATGAAGGCCTTTAAAGTGCAATACTTTGGGATCTATGGGAGTCATGCAGCTATCTATATGAAAGCTGAAATTATAAAAGGTTCAAATAGTAATTTCCTTACCATCATCACATGTAAAATCCTGAATTGCCACATCCTGGATAGGAATCTCTTTGAGGAAGTAGGGTTTTTGGCAGCGAGGGTTCCCCGTCACAATGCGTTTCTTCCTTAGCCAGTCTCCAAGCCATGCGAGATGGCAGTTGCAGTTGAAGGGATTGGCCAAGAGGTTTCTGAGAATCACAGGAAAGTTTATCTCAGATGACATCATCCTTTCATCCTAAGGATTCTCTTTCTATTTTCAAAAAAACATACCTTAAACACTGTTCTTCAAACAATACTGCGTGTAAACCATAGGTGAAAGGTGTAATTTAGGCTCTTTGTGGGAAATCTTTATACAACTTATTCAGAAATAATTTAAAACTGTCAAAGACCTGACTTCATGTCAAGCCACTCTGTACCAATAATGCAATAACTTCATATAGAGATGGAGGCTGATTACTTTACATTATTAGCTTTAACCTGACAACAGCTATTCCATTAATTTATCATCTCAAGATTTCCCTCTTTTATTTGCTCCAGAGAATAAGTTTCCTATCTGAAGTGACAGCTAAGTTGATTACATGCCAGTTACAAAAATGAATTTACTTCTAAATGCCTCAGTACTTTTGGCATCTCCTTATTTCACCACAAACCTATCAACAATTCCATTATTTATAAACATGTCATCCTTAATATGCAAAATTAGTAACTGGGTGCAAAATGTCACTTTTCATGTAAAAAGGGGATTAAGTACTTTCCTGAATGATGCTACCTACAACCAGCATTTCTTCATGTAACTGAGTAAGCTTTGCTTACTCTTTTCACTTCCCTTAAATTACATCACATTTAAATAAAAAAAAAAGATGCTTCTTTTTATAAAAAATGAGATTAAAGCTTCATTATTAAACACATATGAATTAAGATTCTCAGTAGGCCAAGGAAATTTAAGCTAGTAACTGGGTGGCACACGGCAGAAGGACAGACAACATGGTAATCCAACAAGCTGGGATTGCGTGCTGTCTACCCAAAATGTGGCTTTCTACCCTGGTTTAGATCAGTGGGCTTCAACGAGGGGAGTGAGCAGGACGTTTTTCCTGCCTTCTCAGACACTTCTGGAAACCAGTCTAACACTGTATCAAAGGGCACCATGAAAACATACTCTTCATGTGCCCAAGATGGTCCAGAAAATAAAATTTCTCAAAACTGCCTCTATGAAACATTTTTATCCCTGAACTTTACCACGTGCTGTGAAATTACACATCAAAGTATTAAGGGAAATGTCCCCCAAAGGCCAGTGATTTAAATATGGTTACAGTAAAAGATGAATGTGACTTACAGTGTAGAGAGCGAATGCAGCGTGTCGAAGGAACCGGGTGCCACAGTGGTGATCTGGTTGTCATACAGAGAGAGCAGGCGGACAGAGCTCAGCCCTGTGAAGCTGTCGTTTCCCACACAGCTCACCCTGTTGCTCCTCAGCATCCTGAGAAAGAAGGATCATCATTTTTCATCTTAGCCAGGGCAACGACCAGGGCTGAAGCGGCTGCTGGAGCGAGGACCAAGAAGTATGACTCCAAAGGGGTTGCTGCCAGTGAAGGGACCACCAGTGCAGCGACCCCTGTGCTGCCTGTCACCTCACTGAAGAGACTGAGTGCAGTGTGTGTGGAGCAGGTTGTAAGACAGAAAGGTGGGTAGGTTTCACAGAGGCAAGGTGTGTTTCACAGAATCACAGAACGTGTAAGGTTGGAAAGGACCACTGGAGGTCATATGGTCCAAGCTCCCTGCTCAAGCAGGGTTCCCTAGAGCTTTTCCCTAGAGAGTTACTCAGGATTGTGTTCAGGTAGCTTCTGAGTATCTCCAGACGAGACCCCACAAGCTCTTTGGCAAACTACTCCAGTTTCCCCTAAGTGTTTGTGTTTTTTTCTTCTTCTTTCAATACAAGGAGCATTATTATGAAAATTATGAATTTTTAGTTGATAAGAAATGAAACGGATTGAAATTCCCCAAATCAGAGAAACACAGCAGCCCTCTCTTCATGTTTCCAAGGCTGATGACTCCAGAACTGCTATTTATACAGAGCAGAGGCTTGTACCAGCTGACCTCCTCTTCAGGCCCCTTTCACTTCATTTTTCTTAGGACAAATTCCAGAAACCACTTCTACTGCATTCAGAAGCATTTCATTCAAAAGAAATCAGGCTACCCTGACTCCTCCTCAGCATGACCCTTAGACAGTACAAATTTCAGAATCCTAAGCTATTCTAAAATCTCTCAAAATAAGATCTCTAAGATCTCTAAAATCTCTCTATAAAACTTAAGAGCTTTGAAGTCTGTTGTTCTCCTCTCTGTCCACCAAAAGATGGTGATTTTCCCCCATGCTCTTGTCTTGGACCAGCTGCTTTAAATAATTTTAGCAGCTTTAACTGCAAGGTTAGAAATTGTAGACGTGATTTATTTAAAATACCTAATGTCTGTGGACAGCTGAAACCTGAAAGACCATTGAATCTTGGCTCTGGTCTGCAGATCAGGCTCTCTGAAGAAGGCAAAGATGCTGTAGATTGTATAAACATCTTTTTTGAGTGGAAAGAACTAAACTGCTTCATGGAAAGAATGAAATGAGTTCAAGCTATAGTGCTTTTAATCTTGCCTTCACTGTTGAAATGACAAAAAAATTACTTAGGAGAGAATAATTTCCCACATTTCAATACACACCAGAACAATTTCTTCCTCCAGCAAAATTCCCAGTAATGGTTGAGCTGAAATGAATCAGACTCCATTACGTTAAATGTGTAATTCCCATGCAAAATTCTCTTACTTTGATGATTATTCCCATTTCCATTTTTGAAGTTGGATATTTACCCATTCTCAACTGCTTCACTGCTTTAGAGGACTCATTATACCCATAATTAATAATTAAAAAATTAATATAATGTATAGTTTCTTGCAAAATAGGAACAAAAACTAAAATATGCTTGAATAATCCATAGCTAATTCTCTAAAATCTTTTTTTTTTAGGACAGATACAATATTATTCTCAAAAATACCTGTGAGAAAAGAAGAATAAAAACACTGAAATAAATATACTTACAGTGTTTTGAGACTTTCTAGTCCTTTGAACATTTTGTGTTGAACACTTTCCAAGCGGTTGCTTGTGAGCAATAGTTCATTCACACCAGAGGCTCCATCAAATGCTCCTTCTTCTATATCTGTAATCTTGTTATTGCTCAGGTTTCTATTACACATTGACAGAAACAGAGAAGAACTGAGGGGATTTTCTTTTGTTAATATCCTAAATTAACTGTTAAATGCTGCAGACTGTACAAATTTCAAGACAGACTTAGAATCTTAGTTTTCCACTAAGGCTGGAAAAGACCTCCAAGATCATCAATGCAATCTTGATGCAACAGCCAAGTTATTGTGTAAAAGCACAAAATATAAATATATCATTCAACTTCAAACCAGTAAAAAAAAATTGAATGCCCTTCTAACTAAAGAAGAAAAGATTTTTAAAGTAATCTTTGGAAGATGCTTTTAAATAATGGCAATTACCCAATCCATGCTGCAGTCACACAAGAACATATTTTACTAATTTGGAATCTTATCAGTGACTATATTTTTTCAGGTCTCTAGCCTTTGTAGCATTTTTAGATGAATTTAATAACAAAATTATACTGTATGAGTTCAGCACAACTAACCTCTCTGATTTATTTTAGCTCGATAGATAAATATAAGAAAATAGTATAAACAGCAACATATGTAAAGGAAATGTGTGAATGTAAACAGTACATGAAATCTTAATAATTTATGACACTAGTTAGAAAGGCGGGTTTATAAGCAAGATAGTTCATTTATCTGCAATTTGAATGCAAAGTGGATCAAAATGTGGGAAAAATGACCTAAAATATTGCCAAAATATTTAGTGTTTACGATTTAAGTTGAAATATGGAAATTACATCTCAAATGTGTAGTATCTGTACTATATATACACAAAAGCATACATACGCACCAGCACATATTTTCTTAAATATTTTCGTGTTAGTCTCCTTTCGTTTTGTTTGTTTCATATCATTATTTACACATATTACAGAAGTACATAGCTACACAATCAACAGTGTTATAATACACTAGTGATTCTTAAAAAGGTCTTAAAAACTCTCTGAGACAAAGTGAATGGAAGTAAAGCTAATAACTATTTGATGGAATTAATGGTATTGAGAAGAAAATCAAACATTATTTGATGCAATTTCTAGAACAGTGTTTAAATCATTCAAAAAAAGAAAGATACTATTTGTTAGAAAAAAACCCAAGAAGTTGTGGCTTAATCTTTAGTGCTGACTACTCTCTCAAACCTAGCTGAAATGTAACCTACAACTTGCCCATGAGGAAGGATACAATCATGGAATCAGTTAGGTTAGATAGGACCTTTAATATCATCAAGTCCAAACATTTAATCCAGCACTGCCAAGTCCATTACAAAAACGTATCCCTAAATCTTTCAAATTCCTCCAAGGATGGTATGTCCACGACTTCCCTAGGTGGCCTGTTCCACTGCTTGACAGCCCTTTCCTTGGAGAAACCAAACTAAACCTCCTCTGCTGCAATTTGATATAATTTCCTCTCATCTTGTCACTCGTCACCTGGGAGAAAAGTACAACCCCCACCTCACCACAACCTTCTTTCAAGATAGTTGTAAAGAGTGAAAGGTTCCCACTGAGCTTCCATTTCTCCAGGCTAAACAACCCATTTCCTAAGCTACTCTTCAGCACACTTGGGCTCCATACCCTCCAGCAGCTCCATGTCCCTTCTCTGGACTCTTTCCAGCACCTCAATGTCTTTTTGGTAGAGAGGGATCCAAAACTGAATGAAGTACTCAAGACGTGGCTGTACCAGTGCCAAGCACTGAAGGATAATCACTGCCCTGGTCCTGCTGGCCACACTGTTGCTGATATAGGCCAGGTGCCATTTGTCTTCTTGGCCACCTGGGCGCTGGTTCACATTCACCTGGCTGTCAACCAGCATCCTCAGGTCCTTTTCTGCTGGGCAGTTTTCCAGCTACTCATCCCCAAGTCTGCAGCACTGCATGGGGATGTTGTGACAGTGCAGGACCTGGCACCTGGACTTGCTAAACCTCACACCATTGGCCTTGGCCCATCTATCCAGCCAGTCCAGATCCCTCTGCAGAGCCTTCCTGCCCTCCAGCAGATCAACACTCCCGCCCAACATGGTATCATCTGCAAATTTTCAGAGAGTGAATGTAATCCTCTCATCCAGATCATTGATAAAGGTATTAAACATAACTGGCCTTGATACTGAGCCCTAGGGAATACCACCTGTGACTGACTGCTGACTGGATTTAACTTCAATCACCACCCTCTGGGCCCAACCATCCAGCCATTCTTTTATCCAGTGAGGTATACGTCAGTCCAAGCAATGAACAGCCAGTTTATCGCAGAGAATCCTGTGGGAAATGGTGTCAAAGGCTTAGCTAAAGTCTAAGTAGACAACATCCACAATCACCGCTTTCATTTAGTTTCACAGTGGAGCTGTTCAGTCTGCAAGGTGCTGTGGAAGACTGGAAGCAAGAAATGAATTATTTCTAATCTCAGATGGCTTGTCCATGTCAAGCCCTTAGTTTCCTAAAATCTTTTTTGTTCTTCTGTAACATGGATACTACTTCACCCACTTCACATAGATGTTTTAAAGATTAATGTTGCATAGCTAATCAATGTTGCAGTGCATACACATGCTTTATTACTGATGAAGCATCAAATCAATGAAAAATTTAGGCCTCAATTTTTCAATGTCATCTGTGCAGAAAGATCTTTGCACCTATTTTGAATCTCCAAAAGAAATATGAGCTTCACAAAAATATAGAATTCACTCATACTGGTATCTCTGTAACATTAGTACTTCACTGCTTTCCAGCGATGCTTAAGCAGTCACTGTATTATTCCCTCAATGAAAGAACGTTGTAACAACTGATAACTATATTAGGAAGTTATGGAGCAGTATTATTAAAATAGTTAACTTTTCATTTATCTTTTAAAAAATTTTTTCCCTTTTCAATTAATCAGATTTTAAAGCCTTTGGGAGTTCCAACAGACAGGTACATCAAGACTGATTAATATTCATACTTTTTTACTTTTGTCTTGAACACCTCCTCAACTCAAAAGAAATACTGCTAAATATGGAGATCTGACATATATATAAAGTGTGTGTGTATGCATATGCATGCATGACACATGAAGCATTTTCTAGAATCCTGCAATCATAGAACGTTTTGGGTTGGAACAGATCTTAAATATTATCTGTTTCCAATCAGTCTGTGGTAGGCAGGGACAACTTTCACTATACCGGGTTGCTCAGAGACTCATCCAACCTGGCCCTGAATACTTCCAGGGATGGGGCATCCACAGCTTCTCTGGGCAACTTTTTCCAGTGTCTCATCACCCTCACAGTAAAGAATTTCTTTCTGATATGTAATCTAAACCTACTCTCTTTCAGTTTAAACCTATTCCTCCTTGTTCTGTCATGCCCTTGCAAAAAGTCTCTCTCCATCTTCCTTGTAGTCTCCCTTCGGGTACTGGGAGGCCACAATTAGGTCACTCTGAAGCCCTCTCTTTTCCAGGCTGACCAATCCCAAATCTCTCAGCCTTTCCTTGTAAGAGATGTGCTCTCCATTCCTCTAATAATTTTGGTGGTCTCCTCTGGACTTGCTCCAACAGGTCAGTGTCCTTTCTGTGCTGCGGACCCCAGAGGTGGATGCAGCTGAGCAGAGTGGAGTAGAGCGACAGAAACCCCTCCCTTGTCCTGGTGCCCACACTGCTTTGGATGCAGTCCAGGACGCATTTGGCTTTCTGGACTGCAAGCACACTGCCCGGTCATGCTGACCTTCTTGTCAACCAATACCCCCAAGTTTCATCCCCGAGCCCATATTGATACTTGGGGTGTCTGAGACCCAGGTGCAGCACCTTGCACTTGGTCTATCGCACATAATGAGATTCCCAGGACTCACTTGTCCCTGGAACTTGTCCAGGTCCCTCTGGATGGCATCCCATCCTTCAGGTGTGGCAACAGCACCATTCAGCTTGGTGTCATCTGTAAATTTGCTGAGGGTGCACTCGATCACTTTGCCTATGTCATCAATGAGGACATTAAATACAGATCCTTAAGGGACACTATTTGCCATTGATGTCTGTTGGGACTCTGAGCCACTGACCATCACTCTCTGGATGCTGCTGTCCAAACAATTTCTTATCCATCTAAGTCCACCCATCGAATCCATCTCTCTCGAATTTAGAGGGAAGGATGTTGGGGGGGACCATGTCAAAGGCTTTACAGAAGTTCTGATAAATGACATCTATAGCCCTTTCTTTGTCCACTGATGCTTCGTATTGATACTTGATATTTCCAAAGTACACTGTAGTTGTAATAAGTGCTAATCTGAGATTCTTGAAGACTGAAGAAAACAGGGTAGCTACTGTATAGCACCAGAACACTGTTGTGCCAGACATTCCTACATTCTTTTTTCTAAGTATCGCGGCCCAATTCAAAGTGGCAAGGTGTACTGAAGTGGAGAGGTCAAAGGCAAGTTCATTTTACATTATTGGGATTTTTTAAATCTTTTTATCTAAAAAATCAGTAATAAATATTTAACTAATTGTGATCATGCCAGTAAGGATCTGGTTAAGGCTAAAAATAGTTGAAGCAATACTATTGCTCCCTTAAGATTTTGATCACTAATAATTTAGACTGATCTCTTACAAATGGTAGTCACATGGTGACTACTAATATATTTTTATTTGCATTTTTCTTTACTTACTATTTATGTTTGGATTTAATCCTGAAACGATTGAGCACAGAGTCACAAAGTTGAACTAAATGATCTGCCCTCAAATACATCTTTTACATAAGCTAAAGAAAAGCTTTTCATAGTCTTATTTTTAGCAACAACTGCAACTGGTAAGATTATAAACCCCTCTTAGAACATTAACTGTTAACATGGACTTACATGGATGACCTATCAAACCACTTTTTCTCGGTCATTTTAATTTTGATATTCCCCTCACCTAATGACAGTTTAATGAAACACAGAATCAATGGCATGTCCTTAATGTGCTGAAAGAAGCAAAATTGTCTGGTTAGAGAGTAATGCAGGAAGCTACAAAAGATTACTGGAATCTTTTCTAAGCAGCTTATACTGCAAGCTCCTTGCTGTGGCTGCATAACAGACCAGCTGGCTGGATGCTGCTGTGAAGGTGCTGGAGCTCTACACCATGAGAAGTGGTTGCTGGCAGCGCCAAGCCCCATAGAGAAGAGCTGCCAACTCTGACCTACCTCAGGGATTAATTTAAACCCACTCTTGATTTTTGATTAGAATATACTGAATCTTTTGTAGATTCGAACTAAGAAAGGTGGAGAGACACAGCAAGGAGCTAATATGCTATCTGAAAAGACAAGGTAATTGAAAAGTTGCACTTACATTTTACGCAGCTGAGGAAGTTTCTTAAAGATTCCAGTAGCTTCCAGGACTGAAAATTCGTTGTTATTTAGTCGCCTAAAAGAAATTACATCAATTTCAGAAAAAAATTATTCAGGCATTGGTACAGAATGTTCCACATTAAGTGAACTTTTCAGTCTGGTTTCTCTGAATAGCTGATGTTTAACTGGTAGCTGAAGAACAATTCCTTATATAGTGACATTTCTAATTTTGATAATTCCTGTGAATGAACATTCTCATTCCTGTGAATGAGCATTCTCATTAGTTAAACTTAGGCGTATGTAAGACATTTTCAAAATCTGATCACAAAATTTTATACAGCTGAAACTGAAAAGGAATATAAGATGATGTTTTTAATTTTTCAAACAAAAATGTAACTAAGGAAGGATTCCATGGCAACTTATAAATAAAAGTCTTTAAGAAGGACATATAAACCACTGAAGATTAGTCTGCTGTTCTTTAAAGGATATCAGGTGGAGTCTGCCAGACATCTGGAGGTACTCACAGAACACTATTTACAAGAATGAAATAATTACTCTTCCTTTGAATAGGGAATGAAACCCACTGCATAGGTCTTCCCATGAATTTAAAAACACTTCTCTCACCATGATTTATCTTCATACCACTACAGCTGGCACTCATATATTGCTTAAGGCAGCATCAAATGCTGACTTGTAGCACTGTAAGAAGGTATGCAATGAGCAACAAATACTAGCTGGGCATTTCTCTTTCCTGCACAGGTATCAAGGCTTACAGTACAGTATACCTTAAACAGCAGCTAGGTTAGGGGACCATCTATATTTCAAAAATTACCTGCATTGACCCAGTACTCCCTATTTCCTCTCTTGAAAGAAAATGGAAATTAAGAGTCTTGCATCCTTTATATGCTCTAATGGAGCCATATTATTAAGGAAGTGAGTCTGTCCAGCTTGTCTTTAGAGATTTTAATAGGAAGGAGAAGAGACGACTGACAAGATCACAGTGAAATGGAATTCAGCATAATTCTAAACTCAGAATGCTTTTCAGAATTGTCTTATTGCAAGACAAGTTTAAAAAAAGCCTAGAAAATTAAAGAAAGCTGCTTGTTCGTCCTTCCCTCCTGTTCATTCTCATTGATAGCCAGAAGGGAAATTAAGGTTGTAAATCTGAAGGTATGGTTGTACAACAGTTTCAACATGGAACCAAACTGAAAGAAGACAGAAGTTTTTTGGATATACACAAAACATTCGTATACCACACCAAATTACAAGGAATATGAATTTCAGAAGATGCTATCACCTCTAAAAATCAGCTGAATAACTTAATGTGATTTTTAGTGGGACCATATAAAATATTCTTGCACATTGTCAATTAACAAAATTACTTCTTCACTCTAAACGGCCTTTTCTTTACCCTCTCTATCAACAGAAGCACTGACCATTCTATAAATACTGACATCTTCAAACACTTCAAGTGCTATACCATCTAGAACGATTTGATAATGAAAACATTTACTGATTCTAATAATACTTGCTCTACTGCAAATATTTCTAACCCCATTGAAAAAGGCAAACAATTTGATCATTTATTCTTTGCAACAATCTTCTACCTATTAAAAGTGATTTACTTTGTCTGTCCGTCAAGTTTCTTTCACACAAATGCCTTCAACCTCTCCAGTATTCTTTTCCACGGTTCTTACTCTCCTTGAATTTTTTTTTGAGCAATTATATCCATCCTGAAAAGTGAAGACTTTAACACAGCTTTACTTTCTTACTTTACTTTCAGTAGCTGATACTTTATTACTGCTATGTACACGACAATAATTAATATAACTTACATGATACATTCCTATACATATATCCTGAAACGAAATTTGCATTAGTGCCCAATAGCACTCCTTCATCTTTAATATGTATGATAACCACATCCTTTTATCTTGACCTATTTGATAGTTTTTCCTCAATCTTGTATTTCCGGTGCTAAATAGTCCTACCTAATTTCATATGTAGAATTTTAATTTTTATTTAAATTGTATTTATTTTCTTTAAATTAGTCCACACACAATGGAATCAAAATTATTACAAATGACTGGAAAGTTTACAGATGCGATGGGATCTCCATTCTGGATCTTCATATTATTTTTTGAGCCCAGTGCTCTTCACTGATAAAGACAACAACTATATTTGTTACCTGTCAATGACTAGATCAAGAAAATGATCTTAAAATTACTTTTATCTGGTTTATTCAAAGAAGAGTACTGAAATACCATTCTCAAAATAAAAAAGTAAAGAGAAGCATTTGATGATGATGTCTACACATTCTGTTTGTCTGGATTATTTGATGCTTTTTCCTGTTTTAGTAACACAATGGCTAAGATATTGCATGTTTTTGAACAATAGCTGGACCTTCCTGGAATGCAATATACTGCATTGGTATCCATGCTTTACAAAATTACCTTGTTAAGTTATCATCTATTGTACAATCATTTTAAAAATTCAACATATAAGACTGAAATTATTTTTTATTTAGCATTTCTCCTGGGGACTTTGGTTTGAATGATTTCTGAAATGCTTCCTGAATTTTCCTATATATTAGAAAGCTACTTGAAAAATATTTTATTTCTGGGATGCAATTACAGACTTGTACTTTATATCAAATACTTTACTGGCAGATCAGACCTTTCACTGTTTTTCTGGAAGACTATGAGCAAGCAACCAAAAGAGGAAGTTAGAACAGCAGTTAGTTGGTTTAGTTTTAATGTTTTTAACTTTCAAAATTAAGTATCTGCCTTGAACTACATTAATATTTTTAGATTTTTTTTTAAAAAAACAACTACTTTGAGTAGTAGAGAGTTTTTTTCTTGTGATAGTATTACTGTTGCAATCTACACAATGGACACTTTTTTTAGAGAATCACAGAATATGCAGAGTTGGAAGAGACTCACAAGGATCATTGGGTCCAGCTCCTGGCCCTGTCAGTGGTCACCAGAGAGAAGAGATCAGTGCCTGCACCTCCACTTCCCCTCACAAGGAAGTTGTAACTGCAATGAGGTCTCTCCTCAGTCTCCTCTTCCCCACACTGAACAGACCAAGTAACCTCAGCCACTCCTTATACAGCTTCCCCCAAAGGCCCTTCACCATCTTTGTTGCCTACCTTTTCCTTACTTTTGATCTTCATTTCCAAGCTGAGATTCAGCTCCAAACATCACCCTGCAGAAATTAGTCTAGCTCTCCTCATCACCTATAGAAGCATCGATGTAATTTGACTCTAAACAAGCATTTTTACATCACATTTTGTGGGTAGAAAAAACGAAGGCTAACTAGCTGCTCTTCTCATATATGCCAGTAAATATTGTGAACTGGAAATCAAAGAATGGTTCTAGAACTAGACTGGGAAGTCCCAAGAGGAACAACAAAGACAATGCATCAAAGACCAGGAATAACAGGAGGAAACAAGAGAAAGAGCTGTAACTTTTGATCAGTGAAGCAAATACCAAAAGAAAGTATTCGGCTAGAGCAAATGGATTTTTAGCAGAAGTAAAAAAAATGAAGAAGCAATTTCTCTATCCTCTCTAGAATAGAGACTGTTGAAATTTTTATTACATCAAATGGCTTGAAGAACAATCCGTACAGTCTATCACGTAGAAGGTTGAATAATGACTTTGTTACAGTTTAACACCCTCTTACTTGGATAGAGTGCTGGAAAGAAAAGGGCTCTTCAATGGCAAAAAATATAAAGGAAGCAATGATGGAAACTGAAGAGTGGTAGATTCCATCTCAAACTAAAAGTTCCCATTTAAAAAAATTTACAGAAGTGAAAGGAAATAATTAACTTCTGTAACAATCTCAGGGGAATGGTGGATTTTTTAATCCACTAACACCTTCAAACAAGACTGGATATTTTCTGAAAGAAGTTCTGTAACCAGCATTTAGTAAAAAAAATGTTATTGACTGAAATTTGAGTGTTTAGGATATAGAGTAGATGAGGCTTGATTATTTAATTGTTCCTTCTGAATTTAACAGGTAGGAACCATAATCATAGAAAGAAAACACCCGACAGTTTATCAGGTGTTTTTTTATGACCATATGTAAATAAATGAATATGAAAAAACCAATTAAAATGCTAAATTAAGATTATTATTTCTTCAGAGCAGAGACAATTAAACATGATTCATCCTAAAAATCAAAGCAATGCATGCCTAATCACTTCAACAACTCAATTTCTCATCTCTTGGTTCAGTAACTATCATTTATACAACCACTACTTTATGATCTCCTCCCACACTTTAACCTGTTACCTATTCCATTAGCTTTTATTCTTAAATTAAAACAATTTAATCTCAAAATATTGGATAACATAAAATGTCTTTCTCCACTGAAATCTATCTCCCTTAATCCGAGACGGTATCAATTTTTTCTCTGATTGTAATTTTCAGATTTATAATAAGAACATGTTGTGGTTTAAACCCAGCAAGACACCATGTTCAACATAGCCACTCGCTCACTCCCCTGCCATCAGGACTGGGGAGAGAACCAGAAGGATAAAAGCTAGAAAACTCATGGGTAGAGATAAAGACAGTTCAATAGTGAGAAAAGAAAAAGCCAAGCACACAAGCAAAGAAAACCAAGAAATTAATTCACTGCTCTCCACATGCAGGCAGGTGTTCAGCCATCCTCAGGAGAGCAGGACTCCTTCAGGTGTAACAGTGTCTTGCGAAGACAAACACCATCACTCCTAATGTCCTCCTCTTCCTCCTTCTTCCTCTCCTTTATATCCTGAGCACAATGTCACATGATCTGGAATAGCCCTTCAGTCAGTTTGGGTCACCTGTCCTCGCTCTGCCTTATCCCAACCTCCCAGGCATACCCAAATTCCTCCCCAGTACAAAAAGCAGGAAAGGCCTTGGCTCTGGGTAAGCCCTGCTCAACAATAACAAAACCATCTCTATTACCAACCCTGTATTTAGCACAAATCCAAATCATAAGCCTATACTATCCACTGTGAAGAAAACTACCCCAGCCAAAACCAGCACAGAACATCACTAAGTTCAACTCCTTCTCCCAGTTCAGAGACAGACAAAAGTCTCCATCTGTGTTTTAAAAATATTTCAGTTTTAAATCCCTTTTCCTGTCCAGGTATTCAAATACTTAACAATAGACTCATTATTTCATATCTCATTGCCATACTGCTGCTTTGATGCCAGCTATAGACTGCTCTTTTAAGAGATGTGCCATCCTGTTGCTCATCTCACCCCTGTGGGTGACAACTTGATCACAATACTCTCGTCTCCACACCTCTATACTGCTTTATTATATCAAATCAAAGTGCCTTTTTTTTGTCCCTCAACATTTTGCCTTGTTCTTTAAACTGAATCTCCTAGGAAAACCAGCTATTTCCTTCCACTTTTGCTCTGCAATGACAGCCACTTTCATCTACCTTTCTGCCAATCCTTCAACCGTCTCTGCATTCCACTCTATACTATACTTTGCACGAGGAAGCCTTGTAAAGCTGTCTTAATTTTATCTTTCACTCCCTCCTTGAAGACTACTTCAGATGTAATGTCTACATCATAAGTTCCATATGGAACTTATTAAGCAAGTAATAATATCTGAGTTTTTCTCTGCCCATCTCTATTCATTCTATTATTATCTCATCTTCTTAACCCAACTCTGTCCTGTGTGTCTGCTTTATCTTCCTCTAGTCTCCTGCCTGACAAACGTAATGTGTGCTTTGCATAACAAGAATCAGCTCTGTCTGTTTAAACATCTAGGTAGCACTTTTTAAGACAGACCCCTCTGGTTACCGGATGCCCTACTTTCTCCTGTAGTTAAAAGTTAAAAAGTAAAATAAATCCCACTACCTTGCAAAAAAATCTAAGTGGGTTACTCAGGTCCTGAAGAACTAGAAATGTAGAATAGTTACCTTATTTATTTATCATGGGTTTTTAGAGGCTACACGGTATTGAAATAACGCATAAATAATTTTTATGAATATTTAGTCCTTTGAAGTGCACCACAGAGGTTACTTTTAATTTTTGCTGTTCAAGAAAAGTAAAGCTGTGGTTTTATATTTGACAGCTTCAGTTAGTTTCTCCATAAGTAAATAATCCTTCCTTATGGGTTCAACTTACAACTCTGCTGTGTACTGGGGGATGTGATCAGGAATTTTGTTGAGTTTCTGATTGGAGCAGTCCACTGTGGTCCCTTCACAGCGACATTTCTCAGGGCAAGCCAAATCTGCAAAGCAGTCTCCACTTAATTTGGATCTGTAATCTTCAGTGCCTGTAGAAGATTCAAGCGAAAACACAGATACTGAGTCAATAAAATATAAGATTTGCTTCTTGTGAGAGGGTTGAAAAGACATCTGCAATGCAGATAACGGGTGGGCAACTTGGGAAATGCATGATAAACTTTGTGATACTGAACAGACACAAGGGCTTCAAGAGAGGGTTCAATATAGGGACTTAAGATATGCTGGAAAAAGAAACTGAGACCAACTTCACATAGCAGGATAACATTAACTTGAGCTTTTCACAGCTGTACTTTCTGCTGATTATGTTGTCAGCCAATCTAGCCTTGTTTGTAGCTAATCACACAAACGCCACTTTTTGTTTTAGAATTTGTTTTCTTTCTCTGTACCAAGAATAAATAGATCCTGAGTGCCACCTTTTCTCTTTCTCTGGTTAAAAATTTGTATTGTTGACTGGACTTCATTAACCTCTGTGATTTTTTTTATAGTCCTGATACTCCACATCATCTCAACACATAAGATTGAAAGCCCTGTTTTCAGCTTTAATTTAAAAAATGTGTGATCCTGACTTAAGCCTCAGCAGCTTGCCATGCTGTAGAAAGCTGCGTGACGTTCCATGGTGCTTGACAGAACCATGTTTTACTCATACCTCACAACCACATGGTTAGATCAAGCACAACAGAAAATCTCGCTATATTATCAAAACTGCATCCATTAGGCCAAGGATAAGAGCAAGGGAAAAGAGGAAGGAGTAGGTATAAATTACAGAAGCATTTGAAGTTTAATACTTGCTTACATGACATGGCATTCTTATTATTGAATGTCCAGTGTCACAGTAACAGTATCACTGTCACAGATTAAATAAAAATACAACATATATTAAAAAAAAAAAAAAGGAAAAAAAAAGAACCACATTGAAAGTTTCCTCCACCATTTCCCAGAGTCAGTCAAAGAAAACATCCTAAACATATCAGGAAAAACATCCAGTAGGGAACTGAGGGTGGGTGACAAAGAAAACAAAGAGAAGCCGAAAGGACCTGTGGGTTCTTCTTGGACAAAGGTGAAAAGACTGAGACTAGCAGAAGGTGCATCAGGGCTGGGAGGTACATTGTGATTTAGTTCAGACACTGAACTTTACTTACAGCCAAAATGGTGAACTCCTGCAAAAGTAAAGATAGCCAAGAAGGAAAGAAAGACAGAGTAATGCCAATTAAGACAAAAATATGAACTAAGCTCTCATGTTCTCTACTTAACTTTCGTTTGATTAGAAGATGGTGCTAGGGCCATTGTCTTCAGCAGAAAGAAAGAATAATTCATTTTGAGTGGCATTTAAAAATGAAGATAAGATTGGGGTTTATTACAGATTTTATATAGGATGATGATCATGCCTCCCATGAATTATTCTTCACTGTTTTGAATGTGTTATTTAAAAGCTGCTCCCTGAATATCTATATAGGAGTTACAGAATATTCTGAGTTGGAAAAGACCCACAAGGATCATCGAGTCCAATATGCATGTTATGCCACTCAAATCCTTAATAAACCAAACAAATATAGGAGAAACACATTGCTCAGTGGAGGGGAAAAAACCCCAAGAGTCATCACATATTTTGTTATCTACCACTTGTAAATGTTTCAGCAATACACATGATGAAACTACTATAGAGTATTTCTATGAGGTAACAGATAAATGATATTTTTTTCAAACAAATGATTTAATACTTGCCAACTTTTAGTCTTTCCAATTACTATAATGAAATTTTAACAGGGCTTCATAGTGTCTGCAGAGCGACATCTCCAAATGACATATTTAAAATTAAAATATTTAAGTGTTTAAAGAAATGCTAAGATTTTTTTATAGCATCCACTTAAGTATAAAGAAGTGTTTTTAGCACTTTTAAATACCCAATAAACAAATTTATAAATAAGGTTTTTTTTTTCCTCCTGCGTCCAGAGTACATCACTGTTAGCAGTTTAAACAATTAAAATATTCAGGAACAATGCCTTCAACAACTAAAATACTTTTAGGTAGCATCTACCTGATAGCCTGATAGAAAGAGAAGGCACAGAAGATGTATTTCAAGAAGCATTTATATAGACCATTTTGTTTAATTTAATTCTTTTTTTTCTTCTTCTTTCCACCCTCTTTCCCTGGAATAGCCTTTTTTAAAGGGTACGTAAACACATCTAAACTGCCTGTGTGGCCATATTATAACCAGGCTATGAAGATATTTGTAGGCAAGAAAACACTTCTAACTCTCAAACAAAAGTTGTGCTGGCAAGGTTGGGTAGAAGTCACTCTGTGGCAGGAATACAGCTGTTCTACACATTAAGGAATTGAGTGGTACTACAGGTTTGTGAAATTGAATCCCCCTGTTTTATGCTGCTTTAAAACACATTTTTGTGGATGCCAGTGCTGACAAATTGCTGCCTTATTTTGTATTTCATTTTGTCTTTTCTTCTTATTCAAAACAACATATTAGTATAAGGGCATGAAGAACTTCACATGGCTGCTACAAATTTAAGTGTTACATCACATAGCATTTGGAGAAGAGCTGTTAAACATACCAGCTAAAGGGATAACAACTAAGATGACTGCAGAATTATGATATACCTGTAGTATTTGAAAGAAGAAGTGCACTGGTGTCCTAATCAATTATTGTAGATATTTTTCTAGATATTAAACTATGGCAGAAAATCCTGATTGCGAATCACATACTGTAATTCATCAATAGATGCATTATTCCCTTGTTTATTTTGTTCTTTATAATCTGTTATGAATATAACGTATTTTTTTTTTCTATTAATAAAACAGTGCACACACTGACAAGCAAGGTAAAATAAAGAAAGATCCATATTTCAAAGAGCTAGGGCCAACATCAGTAAATCTTTTGTAAAAATATCATAGACTTATTGTAGCTTAAAGCAGTGTGTAAATTGCTATTTCACCCCAACTCTAAAGTCGTATTTTCTTCAATGGAAAGCATTTCTGATTCACTGTATGCGTGTGACCACAGAATGCCTCTAATTAAGAATATCAGCTTTCTTTTCCAAGCATTCCACTGTGATTTCCTAAACAAAAGGAGGGTGAGCAAGCAGTAGATGCAGCCAGCATAGAGCATGAAAGCAAGGCAAGAAAACGTTCATTTGTAGAATGTTTAGTTTTTAAAGTTGTGCTAGCTCTTTGATGGCAGCATGGTTTCCTGTGTTTAAAAGCAGCTCAGGAGCTACATTTTAAAAACAGTAGCAGCAGAAAGGCAAGGTACAAGGTCAGTAAAAGTGTCAGTTAAATTAGGAACTAGCAGGTGCAACCTTCTAAATAATTTAAGTATAGGTATAATTTTGGTAGGTTGTGTGCAAATCTGTGAGACAGAAAAAGGTAAACGGAGCTGCATGCTAAGCTCTTATATTCAGAAAACAGAATTACTAGTATTCTACAGAGGAAAACTATGTATAGCTACAGGTATTGACTAATGTTAATACACATGCATCAGTTTCCTAAAAGCTATGACAAACTTTGCTTTTGGGGGGAGAGGGAAAGAATATCTGCAGTTAGTCAATCTTACTGCAGAGCCAAACCTACCTGGAATGAAATACTGTTCTTTAGCTAAATAAAGAGAAAAAAAAAATAGAAGATGCACCTGAATGTCAGCAAGCAAAGAATGAGTTTTATTAGATTAAGTATGGACTGCAGTTAACTACAGATAATTTAGTGAAAAAATGTGTATTCACAACGAGAGCTGATAAACAACAGAGTGTGAATAGTCATAAATGTATCCGGAACATGGATAAAAAACCAGTTTTCATCTGGTATTTGCACTTGAGACTGAATAAACTGTAGAATGTGAAATGCACCTGGAACAGCTGGATACCATATGACAAAAGTTAGGATTTAAAGAAATGTAAGTAGGAAATGGAATAAGATTAGAAAAAGAAAACAGTAAATTTCAGTATGAGGCAAGCTCCCTGTGTAAAAGGGATATGTCATGTTTCCATATTTAGCTTAGAAATTTTTAGATCTTTCACATATTCCAGAGCCCTGTGGAAATTTTACAATATGATTTAAGGTGGTGATACTTGTAGTGAACAGCTTTAGCATTTCATTCTGAAGTTTTATATATTACATTTATTTTCTTAGATTTAATGCTACTCAGAAATAGTGCCAAATGTGTAAACTACAGTAATGTTCCGTGATCCAATAGTCTATGACTTCCTAGATTTCCCTTTATTCAGTCAAAGAACTAAAAAAAATTCTGCAATGTTTAATAATTCTGTAGAGAGACAGCTGCTTTCATTAGAACTTCTATAACCACTATTTTTTTTGCCAATAAATGAAAAATAGCAGCTGAACTAAGAAAATTACCTGAGCAGCGGAATTTCTTGCTTTTGATCTGGCCGATCCTTTTGTTTGCCAGACGGCGGGGGCTGGTGCAACGGGCACCACTGGTCTCAATGGGGTTAGTGTGAAGATAATCCGCCAGCCACTTCAGATGGCAGTCACAGATAAACGGGTTCTGAGCCAAATGCCTTTCGTGAAGAAAAAACCAATAATATCACACATTATTTCGCTTTGGTCTCAACAGTACCCAGTGCTTTTACTGAATTGTAGAATATGAAGTCATACTTGAGAAGACCATAAACAAAAACATACGTACAAGGTCTGAATCGCACGTAGGGGTGAGAAGGTGCCTTTTGCAATGGTTTGAAGCTTGTTGTCATACAAAGAAAGAAGATTCAAGTTGTGCAGATCTTGAAATGCATCAACTCGCAGACAATTGATCTTGTTGGCATTCAGTAATCTGTTTAATGGAAGATAATTATAAAACTGAAAGAAATAGCTCCATGCTGCAGCTTCACCATTTTTCACAGATAATTCTTTGTGCACTTTTGCAACCAGAACAAGAGATGTAGTAAGAAATAATAATTGACAGTGATATAAGGTATTTCAGTGAACTGAAGTATCTTATTTAGGTGATACATATTCCTAAATATTTGAACCTTGGAGTTGAAATTTGTACATTTATTTAGCTAAAATCACATTTCTTGTATGCGCTGGTAGAATGTCTGTGAGGTATTTGTGTTTTGTGCGAAGAAACATGCCTAAAAAATCAAGTATATTCAAGGAAAACTAGTTTCTTTTGCCAAATAAATAAACAAACAAAAAAGGAACTGAACACTGTGTTCATTAGCTGGAAGAGATGTGCAGTGGCACTTTTAATTATATGTTACTAATCAGCATGCTGCCACATTAACAGAGTTGTAGTA
Organism: Rhagologus leucostigma; assembly: GCA_013397725.1. Lineage (NCBI taxonomy): Eukaryota > Metazoa > Chordata > Aves > Passeriformes > Rhagologus > Rhagologus leucostigma. The sequence continues at coordinate 2,668,135 of VZTD01003639.1, read as the reverse complement.
AAAACTGGTGGCATGGAATATATCCAAATCTGTCTTGGATCCTTTTTCCTCTGCATCTTCAAAGAGAACCTTTTCTTCCTTGTACCTCCCAGACTTTTAGTGCTAAAACAAACAAGCCAATCTAAATCAACTTCTTTGGAAGAGAAAAAAAAAAAGTCATTCCACTAGACGCATTTTTATAACCAAATATTTTTTACTTCTTTCCATGCTGAGACAGAAATGGAATGAAATGGTGGATTTGAAACCTAATGCTCTAAAACCTAATATTTGAAACCTAATGATAAAAAGTTTTGCAAACAAGTAGAAACTTACTTAGCCCTCAATGTACTATCTATACAATGCATATTAAGATATGGACATTTTTTAATACAGAATTGAGAGTTCGGAAATGTCTCTTACCTTTTTTTTTTTTACCAGATCTGAAATATATTTTATAACTAAAACATCTTTAACGGAAAACAGGGAAGCATACTCACCACTATACTGTTTTTGTGACTAAAGTAAATCAAAACACAAACCTCTAGGTGGTGCTAGAACTTACATTTTCTTTGTATATATTTACTGTTTTGCCATCTTCAATTAGTTGTTAGTAATGGACATTTTGCCGACCACTTCATGGTGAAGTCTGGACATTAGACAATTCGAAACATGTGTGAAGCAGCTTTAGATTCTTTAAGAAGACCCTAACTCAACAAGTCAGTTATTCTGGGACAACTTCTTTCAAAACCACCACTGTTGTTTTATGGTCTATTTAACACATTTCTTTTACACAGTACACCTACTGCACAGCCTCTTCTGCTAAATATTGACAATATTTGATAAACATATCACCATGACATTCTTTATTCCAGTATAAAATCTAAAGAGCAACGGTTTAAAAGGTTACATTGGAAATTTTCAAAGTATTAAACAAAGTAGAAGCTGGAGTTCACAGAGTCTAAGAATCGTACAGAGTGTCAGAAAACATTAAAAGTCATCAATGAAACGGTGGTGAAATACTGTTCTTTCATGGGTACAACTAGAAATGCAATTGCATAGCATTTCCACTATATATTTTCTCTTTAGAAAACACATAAATATTCCTTTTATGGTTCCCACACAACTTTATACAAGCTATTTACTGTTTAGAGGGTATCATATCTTTATGTGTTTTATCCTTAGCAATTCCACACAGGAGAATAATTTTATTTTAATCATTTTAGGTTGAAACATTAACTGATATGATCATATTTGTGGATGAATGGCAAGCTGGCCTACAACAGTCTCGACTCTTTTGGCTTTAGCATAATTTGCTTTTACTGTACTTTGATCTTACATTTGGGATTTCCTGCCAGTTCTTCTTCTGGCATAAGTATCTCATCATGTTTACCCTTTTGAATGATCCCAAAATAGAATAAATAAAAAAATACTCACAGGAGTTGCAGAGAAAAGAGTCCTTCAAACAGGCCCTTTGGAAGTTCTGTGATTTTATTGCCATAGAGGACTCTGTACCAGGGAATAAAGCAAAGCTAACATTATGAAAGGCATATGCTATGGGATTTTGACTTCAAAAATAGAGAAATTCCAATATTCCTGAAAGGAATTTAATAACAACCACTTAATACTTGCAATGTCCTGCGAGGCAGCAGGATCACACATTTTCCCAAAAGGTGTGTAGCCCAAAGAGCTCTCAGCACCTCACTGATTACAGGTGTACCAAGGGATCTTGCTAAGTGGATTTGCTGTTTGTAAGAACAACTAACTGGGGAATAAAAGACATTTTTGGTTTTGTTCAACTCTTTGCCATGAACATATTTATAAAAAACCCCATACATTATTAGTGTCCAGCTGTAAAAGAATGTTCAATTACCAATATCATTCTGAAATGATTATTACAACTTTCAGAATTGATTGAATTTATAGCAAAATTTTGCAGGGAGCCAAAAGGCCAAAATAAGAATATGAGAAATTTGCTTCTGTTTACAGGTCAAACAGATACCTACAGTGAATTGAGCGAACGTAAACCCTGGAAAGCATCTGGAGCTGCTTCAGAGATCTGGTTATTGCTCAGGTCACTGAAACAAATAAAATTTGATTCAATTAATTAAGCTATTTTCAAAATAATGAACTTTAAGATAATATTTAATTGGAATTAAGCATGGATGAGAGAGAGAAATTAAATAGTTACATGAGACACTGCCAAAGAATTATAATATAAAACCACTAAAATTGTCAGTATACTGAAATAAAATGACTAGTTAAAAGTAGACCTTTCAAAATGTTTGAAAAAAAAGACAAAATATTTACTTTTCCTAATTTCTTAAGTACATTTTCGTAAGAATCCTCTGTTTGCTATGACCACAGAGCTATACAGCCCCAAAAATAATCTGAAATTATCCTCATTCTCTTTTTTTTTACTAGAATTTTCACTACAGTAACATACCGCTTCTATGCAGAACCAGATCAAACAATTTCAATATTTGGTAAAAACCTAATTATTATTAATATGATGAACATGCTATATGGTCTCAGTAATCAGGCTGCCATATCAGTTTACTTTCTAGCAGTCAAACTTTCCTAAGTGCTCACACATTAACTGCAGTTCTCCTGTACCATCTTGACTTGTTTTTTATCTTGTTATATATATATGTATGAAAATAAATGTAAGTTATTGGTTACGTACATTCTTCGAAGCTTTTTATAGGGGGAGAAAGCTCCAGGAGGTATGACCTTGATTGAATTTTGTTCTAACCGTCTGCAAAAGAATAGCAACATAAAAATAAAACCCCCAAGCTAAACAAGAATCTAAAGCCATAAGAAACTAGAAGGGATAGACTTCAAGAAAGAAGGCAACTTTTTCTTTCTTTTTCAGTATAATTTAAATTTCTTTCATTACCAAAAAAAAAAAAAATCAGCCAAACCTTTTAACCTGCTGAGAGCAATACTGAAATTAAAAACCCAATCTTGACTTCATATGTAAAGAAAACTTATTTTCAGAGCATACAAGATTTTTCTAAAATTTAAGATAAAATTGTCATTAAAAATTTCAACCTTGAATTAGTCTTAATTTACTCCCAAGGTACTATTCACATATAGCAATTTACATAGTAATTTTTATTTAAAAATGCCTACAGACTTCCATGAGTTAATTGAAATATGTAAACCATGGGAATGGGGAGGGAAATGTTCCTACAGACCAAATAACATATGTTGCTACTTGCAATAAGGCAACTGCAATATTTTTAAAGATTGACACAATTTCTTTAGATATGGTACACAAATTAATTTCTTTAAGATATTATATTAGGATTGCAGAGCCACAATTCTAACTTCTTTAAACAAGTATTTTAATCTCCACTTGTAGCTAACGTTACTGGCCATGCTTGCTTTGTGCGCATAGCAGCTGTAATTGAAAATTCCCATACTGTAAAGTGTGAATTTACTGATGGAAACCATTTTCCAATAATTTTTTGAACTTGTAGAGATTTGCATATGGGAAATCAATGCAGATACAGACCTATGGCCCAGGTGCCAACGAGTCAAAACAGAATCAGCAATGAGCACACAAAATAGAAGCTACTTCCTCACACACCCCATTATATCATGGTTATGGCAGTGCAAATTTCTGCCATGTAGACATAAGGTAAGAAACTACTATACCAAAAAGCACTATAGGAAAAGGCAGGATTATTCGGACTACATACCATGCTTACCTAATAAGCTTTGTATTTCCCTCTTTCATGCACAGCTATTAAATCTAAGATTTATGTACACAAAGACAATGCCAAAATCTACTTAATAAAATTAATCAAAAATCTGTAAGTTTACTGCAGAATTTAAATTATTCTAAATTACAAGAACATTGCCTCAGAATTTAAGGCAAAAGAACCTTTTTAAATCTAGATGTAGAAATACTGGCCTATGTTTTTCCTTTTACTCTTGTCCTATTAACTGTCTTCGGTTTCACTTTTGTTCTGATTGAGACATATGAGCCCCTGTGTGTGTGCAGTGTTAACTAATAAACCCATATATTTTGAGTAAGCTTTTCCAAGAAAATATTCTAACAGAAATTGTTTCTTTTTGTAAAGTTTCTCAAGAGATCATGATATGGCTGAACTGAAGCTTTTTTCCTGCCTTCATGAAGTCTCATTCAGATGGAGATATTTATATATTTAATAATTAAAATCTCTTTACTCTGGTCATGCTTTGACTTAGCAGAATTTGTTGTTGAATGGCTTATGATGAACCCAAGAAAAAAACCCAAAAGCTCCAGAAAAATCTTCCAGACACAAAGAAAATCTCACTTCATCACAACTGTTTTAGTCCTTTTTAGGAAAATGTTGTCATCTTGCTATAGATTTCAGGTATATTTTAAACACTGAAGGGAATCCCATGGCAAAAGACTGAAATTTTTTTCCATAAACATGATACTCATTCATACTCTTTGCCTTGGCTGAGCCTTTTGGACCCATGAAACATATTTTGCATCAGACTGGGGGTGCTGACCGGGATACAAAGCAACAAGGTCACTTCTCTCCTATACACTTGGCTAGATGCAAAAGGCAAACACCTGAATAAGTAAAAACTTACTGAAGGTAAAAGCCAACATCAAGTTAAGTCACACACAAATATTTTCTGTCCTTACATTAAAATTTTAGCTTAGTTTTTCCAGAAAATAAAGATTAGGTATGCTTATCACCTAAGATAGTTTTCTACTCAGGTGGCTAAATCAGGGAAAGGTAAACCCTCTAGATAATAAAACTTCCTCATTTTGGCAACTGGAAGGGGTTGAGAAACCAAATTAACCCAGCCATGAAGAGCATAGTTGCCAACCATCCATTCCTGTTACACACTCTATTTGGCAGCAACCAACTGCCTAACCACCAGGGATAGCCTAACCTGACATTTATCAGATGTGGAGCTCTGAAAACCAGCCAAAGAATATCTTGCACAGGGACAAACATAGAGCATATGCAGAGGACTGGAAAGGAGTGGCGGGTGGGGTGGGTAAAAAAGGACAGGGAAGGATTAGGCCATAATACAGAGGTGGTCTTGAATTGCCAGAGAGAGAGAGAGAGACTGTGGGGAAAAATGTCTCTGGATATATGGGAAACAGATATTGCAGTAGCAATGCTCCCACATGAGGCTATCACAAGCCTCATTTCTAAAAGCTGCTTATTAGTCCATGATGTAGAGATTTGTAACTGGACTTGCTAGTGTCTGCACTAGTGCTGGAGGGGCTCCAGTCTACATTCACATATCTTTAAACATATAATGGTCTTAACTAGGTAGGATAAGGCATGTAACTCGAGCTCTAGCATTAAATAAAGACACAGTATTTTCCAGTTTACTCTCTTAATTAAAAATATATATTAATTCTATAAACTGAAGTACCTTACAGGATCCATGTAGGCCATTTTTCATGAGAAGATGGACTAGCAGCTTTCATTTACTACTGTCCAATTTGGCTACAAATTACATGGGTCCAAAACCTGAAGAGGTCTTGCTGCAGCATATTTCTGAGAGCTTATTTTCCAGCAGTTCTAGAACTAATTCACTAGTGGATATGAAAATGAACTTTATGTCAACTTTACCTATAATTTCCCTACAGTGAGACATTTATATTCTAGTAGAGAGAATGTGCAGTGCTGGGATATATTTACAAGCTCTTCTGGATAAAGTATTTGTTATAGTAGGATCATCTAAGTAAGCTTTTTTTATGCCAAAGTATAGGAACGGAAAGACATCATCTTTTAGAAAATGAGATTAACATAAAAAAGGAAGAATAAGATTATACAAATACAGAAGAAAAATCTTTTATACCCCACTTCGTCTGTAAAGAAAGTAAATCAAATCCACATTTTCAAGCTTTGTTATCCTCTAATTTTCTGCTTTATCTTCATAGAATCAGCTGAATTTCACAGAATGTAAATTTGCATCCACTATTCCAGAGAAAATCTAATTAGATATATTCCAGAGTCACAAAGTACAGATAGACTAATATCTAAAGGAAATTTGCATTCTACTGATAAAATCCATAGTAATTAAAAACTCCTTTATATTAATGCCCTATATTAATGAAATATTTTAAAGTCTGGAATAGACTGGGTTGTAGTTATCTATTACTGAAAAAGTCAGTAATATTAAGTGCTTGCAAATTACTTGGCCAGAAGTAGCATTTTATCACCAAAGAACAAAAAAAAAAAAGCTTGAGTCAGTATTTTTCCATGAAATTTGTATTAAATTTTGTTCACAACAACTCTTTTCAAAGTCATTCCCGAAGTCATTCTTCCTTATAAATGAACATCTATGTATCATAAACAGTGCCCTGGTGGTTTCTTTTTCAAAAGTCACAGTCAATTTTAGTAACATATTTAATAAGCTAAGATAATGGAGGAAGACAGTTAAGTACATTCTTCATCAAAGCTTGCATTGCCTCACGTGAAGAAAGTACTCTGCCCATCACCACACAAACGCTAATTAATGCTTTTAATATTAAGTCTCTATCTCGTTTTAGCGTTTCACTTCAAAGAAGTCCGGCATCGATACATAAGTGCTTTACTGTCTGTTAATGCTGCCAAACTGGTTGAAACCTTTTTTGAAGACTATTCCCTAATCTCTCCTATCTAGGAAACTTACAGAGAACATTTCTCTTCGGAAATCTTTCCCCTCTCCTTATCACTGCAGACACTGCAATGTCCAACCACTTACTACTCTAAGAAACAAAGGTGCTTCTGCAGTTGTGACTTCCAACCTAATCAAATCAAATCAAAGTAGGTCCCCAGCCAGCAGACAGATTCTTCCCACACGGTCCCCAGAGGGCCCTGTGACATGTAAATCACTTGACACTTTCCAGGAGGATGCTGTTCTGAACTATAAGCCTGCAGCACACCATTACTGATTACTACTTCCACACTTACAGAGACAGACAACATGCTTATTTATACTGACACTTTTAAGCTAGCTTATTTTCCCACTATAAAAAGTCATTTCTGTGAATGACTGCTGCACCAGGAAAGATGGCAGACTGGGAATGAAGAACACCCTGTTCTCTACAGAATCATTTTTACTTTAAATCATGCAGATGGGGTACAAGATACTAAGCCCTTTCAGTAGAGAATGGTAAAATATTCACAGAGACGTACTACACCTAAATGCATGTAAAGGGATCAGAGATGTATAAATACCAAAATAAAACAAAACATCTTGCTTAAGAAAGTGTGAATTTGAATATGGAAGAGCAAATTAGACATATATTTTATAATTAAACAATCATAACATAACATCTTGATTAAGTAAATTTGGATGACAGAATAGAAGCTTTAGCAGTTAATTAGTCTATACTTCTAATTCCAGTATCTACTAATTTACAAAGTCTTGCAAGAAGGTTGTCAAGAAATCCCAAAAGAATTTTACTACAGAGAGAAAGTGTAAGCTGTGCAATGAGTCTGATGTATTGCACAGATGCTGATTATACATGGTAATAAAATTGACAGCTCTTCTTTGCATTTTCCCCATCTGCTTTTAAACTAAATGGCAAAAACAGCTGTCAAAAACCCAAAAAGTAGATTTCAGTGATGGGATTGAGTGCAGCTCCTGAATCTGAAGAACTGCAATACACAGCCAACACATCTCTCATCACAGGCAACATCTGCCAGATTTTGGGGTTTTTTTGTTTGCTTGTTTTTAAAATAAGGAAACAGTAATGATCTCCCTTGCTAGAAGAATCCTCGAGGCTATTAAACAAAGTACCTTTTTTCTCTCTCCACAACTGCACCTCAAGAGTGCTTAAATCCACTAAATGTCACTCCTAGCTTTAGCAGCAGAATTCGTTTGAAATCTGTGATATCATCCACATCTAACAAAACAAAAGATGTGTTTTGAATGACTAGATTACTTGCATTTCTTACTTTCAGACTCTCAGTCTGTGTATTAATAAATCTGACAGTTTCCTAAACATTTGTATATAAAGAATCACCGTCAATGTTGCCCAAAAGCTTGCCAAACTGTTAACATCCAGTCTAATAGTTCTATCAAATATTTCCTCAGGGGATTGATTTTATATGATAGACAACTCCTTAGGTTGCATTACATCAAGAAAGTGACAAAAATTGCCATTCTAAAGCTATTAAACGATTCATCACGTTTACTCAAAAGCAAGTCTCAAACCTGCATTTCATTACAGAAAGGGCCATCTCATGCTCTGAACTCTACAGCATCACTAAGGATGATGGGCTTGACATCCCTCCATTGTTACAGATTCAGGTTGTAGCAAAATACACCACTTGTTAAAGAATTATTTGCTTAGTACTTTGGCTTCTGTCAGTGTGGCTCCACTGCAATTAGCATGAGTCTCCCAGAGCCAAGCTAGTCTCTCTAATTAGTCCATTTTAATGAGAGCTCTTATACTACCAAACGTAGTCAAGCTGTTCAGATAAGTGGTTTAAATTCACAAAAAAATAGATATAATCCTGCTACACTCTTGACTCATCATAAGCAGGGACCTATCCACCTGCTCTAAAAGAGCAGAAACACTACCTGGAAAATCCCCCCACTGTGTGAGACCAACAGTGTGACAGGAGATTACCTGCGAAACAATACGTGGTCGCACACTACGAATTTGCCACAAAAATATAAATTTTTTAACTGAGAATATGCGGTTGTTTACTTTACCACGTATTTAGAAATGTAATTGATGAAGAAACATTTGAATGATGACAACACAAAACACTTAAAAGTCAGTATCCATAGCTTCTTTTTAAATTACTTCACTCACATAATTGTTGAGGAAAAGTAATCAGCAGTGAAGAGCCATGTGTGAAAATAAAACCTAAGATTAACAACACCTTTGGAGTGTGGCACAGCTGTCAGAGATCTACAAGGGTTTTTCTGGAAAAGTGACATGGGCCTTCTCCAGCTTCTCTTCATGCTGAATAAAATATTAATCTATTCCATGCTTGAGTTATTTTCTTTCCCTTGGCAGCATCAGAGAGGTCCGTCAAGGTGCCTCTTCTGCTTAACACCCACGAGAAAACTGCACAAACCCCTAAGAGGTGGAACAGTGTTCATGCTGGCCAGTACCTACTGCTAGTGTCTGGAAACCAGCACTAGTTTCATATGTTTCTTGTCTGGCTGTTGTGTTCTGTGTCTCTCTGTTCTCTTGACTCTTGAAATTATCCTGTTGTCTGAATTTAATTAGTTTTCAAGATAGGACACAAGGGTATGAAAAAAGCCAGAGATGTGAACAATGGCAGCATAGAACACATGCTAATAAAGAACAGATTAGATGTTATACGTACAAAAACATCTGACAACTCAAATGAAAAAGCCGTTTTTTCTGTTTTGTAAAAAGCATAAAGCTACATGATTTACAGTAATTTTCAGATTAGGAAGATATTTGAGTAAGAGCATGACAAATCATTTCTCTTGTGTATGTTAAGCAGGCAGGATTAGCTATCCAAGTAACAAAATCATCTAATTTTTAAGCAGTCAAATGGAATATGGTATAAGTTTTGCCCAAGAAATATTAAGGTAGGAATGCCAAATATAAGTTACAGGTAATTAAATGAAATCTGCATGGGTAAATTAAATATATTAAGGTGAAGAAGTTAATACCGCCACAGATTTCTTTACCTCATTTTAATTTGTTTTGCATTTATTTAACACAGTGCATTATGCATAATGCACTTTTTGTTATTTACATGTAGTTATTCCGTGTTTATATGCATATACCATATAAAAGATGTTTAGATTTTAGCAAATTTCTAAATTTTTGATTAAGTGCACAAACCAGATGTTTTATATTGCAATGGGCATAAACTCTGCTTTAACTAAGAAATAATGAACTTCCCAAGATCACAGAAAAGCACAGCAAGAGAACTGTATCATTGACACACAGATGAACAGTTTAAACAGAGGTCAGCGAGCGGCCAATCATAAAACCTTTCTAGTAAGATTATAATACAGTATTATGTTTATTTTCATGCAAAGATTTTCAATGTTTATGGCCTTATTTGCAATATTTAGGCAACTAAACAGGGCCAGGGACATTTTTTAAATTAGGTGGTGCAGAACATGGAAAACTTCAGTCACAGTGTATATTGATACTAAAATTTTAGTTTCATGTCAGCTACTTTGCAGCAGATATTTCCGTTTCATTATGAACCTTTTTGGTCCTCCTCCATATGTAAAGCCATACTCTTATGAATTCTCATGAACAAGCACGTAAGCAATATATTATAACTAATAGTATTGCATCTGAAGATTATGTACTGTTATTATTTGATATAAGCTTTTGGACATAAAAATACATTAAATTTTATTAAAAACAGAAGCAAAAGTTCTACATTTCGCTGAAAATTCACTATGCCTCCATAGTCCACTGGTGTAAATCTGATTATCTGGTCCAATGCATTAGACAGCACTGATCTTGAAAACATTGGTCTTAGAAACCTTTGGGAAGGGAAGAAGATAAGAAAAGGTTTGAGGAAAAGGACACAGGAAGTACAGTTGAAGAGAAATTAAGAAAATTAGAAAAGTTAATTTTAATATCAGGAAAACGATATGAAGTTGCTCAAAAGTTTGGAGTGTTAGAATAAGAGCTGAGAAAATATTAGCCAGACCACAGGAATTTATTAAGGAGCATTTAGTTACTTACGTGTCTTTTAACACACTTTATTTTAATCCAGCAATTTCTGAAAATTCAAAACCTGAGAGTTTTCTGGCTTCCTACTGACCAGTGTATCAGTATTCATAAGCAAATGAATGTTATAACATTTAATTTAAATTTTTATCCGTAAGTAGACATCATCTTTTCACTTGACACCTGCAAGTGAAGAGCCATGTGTGAAAATAAAATCTAAGATTAACAAAACCTTTGGAGTGTGGCACAGCTGTCAGCATTTTTAATGAGAGCAATTAAGAAAAGATTTTGATAAAACAGAAAAGTTGCAAAAAGAGCCATAAGAATAATCAAATTATTTTGAAACATTTTATAGTGAGACCAGAGAGATGTATCTATTTCAGGTAACATCAGAAGGTTAACATGTATTTTCTCAAAAACAGAAGACAGTTATAGAGGATTCTTGCAAACTGCTAAAAAGCAATACATTGTAAAGACCAATGACCATATAAACATATAGAAACAACTTGGAAAAACCCTTCCAGAATATTGCTGGATGTGCAATATTCTGGCTGATGGCTTAACTGTTTAAGAGGCAAATCATATGAATAACATACAAGAACTGACATTCTAAGTCCTAAGAAGATTGATGTTTTGATTTAAACTAAAAAGCAAACACAGACCTAACATGGAAAACCAGTCATCAATTTAATGTCTTGTAACTTATTGCATCCTCTCCACAGCATTCCTCATTCCTTTCAAGTTGCAAAGATGCAGGGTTTGCTCTCATTTCTGTCCTGCTACATAGACAGCCAAATCATGCTTTGAGCTGCTAAAAATAGAGAAAGCTGCCTTGTCACTGATGTGTCAGAGTTATCCTGCTATGAGAGTCTTTAAACTCTCTTCAATAAATGCACCTAAACCCTCCTCAGGTGACTTTCTTCTGTAGAGGGTCATTCTTACAAGTATCTTTGCATCTTGATAGAAGAGTCTCTCTGTTCAATTGCTACTTATTTAAGGCTGTACTTTGGACTTTTATCTAAGGATTAATATTAAAAGACAATAGAAATGGTGAAACTGTACACATGCCAAGCGTCACTGGGAAAGATACAGACACAGAGCTCCCAGTACCCAAATAAAATTCCTCATGTATGCAAAGCACTTCCCCAGTGTCTGCAGTGTGATCAGATCACTCTATCTTGGTTGAGTCCATCTGTCAAAATCAGTTCTGTCAGATCTCATTTCCTCTCCCCTCTTTTCCTCTTCTTTTTCTTCTTTCTCTCCTTTCACTTCCTTTTTTCCCCCTTCTCCTTTAACATAATCTGAGTGTTACTGTGAGAAGCAATCTCAGGAGCTTTTAATCCTGCTTAATTTCAAACACAGCTCAGAAAGATGTAGTTGAGTGCTTGGCATAACACACAAACATTAATCAACAGACCTATGAAAACAAAGTATAAGGAAGAACGAGATGGAGGAAGATGAAAACATGAAGAAAAATAGCCAGAAATCAGGACGGTAAGATGAGACAAGACTGAGAGAAAAAATTAGGAAACTCATGGAAAATGTAAATAATGTTATCATGGGACAACTGTACAGCTTCTACCTTTGGCATTCAAAAATGATAAAGCTCCATTCACATGAAACAAAAACTTTATCCTGAAGGCCATAGTAATAAGAAGTCAGAGGCTTTTCAGTACACTGGATTGTGAAGGTGAACTATTAAAATTCCTGTCTCCTATATGTTTCTTTCATTTCACATATTATGTGGTTTAGGGTCTTTTCTGCCCATTACAAAGATGAGAACTATCTATCCAACTGTTCCTTATTTAACAGTGGCAACCCTCCAGTCACCCTTCCCTCCAGCAAACCTTCCTCCTCCCTAAAACACCATTGTAGTGACTGCTATCCTTCTGAAAAAGAAAAAGAATTTAATCAAGTCCTTCCTTTCACTAATAATTTTTTTAATATAAAAAGGTGAAGGAATAATCAATTTAACTCCATGCTTTTTTTGCTTAAATAATCATTTGTACAAATTTATGGTCATCAAGGCAGGTACTCCTCCCCCCTTCCCCCTCCCCCACCCCTTAGAAACACTAATTGCAGATCTATTTACTTTTGTTTATGCATACTATTACAGTAAGGAAAGAAGCTTTAGAACCACTTTGACAGGTTGAGCCACGGAAGAGAAAAGAAAACCAAAAGAATATAACAGCAGCAGTTTCACAAAGGTAGGTCTAGCTCATTAATGGCTTTTTAGCCTCCTTTGAAATAAGGGCCTGTCACACCATTCTGAGATAAGATACAATACAATTAATAGAATTGCTGCTGGGTTGCTATTTGTAGGGTTTCTCACAGTCTGTTTGAATACGTGCCAAAAAAAAGTCTCTATTCGAATGGAACCAGAATTATTTCTGCCAATCATTCAAAGAATTTTCAGAAGGTGAATCCTGAAATTAAACCAAGTGAAAAGAGATTAACAGTGATGAAAAACTAAAATGTGGAAGGAATGCCTGCATAGAGGCTGATAAACGCTATTGCCATTAGAAAGGCTATAATTTCTTGCACCAATTAAAGTAATAGTTTTGAACCTTAAGAATGACATTTAATGCCTTTAATACATGAACTGCATGACAAAGGAGGAAAGAACTAGGTGCGTTAGGCCACTTAAGTTGGTTATGTGTAACAGACTGAACATGCCAATGAAACGGCATTCCCTAAAAATTTCTGTTAGAGGAGAGAGGTTTAAACAAAAAGTTGACACCAACTCAAATTATGAAGTTTGAGATCAATTAATGAATAATGTACCAAGCTTTGATTAAGTCTATGAAAAAAGGCTAAAGTAAGGCATACAAAATAAGAAAAGTTGGAAGATTATTCATATTATTTATGGGCACTGTATTTTGCCTCACAATGTTACAACACAGACATTAAAATAACAGGTCTATGCGAAATTTTTTTAAGTTCCCAAAATGTTTCCTGCAGGTCACTCATAGTATGAAATCTACTCATTTGAACCAGAGGCAAAGGTACATCTGTGCACCCTTTTAAGTGTTTTGCTTACTGTAGAATTCACAGGTGAACTAAAACTGGAGGAGTTTTGGTGCTCAACCAAATATTTTTGTTTTTAAAATACATACGGAATATGAACTATTTTTTTCTCGAATATTATCACATTGATTGGATAAATCCTAAAGAGAAAAGTTTAGGTATTCTTATTTGGCTGTGTGTGAGTTTATTTAGATAATAAAGTGGTGATTAATTTTGCAGAAAGGGTGTAGCTGGTACAGATACAATTGTACTAAGTCAATACAGATTAAGAATTACATTTACTGAGATGCGGAATACTTAATTTTGCTGAAGCTTTATCAAACAGAAGGGAAAAATAGAGGACACCACAGGTTTTATTCTTCTTCCATTTTCACTGGCAGCTACTCGGAGATAAGCAGTCCTGTTTCTGAAGGCATCTTCCCAAGAGGCACTTGGCAGACAATGCGCTGCCTGCTGACTGCCTTTGCGCAGCAGGAATCGCTGCTTCCAGCCAACTGACTTCTGTACCAATTGAGAAGTCAGACAGAGAGTATGACAAAATTGTCTCAGCAACACTCTGACAGTCACCAGTAAATCCAGCTACATGGGAATGAAACAGCATTTTGGCAACTGGCTCTGCCTTGTCCTGCTCCCACCATCACAGAATGCCTGCTTGTTCCTCAACCACTTCAGCTTCCAGTGCTTGCTATTTTTCTCTGTGGTTTAGGCTATCACATCAAACTTGGAGACAGGGAGGCTGCAGTACAGTGCAAGCACATGTTCTCCTTGCCAGCTCTGCTACAGAGGCAGTAGCCATCAGACTGAAAGGACAGTCCCTAATGTCTTAAAACTGCATTCCAAGACAGTAGAGCTATCAGAGCAATGTAAAGTCACAACATCAGCATTAGACTCTAAACAGAAAGCCTTTTCTTGTACTTTTCCACGGAGAGCTAACTCAGAGCTTCAACATGCAAAATTTTACTCAATTGAAACTGCCAATGTATAATACTTAAGAAATTCATTATTCCATTTAAAAGGTTCTTTATTTAACACACTATTTAGATACAAGCTAATTTATCAACCCCCTAGGGAAAAAAACCCATACAATTGTCAACATGGAATACACTTTAAAACCGAAATTTCATTGTATTTATCAAACGGATAGGGAATAGCAACATTATTAATACCACTTGGCTTTTCACAACATTGTCCCAGACAGACTGAAAATGTAATGAATTCAAACTATTCTTGTGCAGAAACAGATTAGACAACAATATTTTTTCAAACAAAGTTAAGAAATCAGTGTTTCATAGGGTACTGAGAAGTTGATTGAGGTCAGGGTTTCCACTGAGAGAAAAACGGAAGAAACAGACAGAGAACTTGGCAAAATATCACAAAATCATGAGCATGTGTTGAAGACAAACTTCAAAAGAACCTCAAGAAAATAATAATGGAATTAAATATCTTTTAAAAGTAAACATGGATTATATTCTTATTAAAAATAACCTGCTCTCCATATAAGAACAAATAAGTAAGAGGCAGATACGGATGGAAAACCAAAATCTCACAAAAATAGGTTGACAGATTTTAAACACCTCTATAAAGGAGGGTTGACAATAAAGTTTAGTGTCAGCTGCACAGGAAAACATTATTCATATGAGATACAATAAAGAAAAGACAAAAGGATGGAAAGGTGCAAGCACCAGCGGAGTTTGTGTACCATGAAGTTGGCTGAAGCACAATATAACAGGCTGGTGGTACTCAGCATTGGATTCTTCAAATGCAGCTCATAAACAGGGGAGAGAGGGCAGAGAAACTTGTTCAGAGTAAGAGAATTTGAAAGTATTGTGGATTTTTCTAATGTCCCTATCAATAAAGTATAAAATGTTCAGATGAAAATGCAGAAAAAGATTGACAAAAAAGGAAAAGTACTGAAAAGATTGGAAAATACTTGGTGCAGGTAAATTAGAAGTATAATGCTAATTTTCTTGCACTGTGCACAGGAATCTGGTAGTTTTACAAAGGTGAGTGAATAAATAATAATTTGGCTGTTAAAGCCTGTACATCCTTCAGAAAACACCAGGGAGCCAGCACATT
Organism: Rhagologus leucostigma; assembly: GCA_013397725.1. Lineage (NCBI taxonomy): Eukaryota > Metazoa > Chordata > Aves > Passeriformes > Rhagologus > Rhagologus leucostigma. The sequence goes on along the minus strand of VZTD01003639.1, from coordinate 2,652,411 downwards.
TCTCTTTCCCGCTCTCGCTGAGAACTGGGGAGCTCCTGCCAAAGCATGTGCTTAAAATGGTGATTAAGGTAATGAAGCCATGTGTGTGGGAACTGCATAGCGGTGGTGGAAATGCAGTGCTCACTGTACCCTTCTGCCTCGTGCTCAGCAACTCCCCAGTATTCCTAACGCTGCCATGACAGCACGGGCTCATCTCTTCAAGTGTTTACTGTCAGCTACCATCTTGGCATACTGACAACATTATCGTCTAAGAAATAATTGAAAAAACAGATTATTTTGTGGGATACAATCATTCTTTTCAATCTAATCTCAAGGGGTTGCTATAAGCAACAGTTGCAGAGGACTTCTTTAAATATGAAACTTTAAAACACTTCTTTTTGTATGATAACAATACTGGAATGTCACAATCTTCCTGCATGTTAAATTTAGTTAAAAGCAGAGAGGACTGAAGTCTTTCATAAAGCAGCTTTAAAACGTGGCATACAACCTGATTGAATGTTAGAAATGTCTGTGGATGGGATAATAGGATTACATTTACCAACTTCTGGTTCCTGACAAAATCATAACAGCTGAAAAAAAAAGCCTAGGACTCTGCAGGGCTAGTTCAAGTTAAAACATGGTGCAACGTGTACTGGCAGTTAAATAATGCAAGTGAGTATTAGGTTGCAAAAGGCAAACGAAGGAAAACTAAAATTTTGTTAATAAAAACCTGATGATTCACTGTCATCTGGAATATTGTATTCAACTCTAGTCACTGAAGATTAAAAAAAATTACAAAACAATTAATTCAGAGAAATAGGAGGAGATTAATTAAGACATGGAAGGTTTTGGCATCCAAAAAGATTGAATGGAGTTAGAACATCAGTTCAGAGAAGAGACGAATGAATGATGGCATGCAAAATAGAAGGTGTGAGGGCAAATTATGTATCTGACTGCATTTTCCTTCCCTCTACAAAGACAAAAGTACATTAAGGAAACTTTAAAAAACTGTATTTTAAACTGGAAGAGTTTGAGCACAACTCCCTCCCCCAAAACTTATTCTCTTGACATGAAGATTTAAACATAGTAGGGTTTAAAGCTGACTAGATATTTAAAAGAAAACCCTTTTCTTCCCAGAAAGCTATGGAAATTTTCAAGCTTTAGAGCAACCCTAACACATATTGGGAGCAAAGAAAATACTTATGCTGCTGGTATTTTATTTCTGAAGTTGTAAATTTCTGTTTCCAAAATATTCTTTAGGGACAACTGATGTGGGCCACTGGCCAGGGTGGAGTGCTGGTTTAATCCAGAGTCTCAGACTTCCCTCACTTCGTTATTGGTAAAACCTTTTTCACTCCATAAACCACCCATTTTCCAACCTCTTCTCTCTCTCATTCTCTTTGATGCCATGAAGCTAAATACACCTCCCACCCATGAGAATAATAAGACAACTATCACTAATTGTTTTCTTCACATTAAAGCAATGACTATAGCATAAAGCTTTCTCCATACAACCAGCAAAATATATTTACTTGTCAAAATTTTAACTCTTCAGTGTATTGTCAAGGAAGCAGAAATGGTCCTGTGATTCTCATCAAATACTTAGAAGATCCTCTAATTCTTCCACTCAGTTTATCCCTCAGTTTCAGAGCCCTTCCTTCCTTCCTTCCTCTCTCCCTCCCTCCCTCAGTTCCTCCCTCCCTCCTCTATATTTCTCTCCTTACCTTCCACTCAACAGGAAAGTGTTATTCTCTCTATGATAAGGTCAGCCTACCACTGGCTCAAATCATATCTTGTATCATATTCTTCTTTCTGAGTTACTCAAAATCTATCACCGAAGTTCCGTTCTGTCACCACACCAATATTCACTGGTGTACATCTGTGTCATACGAAATTATTACTAAAATTTGATTTTCTAATGTTCTCTCTCTTCTTACACCTCCTGCACAAAATACTGTGATCTGCATTTTATTTAGCCAGAACCTATGAACTAGATACAATACAGAAAGATAACAAATAGTTTCCACTGTATCAGTATGAACTACATAAATTGTACATTTTTATATGAGTACACATATATGTCTATATTTTAGTGGATTATGGATCTCAGAATGTGAAAAAACCACACTCTGGAAAGTGAATGATGCCTAGCCTAGCAGGAAACACTGAGCATCAGTTTTCAATCTGTTAAATGCTTAGCCAAATACTGAAGGTGTTGTTACATGGTTACTTTGACTATCCAGGACTATAAACTACTGAAGAACATAGCATTCCATGCTTAAAACTCAAGAGCATTTCTTACATATCTAAGAAAAGCATAGTGGAAAAAAAGTCAGCCTTCAGTGTCTGTAATCCAGTGGTTAGCACTAGAAATATAGTGAGGAATATTTGACACGTACTTCTTTCTTGCAGTGTTTTTCCTCCTCGATGCATATAGATGCACATATGCAAGTAAAAACATTGGTATACAGCTCATTAAATAACGACAACAGTTCTGTGCAGCCTTCCTGGCCACTGTGAATGGATTTTATGAAAGAGTCACTTTAATTGCAAGCAGAGGGAATTTTTTGAGAGTGGTGAAAGGTAAAAGTGTTTGTATTATACAGCTGAATGACTGTATTGGATCATGTAGGGTCAGCCAGGTCAGTATTAACAACAGTAATAATGAACTGACAGATGTGATTATTATTCACACCCTAAGAAGGAACTATGGTAGTTCCAACCCTGTAATGTTCAAAACCACAGGTCAGATATCAACAAGCCAACTAAAATCACATTGTGGAGCCCTAGTTTTAAACATCCAAGATCATCTTGTATCATCAAAATACTCACAAGCTTTTTATTCTGAAAATTTTCTCCAGCTCATTTACTTCTAGACAGACCTCACTTACCAGGTTGTTGTCAGAGCTACTTTCCCACTATTTCCCTGAAGGGAATTCCCAGCTTCCCTTCCAAAACACTGCCCCTGCTGATCCCAGAAAAGAGAGATGTTCATGTTGCTGTGCCCCCACCCATCTTGTCAGCAAGCTCACCTTTTACTTTTGCTGCTCACCTGCACAGACGACAATGCAGCAGTAACTTTCCTACTGTGCCCACACAACTTCTCAGCCACATTGCCTTTGGAGACTGTAGGCCCTACAGCACCCTTGCTACGACCTTGCTCTACAGTCAGGACATGGTAGTACTTTTTGTATAGGACATGTCACGGGACACTACCAGTGTTCATGCTCTTCTCTACACAGATATACGGTATTAACACAATGACTACATTTTACTCTTGCCTTCTCAGATTACACTCTGAGGATACTGCTTTAAGCAGAACACTTATTACTGGTGGTACAGACTGCTGATCTTTCATGCAAAGATACACTTCTTTAGTAGGAAGTCTGATGCATAAAGCGACTGAAGGTGAGTGGCACAGTTTAACTCCAGCTGCCAACTAAGCCTCACAAAGCTGCTCACTCACCCCACAATAGGATGGAGGAGAGAATCAGAAAGTTAAAACTGCGAAAACTCATGGGCTAAGACAAAGACAGTTTAACAGGTAAAGCAAAAGCTGCATGCAAAAAAGCAAAGCAAAGCACAGCATTCATTCACCACTTCCCAAGGGCAGGCAGGTGTTCAGCCATCTCCAGGAGAGCAGGGCTCTGTCACGTGTAACAGTGACTTGGGAAGACAAACGGCATCACTCTGAACCTTTCACCCTTCTTGCTTCTTTCCCCAGCTATACATGCTGAGTATGATGCAGTATGGTCAGCTGGGGTCAGCTGCCCCAGCTGGGTCCCCTCCCAACTCACTGTGCACCCCAGCCTCCTCTGGTGGAGTTGGGTGAAGAGCAGAAAAGACCTCGGTTCTGCGTAAGCACTGCTCAGCAGTAAAGAAAACATCTCTGAATTATCAACACTATTTTCAAATCCAAAACATCGCCTCATACCAGCTACTATGAAGAAAACTAACTCTATCTCAGCCCAAACCAGCACAGAAAGCCACCCTGAATGCAACAGGCTTTAGAGTCTGCAGTGAAAACCATTCACTTGCAGAAGAGCAAGGATTCCCAAACTCTTTTTAAACCAATTCAGAATGCAGTTTACTCACTAAATACGAGCAGAACATACAAAAATAACTCATAAAACAGCATAAAGGCCTTAAATGCTTTCATACCTGCATATTCTTTTTTATATCTGAAGCTGAAGGTATATACCAAAATTCCTACCCTATATAATGCATGAATTCATACAAATATCAAAAACTAATACATAGGAAAAAAATGTTTTCTGTAAGTTAACGGAAAAATGTCAGATTACGTACATTTCAGTAATGGTTTCTGGAAGGTTTGTTGGGATCTCAGTAAGGCCTTTCCCACGACAGTCCACAATGTTGTTACTACAGGTGCATGCAGTAGGGCAGTGCAAGACACTGCAGGATGGAGCCATAAAGGACTGGTGACCTGCAAAGGAAAGCACAATATTTCGTACTTTCGGCTAAATTTAAGGCAGAACTTCTAAAATAAACATTGTAGCCTATAAGTACTTTAAAACTGCATTAATTTAAACACACAGTTAATAGTAACATGTTGATACAACCCAGAGAGGTGAAAGACAAATTCTCAACTATTGTGCCAGCACTACATATTTTTTCAACTTCTTTAGCAATAACCATTCAATATCATCTCGTTTAAGAAGGCTAAGTGTGATCCATTTTTCAGGTATATTTTATTTATTGGATGTTATTAAAAACTAATTACTGATTTATTTAGTTTTCAGAATGTTGTATAGTATTAAAAAATGCACGTCAAGAGAAACGAATGAACTTTGCTACAAGCACTGAAGGTGACCTGCCAGTTTTGTTCTGTTCTGTCAATACTTATTTGAATATGTATATATTCATGTATACATATTTGAATATATTCATATACTTATTTGAATATATTCAGCTATGTATTGCTTATAGACAATTTTGGAGTTATCATTCATTTCATGATGTTTTCATTCAGTCACACAAAAATACATAAAAGTTTTGACTTCACATCTCTTACTCTCACTCTGTTTTAGCTCATCAGACTTCTTCCTCCCACAGTCTACCATTCTTACTAACTCAGGTGGCTAATTATATGAGTTGTCCCATGATTTCTTACTGCTGTATGTTAAACTCAACATTTTAAATTGCATTTAAACTTAATCATTTCATATTTAGATATGTTTTAGAAAGTAAAAACCTTATTATGTTTTCCTGCAAACAGATAGATTGCACATTTTAAAATATATTAATGCACTCATTCTTCTATTAATTTAATGATACAAAACAACTGCTTTGTAATGATACAGAAAGACATAAAGGGATGAGAAAGGCACAACACCCTTTTCTTTCTTTTTTCATTAAGTTAGGAAAAGCTAGAGACTGTTTTGATATTCTCAAGGAAAAAAAGAAACAGCTTCCTGACTATGAAACCACAATTTAACTTAAGATCTCTCTCACAATATTTAATGTCATATATTAATAAAGGAAGGGTACACTGATAATGTAAGTTGCAGCCAGTGCTGTTCCCAGTTAAAACTTCGTATAACAACTATCCAAGTCCTAAATTGCTGAAAAGGTTCTGAGGCCATGTTGGACGGGGCTTTGAGCAATCCAGTCTGTCGGAAGGTGTCCCTGGCCATGGCAGGGGAATTGGAAGTAGATGATCTTTAACGTCCCTTCCAAGCCAAACCATTCTATGATTCTATGAGACAAGACTTTTACAATATAATAATTTGATTTTACATTTATGTTTGTGCTACAAAAGTACAAACAACTGCCAAATCTAATAACACACACTACTCTTTTCATACCATCAGGAAGGAAATGCTTCACCCACCTTTACTGAACAAAAATACAGTGATTCAGGGAGAAAACATGGTTATTCCCCTTCCTAATAATCAGCATTATAATGATCAAGTTATAAAACTGTTCTTGACACGCAGGCTCTGCAGCCGTAACATTTACATGTAAGCTATATGAAATTATCTTGTTAGGAACATTTTTAAATGTACATAAAGGCGGAATTAGTGGCAAGAATACTGTTAGCATTTGCCGTGTGAAGGTGGCAGTGCCTTACACTTTGATGTCAGAGGCTATTTAATAAGGACAGAACACTGTGCTCTCCATAAACTCTTTTGAAAACATAGATCTGTGCAAAATTTGGCATATTTGGCAATAGGCTTCTGGGGGTTTGCAGAAAATCAACCAGTAGGAGAAACCCTGCTGAACCACTGAAAATACAGCAATTTTGCAGCTGGTTTTTAATGTTCTTGGCAAAACTTGAAACAGTAGACAAAATTTACAGAAAATTTTCAATCTGAGTGTAAAAATATTTAAATAAGAAAGATAAACTTGCCTTCTTCCTCATCTAGAAGATACAAATAAGGAAAAAAAATTGAATAGAGAAAATGTGATTAGTAATGAACTGTTAGTCATTTCATTATTTCATATAAAAAATAACCTGATGCATTAAACCGTAACAATGAAATTCAGAAAGTTACTTAGGGATTCAGAATAGTATTTAAAAGTCAGAAAATAACAACAAGTATATACCTGTAAAGTTTAAAAAAAAAATTCCTTACTACTGATGGCTTTATGTTCTCAATCAGTACACCTTTTATTTAATTTCCTGTATCTCTCCTCCACAATTATAGTTTCAGAAGGCTATAAAATCTATGTGAATGCAATATTTACATAAAATTCGCAAGGACATGAGCATCCCCAAAAATACCAATAAAAACGATTAGTTTTTTCTTAATAAGCATTCATGCTTGGATTATGGAAAAGCTAACAGAAGTCAAAATGCAGCACTAGCAGCCACCCCGAGCTGTCAGTAGGTGTGGTTCAAGGCAGGACTCTGTGAGTGAGCGTGTTTCTCTTACCGCTGCAGACAAACTCGCGCTTCTGGACCTCGGCCACGTTGTGGCCGCGGAGGTGGGACGGCCCCATGCACTGTGTGTAGAGCCCGACCCGTGGCCGCTGCCGCAGCCAGTCCGACAGCCAGGCCAGGTGGCAGTCGCAGTACAGGTTGTTGGAGTGAAGGCGGCTGCATGGAACAAAACACGGCAATATCTTCCCATTAGGAAGAACAAACAGAAAAGCAGCCTGTTTGCCCAGCCCTCCCTTCAGCAAGCAGCTATGCCAATTTATTAATAAAACCGTTAATGAGGAACTTTTTACGTCTTTTGTTGAAAGTCTGGGAGTTACAAGTAAATTAAAAAAACTATACAAGCGGCAAAATTACTTTTTATTTGTGGTCTAATTAACTGGAAGAAAAAAGAAGGCTTCCCAATAAATTAACTTTTCTGTAGTTTCCTGTTTCTTGTCTAAAAGAAAGAAGTAAATATACAAAAGCTTGAAAGCTGACATGGGTCTCTTTAGTTCAGATCCGTATAAATAGTGAGTAAGACAAAAATGTCTCAACAAAATGCCCTAGAGTGGTAATATAATGTCAGAAAAAAAGGTCTAATAAAAGATTTGGTTTTCAATTAGATATATCTGTAAGTCTGGTCATTATTAGTCTCTATAGAAACAGCCTGAAAGATCCCTTTAACAGGTCATACTCATTTTCTGCTGAACAAGATAGAGTAATAACTCAATATAAAGCATCTTCTTTCACATCTCTTTTCTGATTTCCTCTCTAGTTGTTTAATAGCAGAAAGTGAGGCTAGCTGCTTTTGCCTGCTGGGGATCGATGTTTTAAGCAATGCCTGAAATTAAAAGACCAAATGGAGGCAAGTGATGGAATTAAGAAAGTTGACTTTTTGTTGGTGTGGTCTGACACAAGACCATGGCTCCTTGCCAAGTGGCAAAAAGCACTTTGCCATTGATAAAATATCAGACAAATGTATTAACTAAATTAAGTAAATTACTCTTCTCTGGCTCTTACATTTTCTTAAACTACCGAAAAGGATGTCCATAGCTATAAATCAAATCGTTACTCAGAATCATCCGTAACAGGGATGTGCCATTTTGGTTCTTTTTAGCTGATGTACTCAATCCTAACTAAATAACTGGGAAGAAAGTGCAGGAAATTCAGAATGTAGACAAAGAGTCTAATTAATCCATTAGAAAATAAATCTGCAAAGCAACATGAAATGTGTAACCAACATAAACTAAAATATTAAATAACACTTTTTTCCTCCCCTAAATGACTAGAAATAAAAGGCAATATATTTTCCTATACTATAATACTATTCCTATAATACTAATTCTTGGGTGGGTGCTTTGCAAATACATCTTACAACACAGCACACTCATTCAGTGCAATCTGTGGCCAGCTGTAGGCAAGAACACCATTGCAAATCAGAACTAATGCCACTGATATCAATACAGTTATACAAGCATATTCTGACTGCAAATGGGATGTTACAGCTATAATCCAGGACTCTGTGTGTCCAGTTTATATTGTTTCTAAAATACATTTTCAGAAAATGAAATATCCTAATCAAAGAAAACATAAATATAGTTAATTTGATTAACTCTTTTATGGTTCAAAACAGAAACTGTATTTGAAAGTTTGAAAGAAGTACAGAATGTACATTTTCAAGACACGGGCCTGAAAGAACAGAATGAAATTCTATTATCAAAATCTAGCTGAAGTCACCAAAAGCCCATGGTCAGCACTATTTAAGTACTCTCGTATTTGTCCAAGCAAGAATAGTTGCAATTCCATTATGAAATCAACAGAACTGCTCACCTGTGTGAAGTTTCTTCAGTGACAAGCCGTATGTCAACCCGGGTGAATAGTCCTACTGATTTCAGAACAGTTGTGTAACCCAACATGGGTAAAAAGAAACTAGATAGGTTTTTTGTAAAAGTAGTTCTTTAACGCTAACAGCTACTCTTGAGCTCTGATAGAAACATCCCATTCATTTTTAATTCCCACTTCACTGGAAAATCTGTTTGAAAGTGAGTCTCTGGACTAAATCTGGTTTTGCCAGTCAACAGAATCTAGATTTACTTGTAGTCAGTATAAATATACCAAAACATAATTCCAGCCCGTATGACTTGCATACACAGTCTTTTCCCTGTGCTTTGTTTTAGAAGCCTGAAATGTTTCTCTGTGAAAGTCATAACCTCTAAAAATGGGGACCTTATTGTAAATGCTGACACAACTTTAATTACAATAGTACTACCGGATGATGCTATAATTTTACGTTACAAAGAATGTTGGCAAGCCAGTTTAGTTTAATTAGGTCTGCTAGCAGTACAGTAATAAAAGCATAAAGATTTCCCATTTATCACATCTGACAGTCAATCAAAGAATCTCCAGTGTTCCTAAATGAAATGTGACCCATTCAATAGCTCAAAGTAAAACAAATTTTTGACTTTCAAAAAACATCAATTTGTTTCTCTATATAGCTGTAACATGTAAAAAGAATTCCCCCTGCCCTCATCTTTTTTTGGTTAGAAGGTGAAGCTTTTCTGTGACTGAATACAGCACTATAGAAATCCCATTTGGTAAGACGCCATGAAACTATTTTTATAGACTTATTCATCTCATATCCTAAAAAAGTTGATGGAAAAGGATACAACTGCTTCTTTATCTCCTGAGCCCCAAGTACAGCTTTGTGGTCACTTGTTAGGTGTACCTATCAGAATCAGCTTCCATGGACACACACACAGACTTCACGCTCGTCAACCTCATGAGACATCAATATTTTTTATTTGAGCTTATGCTTGCTTTGCCTGTATATGCATTTATAGATCCCTGAAAAAAACTTAATAGAGGTAAAAATAAAATACTGGACTGATAAAAAGGGCAGCCAGTTTCAGTGGGACTACTCACAATGTTCTGAGTTTGGGCATATGGTTGAAACTTGCCACGGACAGTCGAGTGATGTTGTTATTGTTGAGAGTGCTGCAAAGCCAAGAAGAAGCACATTAACATGTTAAGAGTTTTGTCACATTTAAAAAAGGCACAGCTAATAAAAGTCATGCCATACTTTTTTTAGGGATGGGTATCAGGAAAAAAACCCATGCTTTTAGTCATATTTTTCCTCCCTGTTGAATCCCTAACAAAATACCGTGGGTTTTACCATTACCAGTCCTAAGTAAGAGGTTGCAGTAGCCTATGATTCACTCAAAGGGAACTTCCACCAATATTGGTAACATCTATGGCATTCAAGCAAAACTTGACATCCTGAGGTAAAAAAGAGAGTCCTTGGAGAAAATGTGTTCATTCTAGGATGGTTCTGGGACACTGATTTCTCTTTCTAGCTTCTGAGAGTCTGTTTTTTGACAGATGATACAAGAGCTGAATTTTCTTTCCAAGAATTTTAGGAAAGAAAATGGGCTGCACTTAGGTTTTATGTGGAATGAGTTACTATAGATGATCCAGAGCTGCATGAACAATAGGGGAGTTTCCAATATGATAGAAGGAGTCAGGAATACTTTAGCAAACTAGCAATTTAAATTTTAGGCAAGGTGTTGGGAAATTGAGATAGGAACTAGAAACAAATTTTAGCCATTCTTGGCTACACAGGCCCATTATACTCAGTAAGTGTAGTTTGTGAAGATTCAGAAACTTTATGAATTAACTTGTAGTTAAATATTGTCTTTAGGCTGCAAATAAAATGCAAACAAGATTGACTCCAAGCAATAGAATTTACAGATTTGACTTAGAGATTATTCATTTGAGCAGAATGGAGAATGAGCTCTATGTAACTAAAACAGCAATAAATAATAATTCCTACTGAAAAAAGCTTTTCTCCCTTTTGAAACAGAAAGTATTTTCCTTTTTCCTTTTGTTTTTTTAAAGCACAAACTGTAATTTGTACCTATTTTGAACAAATTTTTAAGTACTGACTCATCTTGAAACACAGAAAGGTAAATTGACAGCACCCTGACCAAGATCAGGCTATATATTTCCACATTAACCAAGCAATTAATTCCTGGTGCAATGTGCTGCATTTTACCTTTGTGTGCTTACTTATTCCATGTACTAAATCTTTCCTTTGCTATGCATAAGGGATCTCCCCTGTGTGTTCTTAGAGACACATAAACAGAAAGAAGAGTGATAAAGAAAAGAAAAAAAACCCAAAACCAAACAAGTAAATAGGGGAATTGTGCTCCTTTTCGAAACATAACCAAAGTGAAACAACAAAAAATGGCCAACTGGGTACATTCACAAAAGGTGCCTTAATGAATAAATGTCAGTAAATTGTGGCAGAGTTTTCTTACAATGTCCGTATGGTAAATAATGGCTCCCACAGTTCTTCCTGCATAACTTCTTACAAGATTTTAAAATCTTTTCAATGAAGGGAAGGGAACTCAGTCCATATTTCCACAACTGTTAAGAGAAGGCGAATCTACAGATGTTTTAATTTCCAATTTTGACTGTTTGATGCTTGCTTTGCTATTTTGTATGTATGAGCTATTATTTATTTTTACAAGGATAAAGAAAATTAGATATAGGAATAGATGTAAGGGATACATAAGGAATTAAATTATTTTTATAGCTATTTCTCTGTAATGATAAATATGCTTGATTTCATTACAGAGAAGTAATTTTTAAAAGTGGGCTCAATACTTTCACCTAAGTGTTACATACTATAGCAAAGACTTTGATGACTGACTGTTTTTTCCATTCTGTAGACACTTTCCTTTTTAACATGTCAGCATTACATTTTTCCCATAGTCTGTTTCCCAAATACAGCAGATTTCCCATTTAAAAAAAAAAAGACAAAGGAAAACTAAAATTTCACAGAATTCATGGGGAGGAATATTCATTTCGTATCTTCAACACTAACAGCCTCTAAAATTCTACAATTATTTAACCAAGATATAAAGACTTGTTACTTTGGTAAGCATTTCAAATTGTCACTAAACAGGATTACAATCTATTTAAAAGGTTTATCTCAAACTTGTAGTTTGAAGTAATATCCACTTTCTGTGCTTAGTTAGAATAATTGACTCCAAATGAAAACAGTATGCATATTCTTATTTGCTACTCACTGCATACACAGTGTGGTCTGATCTACACATCTTACATTCTTAAAGCCATATTGTAAAAAAAGCTTAATTAGATACAAAATATTCAGTTTTGTTTGAAGTATCTATCTCAATTTCTTAAAAAGCCATTAATCTTTACATCATTTTTATCACATAACATAAATCAAGATAGCAAACATTTAGTTGTATATTTGAACAATGCTAATAGACTATGAATATTCATTCCAAAAAATTCTAACTATCTACTTTTCAGCAGACTATTATTTTAGAGGTTTCTTTCTTCTTTTTTCCACTCACTGAAATCAGTGTAAAAATTCTTCTCCTGACCTCAACTGCAAGGATGAGGTCAGAACACTAAAACTTTTAAGAACACTAAAATTGCAAGCATTAAAAAATGCAGAAAACATTTGATTTTGTTTTTTTTTTTAAATCAACATTTAACCCTTGCACTTGTAAAGAAAGGCTCATATTAACAAAAAAACCACAAAACGAAACCACAATAAGCAGATTAAGCCATCACTGGAAAAAATATTCTGTCTCATATATGAGTTTCAAATATAAAAATCTCAGAGAACATCACATTTACTGATACAGAATTGATCATCAACTTAACAATTAGATGTAGTATTGAACCTATGCTATATTTTGCATGGCTTTATACCAGAGAGTTAACAATAGGCTTGTTATTCTGTGATTGCAAAGTAAAAAAATAATATCAAATTCGGCTGCCAGTTTCATTCACTCATAAGTAAAACCAACTAGTGTTTAATAATAAAAAAGTTTTACCACCAGCTACTCATATACTCTTTGGTTTCTTAGACATGTAGACACTATCTATTGCCAGAGAAGCTTCTGTCCTTTGGAATGTTTAAAAAAACCTCAAAAAACCCAAACACAACAAAACCCATTTCCTCACCCTCCTCAAGTTATGATTTATCAGGTGTGATTCAAATTAACATGAAGTAACTCACTGATACACAAATTCTTTCACTTCTCTTAATGAGGAAAATCCAGAAAAAAATGTGTCATTTTGACTGACAGAGCAAGTATTTCAGGAATGGGTCCTGTGCCTCAGATTCTTTGAGAACTAAGGCACTTTGCTCATTACAGTAACTATTCTCAGATGATAATTTTGTTACCTTTAACCTCACTGACAGCCACTTGAAAGTGAAAAAAAAAGTATGTAAAGAAGTGTTGCAATAATAATCTTCTGTGACACAAAAAAGATATTTTTCTACACATACACATGTATTTATGCACATAAAACTTAAAATGTTTTAGAAAGAAGCTATTAACATGGACATGATGAATATCTTAACATACAGCAGTAGCGTTTGCTAGAAAGTGCCTATTTGAAAACACCCAGATTGTCAAACAGATACAGCATATTGTTCCTTACACTGAGTCTGAAAGATCAAATTGATGGTGAGTATAAAATAAAAGCAATCCTGAAAATGTTCAGCACATCAACAGTAATGGATAATTTACAAAATTAATTGGGTTCATTAATACTGCTGCCCTCCCTCTTTTTAAAATGAAATATATTCTTTTCTTACAGTATCTGCGAATGGCTTTTTTTATTATTATTATGTTTAATGGCTGTCTTGGAGAGTAAAGGAGTATCTCTGCTTCTCCATATCTTCTTACCATTTTATAGCACAACGCAGTGGATTATTTTAAGACATCTTTTCACTAGACCATCCTGACACCAGGCTGCAGCTTGCAGATAAGCTTCTACATTAGTACTCCCCAGATACGGAGCTCTCGCTACAACAGATACAAGGAATACTTACAGCACTTCCAGGTCACGCAGAGCCCTAAATGCCCCATCTTCAATACAGCTGATCTGGTTGTAATCCAGTTGCCTGTTAAACAGATTAGGAAGGCATTTGTAAGGGAGAGGCACGCTGGCCAGGAGAGGTGTAAGGGAAGCCTCCCGAAGGGGTGGCAGAGCCAGGCCATGCAAACAGAAAGGCTCTGGCCATCCCTGCCGCCCGCTCGAGGCTGTCGCACGGCGCTGGCCTGCACGCTGCCACAGAAATCCCTTTTTGTTCTCAACTGTCTGCGCAAAACAGCAGCGCTGGGAAAGCTCCAGTAAATAATAACTGCACCTTATATTAAATGCCAAAGGAATGCAATTTCATTACATCAAGAAAAGCTATCCATTAAAAGCTCTCAGCGTCATCTTGCTGAAACAATTTCATTAAGGTAAAGGACGGTAAATCACTTAATGTCACACGCATCCCCTCGGTGACCTAACAGAATCCATTTATCAGAGCAGCCCAGCTGCATGTTAATTCCACCCGCCGTGGCAGGGACCAGGGACAGACACCAGTTGTAGGGGTCTCCCTGCATGTGTGCATGCCTGGAGCGGGTGGGAGGTGTTACCCCCGGGCATGCGGGGGATTTAGAATAATTACCTCCTGGAATATGTCTATATGTAGGCATAACAGTGTCCAAGGCATTTCCAGACTTGTTTACTTATCTCCTTTAATTCTGCTCCAAATGAAAGTAGTGTTTCTGCTGTAACCTTCAGTATCTGGTTTTCTACGGACTTTGTGCTGTCTGCAATTATATGCAGATAGTATGTTGTAATGGAGCACTTGAATTCTAGACATAGAACTCAGCAATCCATCCCATACATTATTAATCCTTAAGTATTAAGTTATGAAAAATTTAGATTCGTTTCTCCGAAGAATATTATTACCTTTTCAATTCAAAACATTGATACAGCACATATAGCCCAATTAAATATGTCTGCTTAAATTAACAACCATGCAAATATAAAATCACACTTTCTCTACTGATAAAAGCTTTCCCTATAAATACTGAAATGTCTCATGCATTTCAGGGCATGATTCGCAAAGCAAAGATGATAAAACCTCACTTTAAAAACTTCTTCAAGCTGGTAGCTTGTCAGTGTCAAATAACATATATGAGTAAATGTGTGTGAACAATACTAAGAAAATGAACAAAATACAAATGAACTCTGCCCTTCTGTCTTCAATTATATATTAGCTAGCAGCTAATGACACTTTTACTAAAGCATTTTCCATGATTCTTCTGAATCTATGATGTCATTTTACTTTATTAATAAATCATCACACCCACTGCTGAATGTAATGTACCAACTTGTATAAAGTTCTTCTAGTTTCATCTGAATTACTACTACAAGGGAATAAAATATTGTCGTAATTGTAACAGTGCCTGTGTTTCAGTGTACTGAAAGCTAAATGCAAACTATCAGTTGCTGAATATGATCTTTAATCATTTTGGTGCAATGTTACAACACCAGTGCTGCAGTGTTGGAATATTTAAGTCTACTTTCTAAGGTTTCTTCAATTTTTACTAATGAATTTCACTTAACAATTAAGCTAATAGCCTTTTTATTTAAAGAGGTAAAATATATACACAGTACAATTCTCTAACCTCTCAAACAATTTATCAAAGCTATTTAAATTACTACAATGGCATGAAATGTTACCTTTGACACAATACAAAAGAGAAATTGTTTCCAGACAAATTGGAAAAATCTTTTAATGCCATCAAATTTGCCTAATGCAGTCTGCAGGTTAATCTGTAAAAGAGTGAGCTGTGTGTTTGCCCACATCTTATTATCCTTAGCTGTCAATGTATAAATCAGTGCTGACACAGCTTCTTCTAAATCATCCATATTATACACAAAGGAAAATCTTTTAAAGCGGAGAAAGCACTTGAGCAAACCTTGTCCTACACAAACTGAAAGGCAGATTTCTTCCACTAGACTGGCAGCAGTTGTGGTGATCCCAAAAACTTTTGGACTTCTTTTAATGAATCACCGTGATCACTACCTTAGTGAAGGGTGAGTTGTTTCCATTTAAACCTTCTTACCAGAAAGATTACTCTGTTTGCACTGAACTAATGAATAGGTTTCAATTTGTTTAAGTTTGCAGATGAGAGAGCAAAAATATTCCCTAGTTTTAAAAATTTGCAGCTGCATTCGTCTTTATGTTTTAGATTATCTTCCATCAGTTACACCCATGATATAAAAATTATTAGACACACACCATGAAGAACAATTGGCGTGATATATATATTTATTTTTTAAGCTATGGAAGGGACATGACTTTGAAGACTGTGTGACTGGTTTGAATAGCAATGTATGGTAAAAGTAAAGGTTCAGGGTAGGGATACCTACACTACATATATGACTGAAACAGAAAGTTAGGCAATATTCCACAACCAGCATAACATTAACTTATGATGTCCTTCTAACAGATAAACTGAAGCAGTCTGATTGTTTTTTTTGATAAAACTGGTTCTTATTAGCAAGTATGTATTAAGATATGTCTTAAGGCACAAGCAAGAATACTAGAAATTAAAAAGTATATATTTATCTAATTTTATGTTACGTTTTACAGTTTATTTTAGCACAACTTTCAAAACCACACATAAAAATCTCCAATGCCATAATGAAACCTTTCTCACCACTAAGCTATTGAGGATACCAATAACCCTAATTCTATCTTAGAAAGCTGTTTTTTCCCACAAGAGCTGCTTTTCTTCTTTTCAAATTGTTAGAACACTCTGAGAACAGAAGCTGACCAGACATAGACCAGCAGCTCTGGTGCATTCTCATCCTTCCCCTCTCCCCAGTTTCTCTTCACCATCTTCCTGCCTGCTCCATCTCCATTTTGGGTCTTTTCTATGTGGTATCTCTCCATGCTTTTGTAAAGTTGCTTTCTGCCTCCAACATGCACAAAGCTTCAGCAGTACCATTCCTGTGAAGCTCATAAAATACCAAACACCAGTTGTCACATTCAAAATCTTTCCATAATCACAAAGAATTAACTGGATTTTGCACCCGTGTTTGCAGCATTACCTGGGTATTTAATATACTTACTAATCTACTGCCTAGTTAAAATGTTAGTGTTTTTGTGAGTTCAGCGATAAGAACTAGCAAGAATAATAAGCATTCAACTAATAATAAAATGTCTGCTTTACAATGTTTTTTATTTATTGCTCTTGTGGATACATCTTATGCTGCAGAAACATG
The DNA here is from genome assembly GCA_013397725.1 of Rhagologus leucostigma. Lineage (NCBI taxonomy): Eukaryota > Metazoa > Chordata > Aves > Passeriformes > Rhagologus > Rhagologus leucostigma. The sequence goes on along the minus strand of VZTD01003639.1, from coordinate 2,635,424 downwards.
TTGCTAACTTATATTTTCTTCCCTTCTGGTATATGTTGTCTACCAGATAATGATAAATAAAATAAACTTTGTTATTCCACAAGAAGAATGTTTAATGACTAACAGAAGATATTGCATCATTTAAAAACTACTAACCTCATACAGGAAAAATCTGTATTCTGACTCTTGACAGAGAAAACCTTCTTTACTTATTCCTAGAGAGTTAAAAGTTGGGACAATTCAAACAATTGTCTGCTTTACTCCCCTGTTCTTCACAATTTGAGGACACTTTGTGGTCCCATGCTAGAAAGCTACTTTTTACAACAGAACTGAGTTATGTTTCCTATTTCTTACTTCTCAATTTCAGTTTCAAGACGAATCAATAATTTTAGAAGAATTATTTAAAAATTATGTAAACAAAATCATGCTAGAATTTACTCTGTTTTTATCAAACTTCGAAGAACTACTTGTTTCCCACGACTATTACTACTTACATCCAAGTAACACATACTTGCTGAACAAACTAGAAGAAAAGGGACAACAGATCTATAGCTCAGGTGCCCAATGCCCTAAAAATTGCCTAGCATTCTACTTGGTTAATACCAGAATTATTGTATAGGAGGAAAACAATACTAAAAAAAAAGTAAAAATGAAACAGAAGAATGTCGTCAAAAGCACAATGCATACAAGATGAACAATCTATATGTCATGTGATTCAAAGATACTATCACATCATTACGAAATAATTTTTTAAAAGAAAGCAAAACTCTAAAAATAGTATTGAAATGCTACTTATTTTAACAGTCAGTAAGAACAAGTGGGTTTTTATCAAAAGCCACAGGATCACCAACCTGCTTGGCAACAAGAGGTTTAGGAGGCGCTAGAAAACTGTATCTATTCTTTCCTTCATGGCTCCAGAGCTATTTTTTATTGTAATAAAAATCTTAGGCACACACAGAATATATTTCACTAACATCCTGTGAAAATCCTTCTTGATGTAAACTTGAAATGCAGGTGGCTGAATAGACTAGCAGTCCAGTTCAGATTCCCAGTACAAGCAAGCATGAGAAATACTGAATTCTAGAGTCTTTAAGCCTATTTTAGACAAGCAATGCATTTGCAACAGCACTTGTACAGATTAATAGACAAATATACTTCCAGTCACAGTGGAATTTTATGTGTGATCTGAGAAGAAATAAGTCATTAGAACATCTTCAGCAGGAATCTCTTTTTCAACTGCTAATAATTGAAATTTTTAAAAGTCCAATCATTCCCAAAAAAAGATTATTACAAAATTAATTTATGTCTTTAGTGGCAGTTTTAAATGTTTCACAATCAGCATAAAAGAGGCATCAGGGCAACAACAAGTTATATACATCAAGATTTTGGAGAAAGTTTAGTATAATGGGAAGGATTTTGATTGGATGCTGGTGACTGTCTTCCTCTTCACTAATTCTTCATTTTCCCAGGCAATTTAATGTGTGAAGCTTGTTATGTTGTAGTAGTTCTCCAGACTATAAAACCCAGTATCCATTATTTTGGCTGTTCAAATGTAGGAAAACAAAGTAGCTGCAATGTGTCAAAGTCTCAATTTTTCTATTCAAGGAATTATTCTTGAATGACTTAGAGTTATACACTGTAAGTATAGCTACTGATCTGAGACTTGAGAGAAATTAGGGTGAAATTCTGGAAATATAACTCGGAAAGTTACCCTTAACTTGCTAATTTTTCAGGGAGAAAAGTATTCACTCTAGAGCCAGGTTACATCCCTGGCATGACAGCCACAGTCTTTCCTGCTTTCTGGCAAAAAATGGAACCAAATGAACACAGAATAGAGGAGTTGAAAGAAAGGCCAAGAGCATGACAAGAAAAACAGGACACAAGATCCTTGCATGAGATACGATGAAAATGTGCCCTGCTTTTTTGGTAACATTTCAGATTGCATATATTTGGCAGCACAATTCCACCATCCTCTGCCAACTATTGATTACACAGAGAAAGAGAAAATTGGAATCTTATAAAATTTTACACACTTGAAATTGAAAAGTCATAATGCCAAAATATACTCAAAAGGAGAGCATAGCACTATTGTTCTTTCAGTGGTGCCTTACACTTGTATATAACTCAGTTATTTTTCTTCCTAATTCAACCAGCTTCAAAAAACAACCCCATCCAAGCTTACAATCTGGGCATTTAAAGCATTTTCTTACCACCTCAAATATAAACAAAATTCCTGAGGTTGGGAAAATTTAGAACATCTTTTACATCCAGTGTGAGTGCTATATCAACAGGGAGGGTTACAAAACCTTCCTTAACATATATATTAACAAAATTGTGTTTAGTTTCCCGTTTATATGATAATTTCTGCTTATTTTTTTAAAAAGTGGGTGCCACTGTGTTGTCTGAAGAATCTAATGTCTAATTGATGAATACTTTTCTCCCTGAAAAATTAGCAAGTTAAGGGTAACTTTCCGAGTTATATTTCCAGAATTTCACCCTAATTTCTCTCAAGTCTCAGATCAGTAGCTATACTTACAGTGTATAACTCTAAGTCATTCAAGAATAATTCCTTGAATAGAAAAATTGAGACTTTGACACATTGCAGCTACTTTGTTTTCCTACATTTGAACAGCCAAAATAATGGATACTGGGTTTTATAGTCTGGAGAACTACTACAATGTAAGCTTCCTTCATTTTTTGTCACTTTTACTGAAGAGCTTAATACTTTACAAACAACTGGGCTACAGTGGGGAGAGTGAAGCCAGGGACATTGTGTTTGGCATTTGTGAGATGACCTCTGAGCTTGTGAGATGGCACCTGGTGTTAGCCTCCCCAGTAGAAGACAAAGACTGAGTCCAAAGAGGGCCACCAAGATGAGAGGGTTGAAGCAAGTGACATTTGGGGATGGTCTGCAAGAACTGCATTTGTTCAGCCTTCAGAGAGAGGGGAAAGGGGCGGCCTTATTGCTGCCTACAACTGCCTCAAGTGAGAGTACAGACAGAGCCAGACTCTTCCCAGTTATAAGACAAAAGGCATAACAAACTGGAAACTGGGTAATTCCAATCAGATGTAAATTACATTTGTGAGGCCTGAAGGTTTCTCAGGGTTTGTTATTATTTTTACTACGAGGGTGTGGCAGGTTGCCCATGTTGTCAATTCTCATAATGTCTTGCCCATTTTGCTTTTATCTTCTACAGAATCTATGCTGTGAGCGTTATTAAGATGTCCAGAAAGAAAACAACATGGATGCATTTTACGGAAACAAAACTGCTTCTTCTGAGAAACATCAAGAGGACTCTAGAGCTAACATACTGCAGGAGATTTTAGTGGTATTATCAACCTTAAAGGAAGCAGTGTCCTTCAGATTATCTGAGTTAACACCTCATTCCCTTTGCTCTGCAAAGACTAGAAGTATACAATGAGATGTTTTTCAAAATATTCCAACTCCTGATTCAGAAGGAAGGTATTTGGTAGAAATGAGAGAATGGTGAGTCTCCATTCAGGAACATAAAATATTTTATCAGGTCAACTTCTGTGAAATTTGTTAACCACTTTTAAAAGAGCTTAATAGAGCTACTGTTCTGGATGGTTATCAATCATTCTATGTTAAAAAAAAGGCTCATAAATTAAACTGAAACTGATGTAATTACTATTGTTACACAATTTTTTTTTTTATATATTATGTTACGATATGCTCTAATGAAGATTTCTTTTCTCTTTGTACCTTCCCATATCTCATAGATGAGTTTGGAGGAGATGCAACGTCTTCAACATTATGCTCAACTACTGGGTTATTGCTAGAAAAAATGTCCAAAACTAGAACAAATATGGAATTCTGTTTATGACAATTGTTAGTAAGGACATACAAGTACTTTGTTCCTGGACCTTAGGTTAATCACCTTCATAGACTCATAGAATCACTTAGTTTGGAAAAGACCTGTAAGATCATGGAGTTCAACTGTAAACCTGACACTGCCAAGTGTCCTCTCAATCATGTCTCTTAATGCCACATTTTACACGTTTTTTAAACACCTCCAGTTTATGGTGACTCAATCTCTTCCCCAGGCCACCTCTCCAAAGCTTTAAAAAATTTCTGGTGAAGAAATTTTTCCTCATATCCAATCTAAACTTTCTCTGGTGCTACTCTAGGCCATTTCCTCTTATCCTCCCACTTATGACTTGGGAAAGAGACTGACACCCATCTGGCTACAACCTCCTTTCAGATAGTTCCATTCCTGTTTGAATAGTGATGCCTTCTATACCTATCACTTATCAATTGTCTCCTTAACTTTCTTGAACAAAATACAACTTGTAAAATTCTTGCTATACCTTTCTTCTCTAAATAATGTCCAAGGCTAGATGGAAGGCTGGGGTTTGTCTCTCCTTGCCAAAGATTCTGGAAAGGCACAACAGCTGATCTAGTTACATAAATGCTGTGTTAGAATCCACCCAACTCAGCCCATGAACTCATTGGTCATTCTGCAGAGCGATTGAAAAAGAGATCATAAAGTTTTCAGATTAGGGGTTTGATGGCATTTTTTTCCTTTTTTTTTTTTCCCTGGGACAACTAATGAGGAGATATCTGTAGTATTTATCCTATCACAATAAAAAATATGCCACAGATATGATTTGGAATTTGTGGCAATGTTATGGCATTTATGATTCTTTTTAAAATTATTTCCACAAAAGAGAAAGGCTTTAAAGGGCAGATCTACTGTTTTATGCAAGTTTCACACATAATTAGGGACCCTTAGCTTAGAAATACATACTAAGATAAAAATAGTATGTCAGATAAAGTTTAGCATCCTGATGCAGTTTCTAACTGAAGTTTTCTTACAATATATAAGAACACTGCTTGGCCACTACAATGTTTTCAATGATGCTGCTGTTTTTATTACCAAAGTTCCTCTCTGTAGCTGTATAAATTTTCAAATATAAAAGACCATGCAGAAAAATGCTGGCTTCTTGCAGCCAAACTTCTTTTTGACCATGCATAGCGATGGGAATAGTTCTGAATAAAAACTTATAAACTGTCAATTAAACAAAGTACCAAGCTACTTTGAGAAGCACTTGCATGTTTTGGAACACAATAGAGTTGAACATAATAATTTTTTCCACGGAGGTACGGTAGAATTTCATTGCAGGGAAGAACTGTAGTAGGCCAAATTCTTGGGCATTCTGCTAAATCTTCAAAAAGACATTTCCTCACCAATTTGTGTGCAGTGCTGCACGCAACAGAATGAAGTAGAGTTCATCACAGGAAGACAGAAACGCAAAGTGCTTCCTGTCCCATCCTCTCCTACTGAGAATACATCACAACCCTCCCTTTACAATCACAGAGCACTCTGTTTACAAAGCAATGCAACTAGAAAGTTTGTCTTTCTTTTTTAACACTGGCAACTTCAATTAATAAAAATTATTTCAGCAGGAATTACATTAAAGCCTCCTGTAATGACTTGATCTTTCCCTATATTTATTGATGCTACATAAGATAGTGTGGATGCTGAAGGCTCAGTTGCTGAGAGATTTTCCAGCTTTCGGCCAGCGTCTGTGTGAAAGTCCTTGCTTTCACACGGATGCTGGCCGAAAACAGTTAGAGGTTTTTGTAAAACAATTCCTTTACCTTGCAGGTGCAAGATGTTATGCCGTACTGTTGTGTTACTGACTGAAGACATATTTTGAAATGGGTGTTGTTGAGTTTAGCCAATCATTCTGGGAGGTGGATGGTCAAGGACCAATAACCTTATGCCATTCAAGCGAACTAAGATATATAAACAAGTCTGTAAATTAATAAATAATTCCATTACTTCCTGGACCGAATCTATGTTGTTTTCTCGCCGTTCCCAGAACAACAGCGACAAGATAGAAATAATATTTTTTCACAGCTGCATCATGCTGGAAGCTCCATAGCCTTTCTGAAACCCACTTCTGTATGTCCTCTGTCTTTGTTGGTTATAAGTGATGAGTCCTTAGCTTACAGCAGGCATTATATCTTTTGAGAGCATGACCTTTTGTTTCCTACTACAGAAGTTGATCACAGTTCATCACAGGTTGTTCGGCTCATTCAATCCACTAAACTGAACTACCAATGCCAACATAAACTTGAAAAGTCACTGCTTTGCTTTGTCTTGAAACTCAGCTATTTCCACATTTAGAAACCATAAGAATTCGAAACTTGCCCATGAACTTCAAAGTCACTATCTCCAGGAAAGTATCTTCCAGAAAACACAACAGAAGAAAACTAGAGCAAGAAAAATAGTCACACAAGTATAAAAACACATGCTAGCAAAACTAGATAATAGCAAAATAACTTTTCTTTCTTTTATGCAAGCAAACAAAAAGCAAACTTTTAAAACCAAGGAAAATGATTTTTTCCACAGGAAACCATAAAATGTTTCAAATTGCCTGACAGTCAAATATTAAACTCAGGCTTCATAAACTAATAGTTATAATGCCATGTTGTCTTCAACTCTATCTCAATGTTTTACATTTCCATAAGGCAATTTTTGGATGTTTAAGATGCGTTAAAGTATTTTGCCAAAGCAAATGATAAGAATCAGTTTTATGCAGAGATTCCCTATGTAGCTGTAACAGTTCTTAGAAAAAAGATATCTAATACAATGAAAGAGCACTGTATCAACAAAGTATTATCATCAGAATACATGGAAAGAAGAAAATACTTACAGATTTTTTATGTCTACTGCTCCACGGAATGCCTTCCTTGGTATTGCTTGAATCAGATTTTCACTAAGATCACTAAAAAAAAATTAAATTAAATGTAAAAATCCTATATATATATTTAGTTTTGCATATAAAAGAAAGGAAATATAAGAAAATAATTTCAGCCATTATGGTTCAGTCAGTATTTCCAATGAAGGCAATTTTATTACATTAACTGATTTGTAATTAAAGAAAAGAAGTAGCAATATAGTCAAAAACAGTTTATCTGTGTAGCACTAAGTAGTTCCTTTAGAAAATAGCAACTTATATGCCAAAAAATAAAAAAAAAGCAGAACTGAGTGTTTTCACTTTTCAACCATTCCAAATCCATGTTTGATAGTATGCTCAGCTTTATGTAAGGAAGATTGTAATCCAGCAAAAAGAACAAATAGTGAGCTATTGAGAAACAACGATGAAGCTGTTTAATATCTGAGATCAGTATGTTTCTGAATTTTGTTTCAGAGTGTCAAGCACCATATATTTTAAAAGAAAGCATCATATATTTTAAAAGAAGGAATTAAAATATATTCTGTAGCAGATATCTAATATTCTTCCTCAAATCCCTGTATGATCAGCTGTACCACGCTATCTGAAACTATTATCTTTTACAAAAGAGAAATAATATTAAAATGCTTATAAAATTTTTATTCAGTAGTGGTTTTTTGCTATCAGTAAGAATAAACAGCCCTTTTTTTTCTGAAATCCAGACACATTTTTGGCCTTCACAGGTCAACACTGGAAATAAAATCTAGAGAATTGAGGACAGTAGCAGAGGACACAGAGAAATAAAAAAGAAAGAAACAAAAGCAAACTAGGATCCAGAACTTTCCATTTATGCTATGCAATATTAACAGTGATGGAGTGCAATAGAAGAAGACCAATACGTTACAGTCTTTATTGCTATATCTATACCACATGCGGTTTGGAGGTTTCACTTCAGACAATAGTTTGCTACTCTGGACCAAATACACCTATCACAAAGGATACAAGAATGTTTGAAGTCTTGCAAAGGGGCTTATCTACCTTGTTGTACTAAAATTATGAAATCAGATCTTCTTTTGGAAGCCTTCCAAGATGCACCTATCTATACACAATATGGGGAACACAATTACATGAAGAAGCTTTCTTGAGCATCTGAACAAAATGTACAAACAAATCAGATGCGTACAGGTGTCTCTACAGAGGGATTTTAAGTCCATTTGCACAGCAGTTTTCTTGTGATTAATTAGATTTCATTTTGCTAAAAAAAATCCAGGATCTTCACTCCAAAGCACACCAAATGCAATCCAGCTCCTAACAGAAGTAAAGTTTCTGTGTCTTGAGCTTTAGAGACATCTTTAGAGGACCTTTTTCAGAGAGAGTTTTTAGAGAAACATTGCAAAACTGTGCACAGAAAAGAAAGATCTAGCTCAGAGTAAGTGAAAAAGCAAGAATCATTTAGTTGATTAGACATAAATAGTCATGCTTTTGATATATTCTTTCTCTAAAACTTAATCTAGCATGTGCTCATATTTCCAGTTCTGAGCAATCACTGCTGAAAATCTCTTTCAGATTTATGAACTCACAAAAAATAATTCAAGGACTTTATAAAACCCCATGCTGCCCAACTTCAACAAAATTTATATCAATATAATTATTTTGAAAATAATTCCACATACATTGACAGCAATTTTGTTTTATCCAATTCATTGTTAATTTATGGAAAATCACTTTCTATTTACTAAATCTTTCATAGTTCATGCACCTAATTGCACTGCAATATCTTGCAAAGTATACTTAAAACTAGACCCAATTTTAGTATTATTAATCATGTGTGAAAAAAGAGAATTTGTGAGCTGTGATTTAATTTTCAAGCCACCTAAGTAATCTTGAAATGGGATATGACTGCACTGCTCTGACAATAAATTCAGGGGCAATGAATGAAAAAGCAGCCTTCAGCATTTGTTATGGTAACATGATTTAACAGCCTACTTCCATTGAAAAAAAATTCCCTTATAAGCATAAAATGCAAATATCTATATTTACACTTCTGTTTAATTGACTAATACATTTCATCTACATAAAAATTGTGTGAAGTGGCTAAGCTAGCAGTAGTGATTTGTATCATGATCAATGATTAGTTTATAACACAGATATATGTATATATCTATGTAAGCCTCTGCCATACTCATAAATATATACTACAGGAGATAATGGGTAATGGTGCATTAAGCTTTTCATGGCATTTGATATAATATCATCATTCACCACATTATATAATTTTAAAAAGTGAAAGATGAGCAATACTGAGGCCAAATGTAAATTATTTTTAAAATAACAGAAAATATCAAAGGTCAAAATTTTTTTTTCCGTGGGAAATTTTGGCACAAACACAAGGACTTACAAGTGACAGCTATTGTGCCACGTTCCTCAACAAACAATACACTGAGGCTATACGTGTGCGTAAGAACGTCTGTGTGTATGTATGTGCAAAAGACAGCAAACTAACTAATCACATGCTAGATTTACTGCTGGGTCCGCAGTCAACACCACTTCAGTGTAGCACAGGCTCGTGCAAACTGAAGTATAGTGTTTCCTGATAATTTTAGCTCATTTCAAATGTAAACTGCTTGACTGCAAAAGTTCCCAGCCTTGCTGAACAAGGCATTGTTTAAAGCATCCATTTAAACATGGAGAGCTAAGTAAGTTGGTTGGCAAATGTTCTTTTCCAAAAGTAGTTTTTTTGCAATGCATCAGCTGGTTTGTGAAACTTTCTCGGAATTGTTTTTGTAACAAGAGTGTAAGTTAATTTCTACACTGCAAAATTCTACTTCTCATTAAAAATATGATTTTCCTTATAGCAGGAAAATTTTTAGTAATTATTTATTGATTGCTTCAAGTTTTCATCTGCTCAGTGTAAAAAGGTTTCCTTATAAAAACCTTGAGGGGCTTAAACTAACATTCAACGTTTTCTTCTTGCATAAATTACACCTACATTTCACAACTCAAGCTGCATGTGGTCTTTTTTATTGATGTTTGAACCCATTCCACTGCAATTCTTAGGCCGCTTACAAAAGAGGCCAGAAGCAGCACAAGGTGTATTGTGACTTTCAGGGAAAATGGGGCAAAAATATATTTTGTAGATAAAACCAGATAATTTTGCAGGTCATTACATTACATTGATTTGACTTTGCAACTTATATTCTGTAGTGAAGAAAGGTGCAAAACCCCTTTTTAGCCTGATGGTCATTGTATTGCTGCACTAGTAACTGTGTGGATGTCATCTTCCATTTCAAAAATAGGCAGCATTTGAACAGAAACTCTATGATGGCAATTGATACCCTTAAAATGAAAAAATGTCTAAGCATTTCAATATCATTTAGGCCAGGATACAACAAAACATCCTACTTTTATAAGAAAAGATCTGTATTTTTTTAAAAAAAGGCATGAACCTGCTTCACATTAGAAAGCAGCAATCTGACCAAGATACTTTCATTGGAACAAATTATTCTCCATTAATATTAAAGCCCAAGACCTTACATCAAAATCCAGAATACCTCTGGAACAGCAGAACTGATTAAAAATACAGCTAGAGTGAAAAAGCCAAGGCTATCTGACAATTCCGTTCTTTATATAGAGCACAATGATCTAGTGAGATGTTTTGACAAATGCATCTTTATGCAGATTCTAGCTGTTAAAGAGGCCTCTTTCAATTAAATTGTTCTTGACTCTATCATATAATTCCTAGAGAGAGATACTCTAAATTATTAAGTCTGAAGGGGAGTAACTAAGACATTGACCTTTCAAGAAAATTCCTTAGTGCAAGTTTGTGGGCTTCATTTATATCATTCAGTGGTGGGCATTCCTTGGCCTTCACCGCTCCTCCTTGCTCCGGCATCACCAAACCTGTGCTCAGGGCCAGGTGTAACTTCAGTCTCTCTGAATGGGAGATGTTCTCAAGGAGAACTCTCAGGTTTGTTTCTTCAAGTTAAAACGTATTACACAGGTTAAATAGCAGATTTGCACCAAAAGCCATCTGGGTTAGTTAGACTGGCAGCAACTGGCAGAGACTTTTTAGAGGAGGCACAAATGAGCATTGCTGTTGCTCTAGATGCACAACCCAGCCTGGGTACAGCAGATTGTTTCAGATAAGTTTAAGATGTATATATGTCAAGCATTCTTCTGAATTGTAATATTCTGGCTGCAACTCCATTTTCTCAAATGTAAAAACAGAAAACCAAATCCGTACACCAAACAAAGCTGAATCCCACTATAAATGAAGATACACAGTGGAGAATGCACAAAGATTTCTGAATTTTTGCCCAACTACAGCAATGTATTGAAAAACTTGCATACTATTTTTTTCTCTCTTAGACGGCCAGGTGTGTGTTTCTAAATCGAAGACTAAATATGCTGCATCTAAATAATTACTTTTTATAATTAACATAGTCTATCCGAGTATTCAAACTCATCAATAAAACCAGAAACACTATAGATTCTCTAAGATCCATGATCAAGGAAGTTCTGCAATTACTGTGCTTATGTAAAATATAATGTATTTTTAAAAAAATTGGATAAAGGCAATTTACATGCAATGGATTCTGATAAGCCCATATGCCTCAGCTTTTAAACTGATTTCCAAAGATTAAAGATTTAATTTGGATATTCTGACAAAGCAACTGAACTTGTCTAATTTGAAATTACGCTTAAAAGAGTGTAATTTCTGTATTTCACAAACCAACGAACTAGAAAAAATCAATAACAAAAACAACAACATCAAAAAAGCCCCAAGACCTCTGCCCCACCCTCCCTCCCCCAGCAGCTTCATTTTGTGTACGCAGATTTTTTTTCTCCAAGAATACCTTGGTAATGATAACATGTGAAGCTTGTGGAAACAGCAGGAAGACCCTGCCAAAAACCTTGTTACTACTGAATCCTTCCTAAGAACAGGAGGGAAATGGTACAGTTATATTTATCATATTTACTGGTTAATAGATAGACGTGTATCAGGGAAAAAACCTCACAGCTTAGAGTCCTGTGAACATTTGAAATTCATACCACTAGAAGATACAAACCTGTTCTCAGAAAAAAACTTGAAGACTTATATACAGTATTGCTTTCTTATCTGAAGATAAAGTCCTGAGATAACCTGAAATTAATGATCCTGATAAAATGTTTCAGCTCTTAAAAAATGCAAACAGTACTGCATTGCAGTTATTTTATTACTTACCATGTATGGTTCTCAGTTGAATATCCTATTTACCCTTAAAAAGGAGTGCTCAGTTTTTAATTACATAAATTGAAACATCACATAAAATTTCTATATCATAAACTGCTAAGGCTGTATCACAGTTTTGTTGTGTGGCTAAATCATTGTTCGTTCTGAAACACTAAATCTTTTGAAGATGGCAAACCTGCTTGTAAATTTAATTACTTGTAATTTTATTTTCCTCTATGGTTTAACCTCCCTCTGTGTCTGACCAGTGATATCATAAATCTATACTGCCATTCTGTACTTTGCAAAATACTGAGTACTGGGAATGAGTAATGTGTCCTGATTTTTAAAGGAAGAGGCAGAAATACTCAGCCAAACTAAGTATTGAATGCTTACCAGTTTATTTATGCCAGTTTATAAAAACATCTCAGAAAGTGGCTACTCCATGATCAACATCCTGATAATTATTTACATATAAGTGACACGAACAAAGCAAGTCTTGCTAAGCACTTCTCTCTTACTGGAAAACAACAGTTAACATTAGCTAACTATATCCTGCGTGAAATCCTCCATGCCTGTACAAGGTGGGAAAGTGTCATAGATAATGAGACTACTGGACATCCAAAGAAATAACAAGAATGAGAATTATTTTACTGAAAATAAAATATATGAATTTGGACATGGGAGATTTCACTTGGAATACAAAGGTGGTGAAAAAAACCAACATATTTTAGAATAGGATAGGTCAGTTGAAAGGGACCCACAATTATCACCTAGGCCAATCAGATTATTTTGATGGAACAAGTAACAACTTCTTTTTAGGAATATTAAGTATCAATTAGACATTTATCCTAAAATAGTAAAGCTAACAAAACAATTGATTTATGAATATCAAGCAACCCTGTCCATTTCAGCTGTTTTTACTATGATTGGCTTTTTCTTCAGTACTATTCAGTGTCCTACAGTATTTCTGTATCTGAATACACCTTAAAAAATACAGACGGCAGGGAGAAGACATGCACTACCTATTCATTAAGGAGCTCCTTGCAGAAAGAGCCTGTGAAACATGCTCTGGCATAGGCTACTTACTGGATCCTGGACTTGATTAAGATATCTGTGAGGTCTTGCATGGTCTGAGATACTTCTCCAGTCACAGTCATATTAACGAGGCACATCATCTAAAACCTCAAAGCTACTCCAGAGCAAGACCTGAGAGCTATTGTTTATTCCCCTGGCTTTGATCTTAGGGAAAGCAAAGTACTCTGCCTCACTGGGAGGCACTTCAGACACCAGCAGTAAAATCTGAGATATGGAAGGTGAGAACATGCTGCAATATGACAGTGTAAGACAAGGCAGCCACAGCCCCATGTTTCAACTGTCTTGATATGTCTCCAGAGGAGCATGGCAAAAGATTATTTCATATTATCATGAACACTGGCAGCTGCCTCTGTTTGCAAAAGCTGCCATAGCCATGGGCTTTCTGATGCAAAGAGGAGAGAATGAATCCCCAAAGTAGATTTTTCATGTTGCAATGGATTTCCGATTTGATTTAACTCCTAAAATGCCAGTTTTCTACTTTCAAAATTTGAATAAATACTTTTTTCTACTCTGTATTAGATGTCTTGGGTTAACATGGAAAAGTTCTGATCAGATGTTTTTTTTTCTGCTCATGAAACATCATTTATCACCATACAGTTATACTCCTAAATTGCAAAGTTCCAGCATGACTAGGAATTTAATCTAAGACCTTTTCTGAATGCTACAGAGGCATGCTTTGACAACCACAAGTTTTGTTGTATTAGGATAAAGTATGTAAGTAGGAAAATTATTTTCCAAACTATGTAATAAGAATGAAACCAAAGTAAAAAGTCTTCAAGAATACAGATGCTACTGAACATTGTGCTATTAATATAGGTGGAGTATCCTGCAGAGACAGTTCCTTCAAAATTAGTAGCTCGGTGAACTGAAGCTACTGAAGCCTACTGGGAATTCCATCATGGCAGAAATATATCATATTTTAACATGAGTTTACTAAACAAACATGAATGTTTTAATCTATGAAGCAACATGTTTTATCGTATGTTCAGCAAATACATTAATATATACAAACAACTAAGTACCTTTCCCATCAGTCAAACAAGACTTATCCAGTTAATTGCAAGAATACTGACATATGCTTGGCTTTAACTTCATATAGTTACTGTATAACAAGTTACAGTACGGCATCACTTATTCGTGAAGATAATCTTATACCCAAATGGCTTGTCATGTCCTTTTAGCAGGCATAGCTTTCTGGCAGACCTACAGATCAATTACGATGGAACGAGGAAATGTTTAAAAATATATACTTAAAAATTCAGTCTAAACTCTTGTTCTGAAAAAGCAAAACAAACAAAGAAGCAAAATCAAACAACCAACAACTCTGCTGTACCATTATTCTTTGACTGTGAAATAAACCAGCTAAATTCCTATTAGTTTCAATGTTTTTTTCTTCTGTTCTTTAGTAAAACAATCATTGCAGCTCTTTCCCTTCATATTGAAGATACGAAAGGTATCCAATGCTACCTACAGTAGCTAATATGTCTCTAAGGCACATATATCCCCTTATGAAGATAAAAACTATACATTATAATTTCGAACACTAGTTCTGTAAATCATTATTGCTGCTGCTTCCATAGGAGAATTAAAATTTCATGTATGAGAAAGCTACTATGAACCTCCTTTTATAGATGGGGAAACCAAGGCAGTATGCATCAGAGGTAGCATGTGTCAGTACCCTGCTGAGGAGCACAAAACCGATGAGAAAGATTTACATCACAGAATTTCAGGTTCTCTCTGCACCACTAATTTCCATTTGCTCTGTTGACTCCCTAGAGATTCAGATGCTGCACATAGTAGGAACATAACCTATTCTCACGCTAAGTAGGATCACTCCCTGGGCCATGGTGTGCTACATTGCCCAAGTGAATATTTCACATTTCACAACACGGGGCAATCATCACTGCAACATGGACTGAATTACTAGAGTCACAGCAATTCCCATGGTAAGGAATGCATCTTTATTTTTTTTTTCCTAAGAATATTCAGACTGAATTTCCCTGCCCACTTTCATCTCTCATTTTTTAATGATAGCACTTTTGTTGATATAATTGATGTTTCTTTCATTCTTAATGCTTGAGGTTTTTTAAATGTCATCCATTTATAAATCTGTTATGGAACCAAAATGTACTTCTTATTATAGCTTCTGGCATATTATTATCTGTATTATTTAAGCAGCAGGTCTTTTAATCCACCTTATCTATTTATTTATTAAAGAAGAGAGATCATTTATGCGTAAGTATAGAACATATACAGCAAAAGAGAAAAAGCAACGCACTACACAATAGTACTGGTAGCCTGATGATCTCCAGAGTTTACCAGTACCTTCAACCTTAACATTTAGTATAAGTCATCCAAAACTTAAATTCTGATAATTAGTGCTAATATTTTTTTTGTTGTTTGAGAAACAGCCTGACTCTTCATACCCATGCAATATAATACACAACTTATTCATAATTTTGAGTATTGGTAATTAGCGATTTCTGCAAAATCTAAATAGCACAGAGCACAAGTACTAAACCTTTTACTTTTTAAAAGGAATACATTTTGGGTTTGGACTAAGCCAAAACCTCCAATCTCAGTCTTGGCAGAAAAGTTAATCCATGGGCTACAAAATCAATTCTACTCTACAATGTCTCCAAAAGTGTACTTAAATCAATTTGTATACTCTGATACTACTGAAAATAATTGCTTAAGGAGATTCACCATTTGTTCTTTATTGTTCTAGAGTGGCCTAGCAGGGCAAATGCTAATTATGCAATAAAATAGGAGTATTAGGACCACACATGTATTTTATTGGAGCCTTAGCAATCATTTTTGAAAAGGAAAGCAGTCTTTAATAATCTGTTCCACTAAATTAATATATAATTCTCTTTTGTTTAGACTATAAAAACCCCGAAACAAAACAAGAAAGGAAATTACATATTGTAGCTCCTAAAGAGGAAAGGACCACCCACAGTTTCAGAGAGAACTGATATACTACTTCAAATTTGGCTTCAGTGTAATCCTTTTCATAGAAAAACTTGAAGCTCTTAAGAACACCCCTCATCCCCCAAAGAAAAAAACTGACAATTCTTTATCCTCCACACAGTCTCAAACTGGTCAAGCTGAAGGAAGGCACTTTACAGTGACATTTTACTGACTGCTGCTTATCATGCATCCCTAATAGCACTATCATTCCATAATAGGGCCCAAGACAGCAGCAGAGCATTAATGTGTTGTGGGCATTGTTGACCTACAGCCTTACTTGCAGTTTGCAGAGTGGGAAATGGCTCTTACCCATATGGATGTATATCCATATGGTGAGGCCGCACCTCAGGTGCTCTGTTCAGTTCTGGGCCTCGCACCACAAGTAAGACATTGAGGGGCTGGAGTGAGTCCAAAGGGCAGTGGAGATGGGGAAGGGTCTGGAGCACAAGTCTGATGAGGAGCTGCTGAGGGAGCTGCGGGTGTTTAGCCTGGTGAAAAAGAGGCTCAGGGAAGACCTTATTGCTCTCTATGACTGCCTCAAAGGAGGTTGTGGACAGGTGGGGATCAGTCTCTTCTCCCGGGTAACAAGTGACAGGACAAGAGGAAATGGTCTCAAATTGTGCCAGGGAGGTTTAGGTTAGATATGAGTTTTGTTCACGGATCTTTCTCTCCTTTTTCTTTAACCAGTTTGGAATTCAAAGCAAAATACGAAATAACTTAAATTTTTATGTGTCACTTTTTCATACAAGGCCACAAAAGACTGTTTCTGCTTAGGGAAAGGGTGAAGATTCTGCTATTTTCATTTTACTAGTCTCTGATAGGTGATTTGGTGATTAATTTTTAATCAACTATTACACTTGATAGGATTGAAAATGCACTATAAGTTAAGAACTTTAAAAGAATAAAACAAGATTCTGCCAGGTAACTTTCACTTCTTCTGGTACGTTAGACACTCAGCATATGCATGGTTGAAACATCCATTTGGCTTGGCTGGGGATCTGCTCACATTAAGAATAGATGAAATGGCATATTTAATTTTCCAAAAGACCTCTTTAACAGTATCCGAAAAATCTATCACTACTTTTCCCTGTAACAAAACTCCCTTTTTAGAAGAAGTTTGCAGCTGTCAACATGTCTTTAATATTTAATATTGTTTCACCTGCTTCGGAATTGAAACTGTAAGCACTTTCAGGAACTGATTGAAAGGTTGTCTGGTACATTGTCTAGTTTCACTACACAGTCTATAATCCTGTATATTCTCTTCTGAAATATCACTCAGCAAGCTATGGCAATTTCTGTTTCTTCAAAACAGAGCAGAGCGGACTCCTGATCCAACCCCATTATGCAGAGCTGCAATTCCAATAGAGACAAGTAATAATTACATTCCTGGACACAGATATTTTTCATGAAGTATAGCTCCAAACCTTTACTCTAATAATAACCTGAGTAGTTCAAGTGTTTCCTAACAGTAAAAATAACCTTGAACAATTTGTCAAGAGACAGGAAAAATCTGAAGAGTAGACTAGAAAAGATCTTGGAGACCATTAATGTTGAACAGCACTGTGCTCACTCTTCCGTCATTTGAGTCGAATGATGCAACTTGGGGATTGTCTTTCGAGATGGGCTCATTGCTTGATAAGACAGATTTATTGTACAGTCTTAGCTTTATACAATATGTATAGTTGCATAATATATATGAAGCACTGATGCTTCAAGCTTTAAGGCTGTTGCCTGTCAGTGCCAAAAACTATGCTAAAACAGTGAAAGAAACCAAGGCAAATTATTAAAAGGATTACCACAGATGATTCAAAAAAACTGACAACAGCTAAGCTACCATCATGGCTGCTTATCAAGATGACCAATTTTATATGACTGTTTTTCTGGTCTTCATCCATCTGCTTGTACCTATCTGTCATTTCTTATACTGTAATATCTTTTACAAAACTGTTTTGTTTTACTGGGTGCTGGTTCGTTGGTATTTTTCTTATTCTGTTTAACAAAGTAGAGGGACTAGCACCACTGGGCTTCTGGACAAAAGAGCTAGGGCTTTTAGCTGTTCTATGAGAAAACTAATAATGGAAAGAACAAGAAACGTATGTTCATATCATCTTCCATTTCACTGACAATGAACAATAAAACAGTAATAACAAGCTCAATTATTTGAGTAACCGAATGACTGGATGTTTTTGTTTATTCTATTTCTTGTGTGTTGTGTATGTGCTGGTTAATACAAGTCAATTAAAAGCTCTTAGGAGAAAAAAAATTGTTGAGAAACTTCAGGGTAACTACTGATATAAATATTCAGGTACTCTGGAAGTAAAACTTCCCACTGACCAGGATTAGATTACTTTAATACTCTAGCTGCACATTCCAGAAGCGTCAAGCCTCAAGTTTCTATTCAAGGGCTCCAGGCTTTTCTTTCTTCTTGAGCCTGCCTTCTCTTTCTGTGACTGTTCCAGCCTCTTCCCCCAAACTTCTGTCACCACAGTTTTTTCCCTTTCAGTGCCACACAAAGAATGAGAATTTCAAGAGGTATTTTCCTCTTATGAAAGGAGCTGAGAATGCAGAAGAGGCAGTACAAACTGGTATGTAAATCAAGAAGAGTGCATCCTACCTGGATTCAGGGGCTATTTAGAATTGAAAACCCTTGTAAAAATGGTAAAAATGTATGTAAGCAATAAAAAGAAAATTTGCCATTCCAGAATTAATTGATCACAACCAATTTCTTAATCAATAGCAAATTTAAATAAACAACTATGGGTAAAAAACTGAATCAGAGTGCTTCCATTCTACATTTCAAGAATGTGAAAAAATCCTATTTCTTGTTACAGCCCTGTCTGTATGCTGTTGCCACAATACCAGTATGTAAATTACATTAAAATGTTCTAGGAAAAAATAATCCATGCAAAACGGAATTTAATATTTTTTATAGAAAGCTTAAATTTTATTGCTACTTCTGCCATATTTATCCCCCTTTCCCCAATCAAACTTGCAAAAAGGTTCAGCTGCTTGTACTAGGAATAATTTCCATTCAGACTTTTTTTTAAGCTTGAAGTCTACAAAGCTGATTTTCTGTTCCAGGACTGCACTTTTCCACTGACACCATCAAAAACTAGCTGCTCTTAATTGCACTGTAAAAACCCATCTTCCCTCTTTTCAGACGTTTTTCCTCTATCGGTATGTTTTCAAGCCTTTTTTTTCCCAATTGCTAAATTCTTTCCCTTCGACCAATATCCAGACTCTCCTAAGCAGCTGATGGAGCTTTGCCTCAAGTAACTACCTAGAAAATTCCACTGATCAGCCCTAATAATTAGGGTAAAGGGCGATTGTGTGTGAGGTGTGGTGTTTTTCTGTTGTTGTTTGAGGTTTTTTTAATTCAGGAGGATGGGTGTTGTGTTTCGCTATGTGAGGGCACACAAAGGCAGTTGGATGGGATGGATATGAGTTAAGCAATTGCAGTCAAACTAGAGTGCAGCACACTCAGGATGAGCAAGGGTGACTCTGATGTCTCTATTCACAAGATACTACACACTCCTGCAGTAATTGTAACGGGTAATTTCAGAAAAGAGAGGTCCAGGTGACGACAGAGAGACTGAGAACAGTTTTGGTAATGTGAAAAAAGACTATTAAATTTACTTAAAAAAACCCGAGCCAACAATGCATGAGCTTCCCTATTGCTGAAGGACTAATTTGAAAATATACCATAAAATGTTTAAATACTTAGAGTGACTGCATTTTGTTTGAAGCATAAATGTCAAAAAGAGATTTAAGAAATAAGGCTAAATATAAGAACACATGGCATTGCACCTGTATCAATAATAGCCACTAAACAGGTCAACAACATCTCAGCACTATAGAACCAGGCTTTCTGCTAAAGCAGTCAGTGTGGATCCATTTGTACTTCTAGGGAATTCAGGAAGACTTCCGCCAGCTCAAAAATCCTAGGACATGCATCTTACAACAGCAGGAGCATCTGTACTCACTCTTTTAACTGAGTATGAACAGATCTCCTCTTAGAATGGGACCGGCTCTGAGCTCTGAGGTGATTGAATTTAAACGATATTTACACAGATAGCTGAGAAGGTGTGAGAATTTGCCTCTTCATAGCTCCACTGCACTTGCTATCTGTTGCCATATGGCTAATTCCTTCTCATGCTTTTTCTTCTGTTTCAGTTCATGTTTCAGTATACTCTTTTTACAGACCTGCAGCTTCCAACATCTGTAGCGAAGGTCCCAGAAATTGATTTAGAGGCTGAAACACAAGCATATCCAATCCTGCTCCTACACAAGGCTATATATCTTTGCTGGAAGACTGACACATGGTCCCCATATGCATCAGTGATAACATAAGCCTGCCAGGCACAGATGTACTTACAGCTCCAGAGAGATGCAATCTAATGATGGATAGGAATAACCCAATCATACGAACATTTGTATTTGTAAACCCTACCTAGTGCTACAGACAATATGTCTACATTTCACTGCCACATTTCTGTAAGGATATCAGGATGTTCCTAAGGTATGGTAGGCACACGATGAAACTTAACAGTATGTAAGATAGAGAGACTGCTTTCTGAAGCACAACTTCATAGCTGGAAGTTCTAAAAATTAATTGCTCTTCTGGCAAACCCAATGAAAATTAAATTAAATTAGATACTGGAACTTTTTCATTAGAAGGCTCTGGCAAAATAAAGTTAATAGATGGAAAGCTTTCTGCAATTAAAAGTGACAGGTGCATTGCTTTCTCCAAGCTTTTAAATCACATCTGTCAAAAAGCCTACTAAAATGCATTTTTTAAGCTCCTTCCAATGTACTCAACTTTTATGAATCAAAATACTGTAGAATTATTGAAGATATATAACTTAAGTCACAGCTTTATGGCAGTAAAGAGCTAAAATTTCTACAGAGTTATATATCTAACATATTTAGGACAATGTATTAAATCACAGAGTAACTGTCTCCTGTTTCCATTCACTTAATTTCTCAGCGTGATTTCCTGCTTCAACCCCTAACCACTGCACAAGAAAGACACAACTTGATTTCCCTAACTTAAAACCAAGTTTATGCTAAATTCAGGCCAGTCACAACTTTGCTTGAATTATCTATTCTACGTGTTTAAGGTGATTTCGGAGAGAGATGGTTAACACTATTTATGCCGTTGAAGAAACTTCTTCAAGACAGAAAGTGTCTTGGGAAGAGGGAGAAAAGCTTGAGGTCAGGTTCTGCTGTGCTTCTTGCAAGTGAAACTATTTTCAGTGAACATGTGTTCAAACAGTGGGAGCAAAATCACTTATTGCATGTCTTCCCTCTGCCTTTCAGACATACCTGAGCCAATCCTCTACCTCTCATTCCTCGCTCACAAAACCAGAAAGTACTTACATCCAAACTTCAAAAATCTCCAACTCAAAACTCCAAATACAGGGTTTTTTTGTTTTGGTTTGATTTGTTTTTCGTGGTTTTTTTTTTTTTTTTAAGGTTTTGGTTTTCATCTTGTTTTGCTTGCTGGTTTTTGGTTGGGTTTTTTTGGTTTGTTTTTTTTTTTTTTTTTTTTGTGTTTTTTTTGTGGTTTTTTTTGTTTGTTTTTTTTTTTTTTTTTAGTAATCAACTGCCAACCCCAGTTTTGATAGGTTAGGAATGAATTTTACTTAGGGAATTCTTGTCATCCCCACTAATTCTGAAAATAAACAAAAGCATTACTCTTGATCCTAATTACCAACTAAATGTAAAGCTATTACACATTGTAAGATGACCTGTGACAATACGAATTGTATAGGCTGTAGCGCAGCACCTTCAAAGACACAGGATGGAAAATTACACTAACTCAGTGGAACATAGCTCTTATTAGCCACACACATACAAATAATCTCATCCTAATTCAGGAGAGCACTGAAGCACGTACAATTTATCATATATGCTTAAATCCCATTAAATTCATTGTAACTACTCACAAGTTTAGTGTTAACACATGTGACGAAATATACCTTTAAATCACAAACTACTTACAGAAAAGCAGCACTAAACACATTTAAGTTATAGGCTTCCCTTATTTAAGCATATATGAACAAAGAAAAACTCTCCTCAGGTTGGGAAACAGAATGAGAAGAATAAGTAAATTGTTTTCTGTAATCCGTCTATAAATTTTCATCATGCCCCATGACTAATTATTGTGACATCAAAACAACTATTTCAGACCACTGGACCATGTGCAAGTCCTTAACATATTTATCTTTCACATTTAACAAAACTCAGGGGTTTGGTGCTGCTTTTTGGGTTTTCTTTGAGGAATGGGGGTGAATCTTGCCAAGTTCTCAGTTACTTCTGTAAAAAAATAATTTTGAAACTGCAAAGTCCTCACATGCTTCTCCCTAGCACTCCTTATGAGTTCAAGGGATTTTTCTCAGAGATGGAAGTCTCTTCCAGTGGCCAGGTAGATGAAAGCTTTGGGGTGGAAGGTCAGTACTTCAGGAAGACCGACCATTCAACATAATACTATACTTCAAAATTATGTGTCAGGTCTGCATCCCTGCAGAATAACACAGGAACTGTGCTACCGAGAACAGCATTCTGAGGAGGAATCAAAAGCAGTTAACATATACACTGGAAGAGTATCTATATTGCTGGAAAAGTAAACACAGATAAGGATTCATCCCTGACTTGCAACTGAGTAAGTCTGAGAGCTGAACTGCAGTGCTACTGAGTGCTTCACGTATGAAAACGAAAAATACACCAAAACTGCCAAAGCAGCCAAGGTGTCATCAGGATATGTCTACAAACAGTTGCTCCAAACAGGGACAAAAATATTTAAATATTTTCCCTTAGTATCAATTTTAACTAGACTGTGGGTGAGAATGAAAGGTCTGCAATCTGTGAAAATGAAAAGATCAAATTCAGCATTTAGTAGGGATACAGAATATCTAATTAAGGCCTGGATTGGCAGTATTTTTTTCCCAGTTTCTCTTCCATATCTCTTTTGCCCTCTGTTAACCATCTTCCTATCCACATCTATAAATAATGAAAATAAGTGAAAGTTTCCTCACTGATAGGTTTTACACGAATATCTGAATGGAAAAGATGTCCAGAACTGTTTTGATGAGCTGTATTAATTGAACAGTTTAAACAAACATAAAAAAACATATAGAAATATGGACTTGAAAAAAAAATTAGATAACCCTTTTGTAAATAGAACTTAAAATACTAGTACCTTAAGGAATAGGACTTAGCAGATTCAAAGCCAGCATTGAAAACAGCCTGGTCATACAAAATGAAATCTGAGTCTCTGTGTTGGTGATACTGATTTTATTCAGGTGTTAAGTCTAAACTTAAAAATAAATGTTCTGATGAACTTTAGAATATGTATTTTATTCTCCTGCATTTATTTTTTCTTTTCCTTTAACCTAGCTGAAATTTCATGATAGATACTTACTATTTATAATACTGATTAACACTTGTTTTTATACAGAACACGAAGAAGAGTCTTAAATAGACTTCTGCATACCTATACCAATTTCTGCTTGTTGGGTTTTCTTGTTTTGATTCTACTTTTTTAATTAGGGACACATCACTTCCAGTGGGAAATTACCCTCCACATATGAAAACAAATGTATGTATGGTACAATGCCTGTCCTGAAGAACCAGAAAACATCTCACAGTCTGTTTTCCACACTACTTTTAATACGCATGACTTCCTTTTCCATACATATAATAATAAGCAACACAAAATAGAGATTCCCAGTTGAGGCAGAGATGACATCTTAGCTTGCAGTTGAACAAAGACACATAGAAAAACCATTTGAACAACAAAGAGTAACTGACTTTTTTTTTAAAAATAAAATCAGGATAAATCTCTGGGTAAATGTGCTTAACAATGAAAATCACAACAGCCAGGATTACAGTACAAGGATTTCATATTACTGCCAGGTATGTACATGTCTAATAGTGAATGTCTTTGTCTTCCTTACATTTACGAACAGATAAAGATTTTAGTAATAAATCCCCCATGCTGAAATAAAACTGAGACTAATCTCAAGATTAGGAATCTAATCTCCATTAGAAATAAGATATAGGTATGTAAAATGAATAGGAGGTCAACTTGCTACAAGCAACATGACATTCTGTATTGTTCTCTATTGCACACGCAATGCATACTCCCACACCACAGCTGAAGTATGTTAAAACTTACAAGCTGACACAAAAAGCAACAGATTGAAAGGAGAGTTTCATTAAAAGAAACCAAATGTGTCAGCAACCACCTTCAAGTTGAATTTTGGTCATACAGCTCCCTGGTATTTTTTACTTTGCTTTCCTAAGTAGTTCCCCTATGGATTAACCTCTTCTCACCTCCGGTTGTATGTACACTGCAAGATAGAGCTGCTGGACAGTTCATTAGAGAAGCTCCTGCTGTTTCTTCCACTGGAGAGGAGGCACCTTTAAGTTATCATACACAGGCAGGCCCAAGCCGACATGTCTTCTAACAACTTTTGGCAGCTTTGATCATGCTGGTGGTTCATACAAGTTTCACAGGCAAAAAAAAAAAACAAAAAAAAAACCCAAAAAAGCAGGAACTTTGAGGCACTTCCTGCTACTCCTTCGGAAACCAAATACCATCACTTAGTAATTCATGCACCATACTAGTATCACCGGGCGGGGGCAGCGGGGGGACTAGATTTGGGGGCTTTTTCTGTCTGGCACATCTTAAAACTAGAAAAAATATATTTAAATGGAACACTTAAATGCACTGCTAGAAAATCTATGTTTTAAATAATTCCTAGATAGAGTTTCAAACACAACACTAAATTGAAATTAAGTTTCTTGATTCAATATTTCAGTTGCCTGTTTCTGAGATGTGATCCACCCCAAGGTTTACAAGTTTTGCTTTTACAGCCTCACCTTTGTAAACTGCTCGAGGCTGCTTCACTTTTCTAGAGTTGCTCTATGTGACACAGTGGCAAAGAACCTTAAATTGCACTTAAGCACTTGAAACAGGCTCCTTTCGTATCCAGCAACATTTCCCACTGCTCAGCTTGGTCTTGTTCCTTGACACCTCTGGTGGCCAAGCCAAAAAAGTCAATGGTCTGCAGCAATGAATGAGTACTCCAGGATCCTTTCATAATGGTGTAGCTGATTGAAGCCCTGTTTAAGAGGCCTTACCTCATTTCCCACACATTTTCTGACCCATTTTGTCTGCCTCTTCTCAGAGGGGTTTTGCCTGTTATATTGTGGACTAGGCAGTAAACTAATTATCTTGTTCAAATCCCTTTGCAACGCCTCTAATCCTATTAGTTATAAGAATGTGTGAATACTGATTGCACAACTTAAAACAGGGAGAAACAGAACAAGAGACAGAGGCAGAGGGAAAAAGCCAAAAGGCAGGATCTGGGAAGATTTGCTAGCCACTTCAGCTTTTCAAGACTTGTCAGGACGCTCAAGACTCCCATCCATCACAAGACAGGACAATTTGTAAGGTGCATATTTTCATTTTCTGTCAGTCTTTCGTGTCTGCCCCAGAACTGCCGCTATTATCCGAGGCAGCTCCGAGTCGTTTGCTCACAGCAGAACTTGCTGACCCTTGACTCCAGTTAACAGTTACATTTTCTCTCTTTCCCCTTTCATAATGAACATTTTAATGAAGGGGATGACAATATTACAATGTGTCAAAGAAGCCATATGAAGTACCGGAAATGAATGAATGTTAGTATAGGCATCTATAGGCCCTATGAGTCCTACTTCTTTTCTTCAAAGAAGCCTCACAAGTCTTATTAAAGAGCCCTCTCGCCCTCTCCCTCAGCTGAAGATACTGGAGCAGTTGCCTCCTGCCGTCCAGTACTGAGTGAACTTTAATCACTTTTCCTATTTTGTTCACACTGGGGAAGGAGCCAGACTTCAGTGAAAAGCCTGCAGTCACAGTTGATGTTAAAGAGCATGAAATTTATCTGACTTCCATAAAAGATGAGCTCTGCCCTTCCATTCTTGCTTTTGCTAAGCTGGCTGCTCCGGGGACAACCATTCTCTGCTCCAAAAACAAATATTTGCTTTTAGCGTAGATGGATGCTGCTACCTAGGAGCGCCTTTTCCCTTGTTTTTTAAACTGTACACTTAGTTGTTTCCACCTACAAAGAAGACTTGTGGTCTTGGGAAAGAAATTAAACTTTATCATTTAGACATGCTGTTTTGCAAATGAAGGTTTAAAAAATGCAAACAGTTCCTGTTTTACATGAGTAATAAGCTCTGGCTAATTGGTTACCATAGAAGCAAATTCACCAGAATTCTCAGAGTTAGAGATTTACCTTCTTTTTTTTGACCCTCCTTCCCTGCAGAAATGTCTGTCAGTGAAAACCTAACTCTTAGGATAAAATACAAAGTTTTTTTTTCTCGCATACTGTGCTTGGAGATTTGAGACATCATTTATCTGGTGAAAATTATAATAAGTTGTATTATTACATAGCATTCTATTATTTGGTTTTAAAACCTTGCTATTTGGAATTGGCTCTACAATTCCATTATTAATGCTTGCTTTCCTCACAATGGCAAATCCATGACACATTTTTGTGCATATCTCACAGTGCACATCTTCTCTAAGGATCACTGCTATATAAATAAGCGTTTTCAAAACAAATGATTGTATAACTTTAGAAATGGGTATTTCAGAAATGGTAACATTTCTGTGTCATTTAATTACTCACATATTTCAAATCCTGTAGCAAAATGGAATGCAAAGAACCCAAAAAAATTCCAGAAGCAATTTATCTCCAAAACATTTTATGTATATAAAAAACCTGAAAAGCAGTTACAAAATTGCATCGATAACATTGATAATAAAAAGATTGTGCTAAAAAGGAATGAAAAGTGGTACTGATCCTCTGACCATCCACTCTGCATGCCATAACCCACTCTAATCCCCAATTGATACTGACAACTGCAATGACAAGGGCTAAATTGGAGCCATAAGTGGGAGTAATGATAGACTGCCACTTCAGTATGTCAGCAATTGCCTGATTAAAATTAATACCACAGAAACGTTCTCCTGTAAAGCAGAGACCCATCAAAAGGAAAGAAGTGCTTCTTTAGCTGTAACGCATCCCAAAAACGTGCCACTGTGAGCAGGATGCATGCCCAAGTGCCCAGCAGAGGTGAGCTGGCCCTCAGCAGGAGCCAGATGCACAGGGGAGGCTTTTCTTGCTGTACTTTTAGCTGTGACCACCTAGGGGCACTCAGCGTCCTACAAATCCATTGCAAATCTCAGCTTTTGATCCAGCCCCATTCCAGTGTAGAGCACAAAACATATTTTCTCTCAAGCATCCTGCCTTATATTCAACTTGAACAACAATGATGAGTATTGTTTATTGATACTTTATTACTGGCAGATAACCAGCCAGACAGCTTTGTTCCCTCTAAATGCTTATAAAGAGCTTTTTTTGATAAAGGCTTTAATATACCATGAAGATTTTCAACCAATAGGCAAAAATATACAGACCATATTTTTTGAGAAAGTGATTTCAGAATTTCAGGCTGGACTTCTTCCAAACTGCCAAGAAACTTCCAAACTGCATGGAAAGCTGTCAATTAATTATAATTCAGTACTGCTTTGAAAAGGACATGGCAAAAATGGACAGGAATATAAAACTGAAAAAGCACCATAAGGTCAAGAGAACTGCAATTTTTTCTTCTTCACATACATTCTTCCTTTCTATATTATATTTTTTGTATACACAAAATGTAAATACAAACATAACTACTTCTACATTTTGGAATTCTGTAAATTCTTTAAAAAAAATTTGGTATAATTAGTCTTCCAAATTTTCAACAAAAACCTCTAAATATTTTCAGAGAAGCAATCAGCAAAATAAAGTTTTAGATTGAAGAATATGGTTCATTTAGGCTAAACTGCAGCAGCCTACTAGCCAATCCTATCCGATATTTTATGGTCAAGTTTTATAGCATGAAAATTCTGACTTTCAGCCACATTTTTTTCCGTTCAAACAGGGTTCACTTAACAAGCAGAATGCAGACCTGCTGCTTTCCCTTGTGGCCAACTTCACTTGTTCAAAGTCTTTGAGAATCTTGAAACACGGCAATAGCTCTTAGAAGAACTTTGGCCTGCAGCTGTTATTAACTAGCTTTGGACGTATGGACCTCCGTTGACAAGCACCTCATGTAGAGAGGTTAAAAAATTGCTACCATATGCTTTCAGTTTTTTTAACCTACAATGTAAAGGCTCAAAAAAAAAAGAAAAAAAAAAAGAAAAACCCTTTCAGTACTTTAAAAATACAAATCAATTTACACATAAGCCAACACTTCTATCTTCTACTGCCTTACAGTTACGAAATATATATGTCATTTTTAAAAGGGTACTGCAGTGTTGCAAAAGGCAAGAGCTGATTTCAGTGAAAAGAACAACTGGTTATAGGTACAAAGATCTCAATGGGCTTTATTACTGGGCACAAATTAAAAGCCACCACACACTTAAAACCAGCATTAAATAACAATAAAAATCTGTGTCATGAGAAAATTTCTACTGCAAAGAAAAGCATTCTCTCCTCAATGAAAGCCAAAGCTAGCACTGTTTATTAGACCTTTACTTTAGCCTCATGTGTGTATACCTCACATTAGTTTTCATTTATGTCATCCCGTTCAGATCTGAAGGAGGAGCTCTATGCTCAACTCCTTGTTCCTTTTTTCCAGACAGATCCACTGGTTTACTGAAAGGTATTAACTCTGTGGACAAGCACAATCTCATCATGAGACCAGAGAACTTTTCTTACTCACTAAAGGAAGAAAGGTACCAGTACTTGTACCATACATAGCCTGAAATGGATATTCAGCATTTTTAATTTTGCTGAAATAAACACCCCAAAACAGTTAATTGCTGAACTCTTATGTCTCTGTTCCATAGATTCCCATTTCATTCTCTAAAAACACCTTAACAGTGTTTAGTGAAGAGGTTAGTGAGCCTCACTTCAGCATACATCAGATCTGGGTTTGAAGATTTCAGATTCTGCAGATACTGTACAGATTTCTTTAGTTACTGGAGGATCCTCACTGAGTATCAACAGAAGTTTATTTTTTAATTTTAATTTATCAGGGGGTTAAAATGCCTAATCAGACTCTTAGATGAAAAAAAAATATTACCATGAAATCAATCGCCTTATACAAAACAGTTCTGCCATTCACAGTGTAGCCAAATATCCCAAGCAGTAATCAACAATAAATTGGAAGTATGTTTACAAATCCAAGCTACTGCTCTAGGAGATCATGAAAAAACCCAAGGAGACTTACTTTCTCTTCTACCATAATAAGCTTTAACTTCATGTATTTAAATCCAGGCCAGTTTTCCCCAAATCCAGGACTATTCCATGTGCCAGATACATTTTTTAGTCAGATAACAGAATATTCACTGGGAATAATACTAAAACTACCAAGAATTATATCTAGATAAATGGGCAGGAAACTGTAGATCTAGAAGAAATGCAGTCACCAAGGAAAGATTTTCTGTCTATCATGAGTACTTACAGAATTTCATTACCATGTTGCCTAAATACTATACATATTTAATACTTTTATAGTAAAATAAACATTCATCTTGCAAAGTACATAAATATAGTATAATAATTTCATTTTAAGATGGAGGAGAAAAGGAATCAGTACCAAGGGACTAGCAGTGGGAGTCATCTCACCCATTTTCATCCAGATAAAAAACAGATAGTCTAGTCTTACTTGTCTACAGAAAGGTGAAGACACTTTTAGAAGAGCAGCTTTATCTCTATCTCCACATTTGAGAATACAAGAAGTTTTGAAAGGCAGCTTGGATTTAGCACCTCAGTTTCAGTGAAGCCAAGCTGGAAATCCACACAGACTGACCCTGGCATGTTGCCTAGTCAAGGTCAGAGAGCAGGCCGCATTAGTTGTGTACTGAACTGATGTCTCCCAAATACCAGGATGGTTCCCTAAGTATTTGTACATTAGGATATGGCATTCTCTGAAAATGCTAGTTTATCTAGGATTTTTCTGAGTAGAGGAAACAATCCAGCACTCTGTTCTCTAGCCAAACTACAGCATCTAGTAGAGTATCTACAGGCATCTCCTGAGGTCCACCGTCTGCTCTATATAACAGACTGCAAGTATAACAGACAGCCTGTATTAGAAAACTTAGAACCGCTCAAAGCTGGAGTCAACTATCCAAAAGTCTCACTGCGTCTTCCTCTAAGAGATTTAACTGACAACTTTTAAACCTCAACAAGCTTTATATATTTTCATGTTAATTACAAGTAACAAAACCTATTTCCCAAGAGGTGACCAGAATGGCATCCCAGAGTCTTTTGAAATAATTTACCACCCAGACCCACTCTTCAGTTACCAGTAGAGTCAATTTTTTCATTTAAATTAATAGCTGGATCAACAGTTAGCTCTTAAATATGCAAATCTGTTTACCACGTCAGGCTCAAAAGCCTTAGTTGAATTCTACCCATATAAAAATGTGACGAGAAATTGCTAAGACTTAGAAAATACAATGCTATTGAATATTCACAGAAACTTTCACCTAAAGCTGATCAAAAGAACTTCTTGATAAAGAGAACTTGTTATATATTACTTATATTGCAGCATTTGTCAATGTATGGACACACCGCCTTCTAACGAAGTTGCACTAAAATATTAAGGTGGGGTGGGGTGGGGTGCGGTGTGTGCATGAAGTTGATTTTGTGTGCTTGTTTAGTTGTGAGGCTTTTTTTAATTTGGCTTTTGGACAAATTCTTAAACCATAACTTCCAGGATTGCACAGCTTTACCACACAGGCACCCCTAGGGGAGGGATCCCCATTCTCCACTAACAGCACAAAGACATAACACAGGAGGTTCATGGAAGTGCTCCATCTCGGCACACATTCCCTGGCGCACAGCCAGGAGCCTGACAGCCTCAGCCCAGGGAAGCTCTGGGGATGCTCCCTGAAGCTTTCCCTCTTGCCAGCTACCCCAGCTCAGGAAACATACTGGAGGAGGGCAGCCATGGGAGCCTCCACTTTCTTGCAAAAAAGTCAAACACATAAGTTTGAATTTTTTCAGTTTGGAAAAATGTTCAGGGTGGACCCTCAGAAGCGATAAAAAAACCTCTAGCTTATGTCTTGTCATTGTGAGAAAAAATTTAAAATCTTTCAGAATATGAAACACAGGAAGATCCATTAGTGCACAAGTCCATTTACTGAATAACACTCTTTCTAAAACACTTCTCCCCCTGTTTTGGCTCTATGCACCATCTGATGATTCAAAAACTAAATCCATATGATCAAGACAGAAAAAGGTAAGTTTTCAAAAATGTAACAACACGTATAGGTGACTAGTGGAAAAAAAGAGATACTTTTCAAACCTTTCAATAAATCTCATGTAATTTTCCAACAGCAGTATCAGCCAGCTAAAGGAACAAATTGAAATGTATCTACCCTCCCATACTGATGTAGGCTGTAAAAATAGCATGGATATTCTGATTGGCATTCCTCCCCATATACTCTGAGGATTTAGCCAGTAGTCCATGGTGCAAACTACGGACTACTTTTATATTTCTTAAACACATCATTAGTATTAAAAGTTTACTGCTTTTGGAATGGGGATCTTTTAACTAAAGAAAAATAAAATAAAATAATAAAAATAAAATAAAAATTCCTTTCTAGACTACTGCTTTTATATGCTTTTCTATGTGAGACTATTGAGCGACTCACAATTATTTTACTCTAAAAAGTTGTCAGCATTTACAGTAAATTGCTTACAATTTATTCAGTACAAGTAATTTAGGGATTTTAATTAAGCTTGGTAAAAATAGGCCACAACTCTTTATTAATTTTGCCACTGTTAATAAGAGTGTCACAGAAGAGCAAAACATCTTGAGTAGTTTCATAATATTTTTATATTTCAACTAAACGTAGGTTTTAACACTCTAATGGAAGTTTCAGTGATAAACGTATACTAGATCTTAAACCTACTTGCAGGCATGAAGCTAAGAATTTGATAATTACAGTAAACATCAAATTCAAGATGTAATAAACAAATAGTCACCTTCTTTACAAAACAGACCCTTTTATTGCAATGTGTAATATGACATATTTCCTATATATTATGGTAAAATGGATATTTTAACATTAACAGAGCTAAATATAGGAGAAATTTGTGATTTAGGAGGAACATTTGTTTTATCTGAATTTAATAAAGACACCACGGCTTAGATACAGCTGTTTTGATCAGTGAAAGCCACACGAAGTTGGAGTTTGGTTATTGCAAATTTAATTAATTTAGTGAACCCATTCCATTACCTTAACATATGGTATTCTTTACAGAAGCATGTTATATTTTATGGAGTTGTTTTAGCTATATCTACTAGCTCTCATAATCTGGTTCACAATTCACCAGCTCCTGGAAAGCATCAGTCCTGATTTGCATATTTAAAAAGATAATGAACAAAATGTTCTCAGAACAATAGGAGTGTCAACATAGGGCAACTTGTGTGAACTTCTAAATTTCCATTCTGATTTTGCAGTACTAGTACCATTTCTAATGAACATGTGAAAAATATTTTAATTTATGTATGATTTCGCATCAGTACAAATTTGCCAATACGAGCAATTCTTGAATGAGAAGAGAAAACACAGTTCTTTAAAGAGTAGGCATTCTTTAATGGATTATTCCTCTGTGTTGCTTCCGGGGTTTAGATTTAATTCAGGTCAACTATTACAGCAGGCACCTCCATTCCTGGGGGATGCTAATTCCATCTCATGAAGCTAAACACCAGGCAGGCTTAGACTATTTATCTGGATGTCAATAGCATCATACAGTGTCACACAACTGACTAAGCAAAGATTGAAAATCTGCTATTCAACAATCATGTCTTCAGGGTCACTTGCACAAGTATTATGTTTCATGCTGCAGATATTATAACAATCGCGCAACTATACTTTATGGGTAGCCAAGCACTTTTTAGAGTAAATGCAGCCCCATTACCTGTTCCAAAAAGCAATAGGAAGTTGTTTCACAGAGAGGTGATGAGTAAATATCATCAAGAAAATTTATGAGGGTTTTTTTCAATAATTATTGTTTTCCTATGTATAAATTTTTTGTTACTTACTACATATTAGCAATCAACTTTTCAGGATCCTGGTATGAAAGCTCGTCGGATATTTCAGCAGTAATGCGAGGCATAATTGTCCCTTGTATCTGCACAATGTTAAACTAACTGCCCTCACATTTCACATGCAACATCAGAAGCCGCATGATGGTTTAAACTGAGCTCTGCCTTGTGAGCAGAGCTCTACCCATCAGGTTGGCAACAGAGTGCAAACATCTTGTTCCTTGCTACTTGCTTTCCATCCTGAAGCACACTGACTATTTATAAGAGAGAAGGAAAAGAAAACAACAACCAGAGTTATGTTAGCACCTTCAACAACTGTCAAGGATATTCTGCTTCATAAGAAAGCAAATCTAATTTTGACAGAGAGTTATTTCTAAAGAAAAATACAGAATTTTTAAAGAAGTGATCTTTCTGAAGTTATCAGAGAAATACAAATGACAAATATGCACAAATGACAGTAACCAAACTCCAAATTCTGAATTTATCCTTCAACATATTTCTTTGACAGCCAGAAGCTTTGATGGGATACCAATAGCAAAACACTAAAAGCAATTTCTTATGGATTCTGATAAGAGTCATCTGTCCAGCATCTGAAAAGCAAAGCAATGACGAGTTTTGAAATGAGACCAAAGATGTGTCCTATATGCCACAAGGGCATGTGCCAGTTCTACAAAAACAGCAAAAAAATTGGAAATTTCACCAAGGGGAATTTCAGATCACATAATTTTTTGCCTGTGGCAGATTTGATATACTGCATTACTGAATCACAAGATGCTTATCAGGCTTTCTTGTTCCTGTCTACAATAACAAATCTATTTACCACTCCTATTTTTGAAATCTTTAGAAAAAATACACAACTCGAATTCGAACAAATGGAAAGCTAAATGAAAGACTGAAAATCAATATTTTTTATTTCTGTACCTAGCATCTCTCCAATAAAGAGAATAGAGAGTCACAAACATTCCTTTAGATTAACTTAATTATAACCTTTTCATATGCAGGGACCTAGAGACAAACTGCAATCAGTACAAGTTCTCACCTTTCTGTCTGCTCAGTTACAACCCTGTCTCTCACGTAATTCAACCCAAGTGTATTCCTGCTAAAACATTTTAAACTTCAAATTTAGTCCAGTGTCAAGCCACAGCAGCCCAGCCTGGCAAGCAGTGACCTAAAGGATTCAATCTGTAATAAATGACATACATTTTAATTAAGTAAATACAGTTAAATAAGTTTGAACTGATAGACATCAAGAAAACGAACCCTTAAAATTAATGGATGACTGCCACTGTTACAATAAAACTTTGGAACGATCGAATGTTATTGTACGTATTTTTATGAGAATGTAATCAAAGTCATTCATCAAAACACCATTTCAGCAGAGCATTAGGCCTCCACTGACATTTTCTCCAGGAGCCCAAAGGCTACTAGGAAGAGGCAAGCATACCACATTTCAGTATTTTCTCCTTGAAGCCTAGATTACATCTCCTGGAAGTGCCTGACTGAAAATAAATTCAAGTTTCCTGTATTTGTTTAGAGGAATCTAAAAGGAAAGCATGGGAAACAAATTCATAAACAAATTTGTCCAAGGGAGAGAGGCACAGACATACTGAAACAGCTGCTGAGAGGCTGCTGTGGACCACAAAACACACAAAAAGGAGGCTTTGAGCAGGGCTGTGGTTTCTAAGCTCCCAGGGAACTTCTCAGGCAAGAGATGGAAAATGACAGGACCATGGATACCAGGCTTTCAGAAGGAACAGCTCTTTGTAAGATGCTTTCAAGCCCTCAGCATTCTCCTCAAAAAGCTGAAGATCTTATAAATTGAAGACAGTTTTTTTAAATTCACATTGTTCCCTAAAAACAAGCCACAACTTCAGATTTCACCGTGCTATTGAGATGTCTCTTCTCTTTTTTTCAAGGATGAATGAGGAGGAAGGAAAAATTGGGAAAAGCACATGCGTCATCCCCTTGCAAAACTATCCATGTAAATCACTTCCGTGTAGCTGGCCCTCCAAGCTACTGGAATGCCTCCTCATATACCAAAGTAGGAATGATAGGGGGTAGCAAGAAGATCTCTGACAAATTCCTACTGAGTCAAACTACGTATTTCCATACTAAATTACACAATATTTTTAGTATTATTTTTCCTATTACAAAGAGCTGTCCCTAAAAATAACTGTGAGATTTTTAACATCTTTTCCTTGCCATTATTAACAGTCTTCACTGTTATTCTCCAAAAATAGTATTCCACATGGATTTATTTAACTATTTAAAATCAAAGTTTTAATTCAGGAGGAGAATAGCCCTCAGATCCTACCTTAAATAAAATTTGAAAATTTCATGCCAGTGCAGAATGGAAACAAGGATTAATTTCCCCATGGAAAATACTTAACACACATAAGACAGTTAATGGAAACAGAACTGTGTTAATGTATTTTACATTATGAATACACATACATATGTTATTACTTCACACTTACATCATGTCCCTTATCTATTAATCCTCAGATGTGTTTAAAACATTAATGACTTTATCCTCACAGAAGCTCTACTATGTTGGAAGCATTTTCCTGTTGATTTCATTCCCGTCATGTGAGCTCCATGGGTATGCAATACCACATTGTACCTGTTTGGACCGTGCCTATCAATACCATGGAGAAACCATCATTATCAAATTTACAATAATTAAGAAGTCACCCTGGAACATTGAAATTGTGCCCTGTGGAGGCACCCAGAGATTATTTATATGCCCCAACTATTATACAACCATACCATATTCCTATTTCTATCTGCTTCTAACCCTTCATAACTCTAAATCAGAGCTGTTTCTACTGTGTTACACACTGCACGAATCTACGACGAAATGAAATAGCCTACCACTTCAGAGAATTTACATCTAAATTTAAAGCAAAAAGATTAGGTAAGGGAAAAAAGACAACACATAATGTGATTTTAAAGCCACAGGTTAGTGGTATCTATAATTAAAGCTATTAAGACACTGGCAAGTTCTCTTCTACTCTGCTTGCAAAGATCATTTATGTGTGAAAGCCACTTAACTTGACCCAAATGGCTGACTAACAAAGGGGATCTTAACAGGATAATAAAACCCATGCTTTTTGACAGAAAAAACCCATGCCTTTGAATTATATAAATTGTTTAATTATATATGGTCTATTTAACTGAGGTTTATAGAGACCGGAAAAAGATTTTAAACATTAAAGGCATGACTGTTTCTCAGCATATAAATAAGACTTTTCTCTAAATCCTTAGTATATTTAAAATTTACATTATTCCTCATAGGATATCTATGTAGGTAAAAGACACTGGAAAAGATGGATTTGATAAACAAAAAATAGTATTTCTTAAAAAAAGTGAACATCAGAAGTTAAAATACAAACTGAGCAAGGATTCATGCTCCTCTTAGACTGAACAAAATTTTGCCTATGATGTATATACTGGTGAATTCAGAAAAGAGCTGTCTCTCCCCTCAGTGACCTACATGCTTTGAAATTTAAATAAATAAAAACTCACTTTTAGGATGCTATTTATAGTTCTTTTCCATAGGTTAAGATAGAATTCCCACCTCAGTAGACACCCTTAGTGAAATATTTCATGAATTAGTTCAAGAAACAGATTTCCAAGCAGCTGTAAAGACCTCAGTCCTTCAACTATCTGGGAAAAAATGTCACACATGATTTTATTTCACTTTGTATTCGAATTTTTTTTGTACAATATGTTCCCATCTTTATCTCTACTAATGTATATGCCAAAAGAAGATAAACAGCTCTCTTATCATCCCCCAAATGTCAGTCTCCAGGAGGTTATCTTACATCTGGCTCTCAGTGTTCCTCTCGGAAACTGGACATAAATGATTACCAGCAACGCTTGGAAGGCTTTGGTCAAGCAGCAGCTCTGATCAGGCTTTGTAACATAAGCCTTCATCCTTCACGTCCAGAGTCAGAGTGTTCATCACCTGAATCCAGATGCCAAAAACTAGAAGGCTGAGAATCTCAGCAGATTGCAGTGAGTATTGCTGTGCCTTCAAAGAACAGGAAAGAGTTTCATGCAGAGTATTCTAAGTGAGCACTTTATTGCCAGTCCCTGGAAGCTACAGAGGAGCTATTTCTCTGGCTCAGAAAACTTATATTGCTTATACACCTATGTGAATTAACTGGACTAGTGCTCATTAGGCTATTTAAATTTGTAATGGGCACATTGGTATTTACTGGAAATAAGGAATATCATATCCATCTTATTAAAGATTAGGTAAAAAAACCCAGGCTGTGTATTCTTTGTGCTTCTGTATCAATTACTACATTGAATGAAAGAGACCTGCACTTTTGGTTTCAAAAATTCTTTCCCATTTCCCAGTCTAGAAATCATTTCATAGCCTCCCTGTATCAATTCCAGTAGTACATAACTTGAGATTTTTAAACTAGATCATATTCCTATCATAAGACCCATCGGTTTCTAAGAGACAAATTGAGGCATTGCATTTCTCAAACTGTCATCATTCAATGAGATTCCAAAGGTCCTTCCCTGCCGAGGCACAGAATACATAATAATTGTGATTTACTGTAGGGAACAGCATTGTTGGAAGCTCAGAGCAGGCAACACTTTTACTGTCATCAAACAAATAAGTGGCATCACAAGAGAAGGAAGTGACTTGTCGAAACCCCAGAACAGAACAACACAGAAACTCAATATGTAAGAATCGTGATTCTGCACTGTAAAATAGTTTTGAAGTTCAATACAATTATATGATACCCAATAGCCCACACCAATAACAGTTCACAGACTGTGAATTCTTATGTTTTTTCAAATGACAGGACATAGGCTTTCTAAATTAATGAGAAAGAATGAAGACTGAAGTGCTGCACTTGTTGACCACAGAATTAGAACCATAACCAACTACATCACGTAGTCATACAAAAATTTTTGCTATAAATGCAGAAGCATCTGTATATTTGTATTCAGCATGTCACAGCAAATGCATACATTTACAATAGCTCAAAGATATTTTGCTCCAAAATCTCATGAAAATGCACTTGTAAATTTAAAATTCTTATTCTAAATAAATTTCAGATCTATCTAGACAGAATTGTACTTAAAAAATCATTTACTCAAATGAATATTTTAAACTCCTTGCTAAGTCAGTCTTCAGCCTTGAAGCCATTTGTTACAATTTTCTTCAAACGTATTCTTGACTTCAAGTGTTACATAACAATTGATGCAATCCATAAAACAGCTTACTTACAAACACAGTTGCAAGGACGGGGTTTAGTAAAGCCTCTGCAACTGCCCAAAAATTGAATTAGCTAGGAATAAAGAAAAACTATTTATAAAATCAATTTCTGTGGAAGAAGACTTAAAGAATCCTCTCAAAGATTGAAATTAAAAACCAGAATTTGTTTCTCTACAGAAAATACTATGACTGCATCTGCAATCTTTAGAATGCTATTTAATGTACACATGTAAGATGCTTAAATGTGGGGGAGAATGGGCAAGCAACACAAAGATAATAATTTCTTCATTCTCTAGCTTGTCAAATTCATCCTGGAGAAGAATTAGCAACCAAAGTCATAACAAATGCAGAATCTGTACATTCTGAAGATACTGAAAAATATCCATTTTCGAAGGAATAGCACAGGAAAGGATGTAACCATATGGGTTTCTGGTAATCATATACAGGAAGAGAGGAGTTTTGGAAATTATAATGACCTAAGTGTCTTGTGAGACATACACAGAATATAGTTTTGACACAATATAAATATATTTCACCCTAAAATTTGTTATTTTTAATTAGTTTCAGCAAAGAGAAGTCCTCACCTGACAGTGAAATGAGTTAGATGACTTAACACATTCTCCAGTTCTGTTTTCTATTATTTCAGCTTATAGAAATAGAATTATTTGGTCAGGAAGAGACGTTCAGAGGTCTCTACTCCAACCAGGGATCAGGTGGTTCAGGACCATATCCAGTTAGGTCTTGGAACACCTCCAAGGAAAGAGATCCCCTAATCAATCTGGGCACCTGCTTCAGTGTTCAGCCATCTTTCATGGTGAATTTTTGCCCTCTGTTATATAATCCAAATTATATATATTCATCTTCCCTATTGCCTCTTGTTCTACTGCTGTGAAGCTCTGAGGAGTATGGCTCTGTCTTCTCTGCATCCTCTGATCACGGTGTTGCACACAGCAACAAGTCTGCCTCCACCTGCTCTTCTCCATGCTAACCAGACCCAGATCCCTCTGCTTCATGTGCCCCAGCCTCCAAACACTGTGGTGTGATCTTTTTCTTATGAGGAGCCCAAACCTGGTCACACTTATCGAATTACTTGAGAATACACATTTGAAAAGAGTGCTGCCTGAAATAAAGCTTTAAATCATACCCTAAAAGTAAGACAGCCTTAGTATCATAAAAATTTTTTTTAAAATCTGTATTCCCTTTCAGATTGTATTTTCATCATTAAATATTTCAAAGATTCAAAGTTAATCTAAAGAAAATTAAAATATTGGCTAGAACTTTTGAATGAAGTATTATGTGTGGTCATAAAAAATACAACTCCAGCCAATGCTATGGATGGTAATATGCCAGCAGAATTTTAATAAATCCCACTTAGACATCTTTTAGGCACTAGATAAGCAAGACATCAAGATGATTATAAGATATTATGAATGCCAAATAGAATCTCTATGGAGATGACTTCAAAGGCCAGTTTCCTGCATCCATAAAATTAAGTTTAAATTATGTGCTCCATGGATCTTTTGTATGTGGTCCTGTTACCATGAACAACCAAATTCCATTACAGATCTATGAGCAATTGTTTTCCATCTTTTCATGAGAGTACAAAAATTCTCTTTAGATAGACTTTCATTTGTCTTTTGATTTTACAATATTATCACTGACAGACATTAAAGGTTGGCTGGAAAGGACTGATAGAGCATTTCTATGAACTTTTATTTCAGCTCAGACTTAGGACATAATCTTTAATCCTGGTACATAGAAAACCTCCCTTGATGCAATTTGGTATTTTGTCTAGGAACAAAAATTTCAGAATCAGGTCTGCAATTTGAATTATTTGGCTTTTTTTTTTTCCTTTCTATAACCAGTTTCATGACTGTGATGAATTGACTTTAACGCAAATAATGCAAGCAACACATTTGAACTGTCTTTTCCTTGGAATTCAGCTTACATATTAACAGAAAAATTAAAATTCCTAAATTACAAATTACTTATTATCAATTACAAATTACTATCATTTCATTAAAAGAAGAACAAAGTAATGCTCAAGCTCCATTATTTGAACATTTCGGGATTTGTTTTCAAAGTGTTTCTTCTCATCATGGGTCTACTTAATTGGAAGTAACTTCTCAGAACTACCTATAGCCACCAAACTAGACAGAAAAACTGAATGCATGTGGGACTTACAAGGCCCTTCAGTTCTTTCCTACTCTTCTTTAGGGCTCTCCTCTAGAAAATTAAGACTGACCTTTGCCAACATTATATGACTTTACACCAAGAATTTTCAGCAAGAATTGTCAAATTTTGCAGATTTTAGGATGTCTTTTACCCCAAATGTTGCATTTCTCCCATGCACCTGGAACTTTACCAAGATTTAACTTTCAAGGTTGTCATAGTTTCACACTTCTGTTAGGCCAGACAAGGATAAATCAAAAACATTTAGCTTCTTCTACTTTCAGTGGAGACTGAAACTGAATTAAAATGTTTCCTGTTTGCAATAATTTCAATGTGCAATTCTCAGAGCTACAGAAAATTTTTGTACAAGCATGAATTTAACCTACAGCAGATGATGCAGACTTTGGTACAGTAAAACATTCAGATACATGCTAATTTTGACATTCTGCAAGTGTGTCATCAAATGATACCTTACAGATAGATGTTCAAATTTTCAAAATATTTTTTGAATGTCCTAATCCTGGAAACATTTAAATGTATGCACTCAACAGGACTTCTATTACTGAATTCAATAGAACCAGGATTTTATCCTCTGACTCACAGCACCTATACTGGGTTAATCACAGCAGCTAATTTTAGGCTCCTACATATAACCACACTCATTAGTATTTATTAATGTAATCTTTTCTACAAAATTGTTCAAATACGTTTTTTTAAACCGCAACAGAATGAGAAAAAACCAAAAACATCCACTCTCTTGAGTTCTCATTCTGTTGATGTTTTAGTTTCTGTCACAGAAACAAACTGTTTTCAGCAATAGTTTTTTGACTAGATTTCTGCTGGTGTAACCAGACATGATTTAACAAACTTCTATTACAGGAAATTATGAGAAAAAAAATTTGCAACATCTCTTTTGAAACCTAATTTAAATATTCTA
Organism: Rhagologus leucostigma; assembly: GCA_013397725.1. NCBI lineage: Eukaryota > Metazoa > Chordata > Aves > Passeriformes > Rhagologus > Rhagologus leucostigma. Next base: position 2,594,009 of record VZTD01003639.1, on the reverse strand, counting down.
ATCTTGACGTCTTTGAAAACTGGTCTGAACAAAAAATCATAAGCACATATTATTCCTTCTTTCCCCTCACCCCTCATTTTCTTTAAAAAACTAATGGAGTAGCTTGCCTTTCCAGTCAACCAAGCTCTTTTCATCATGCTGACTACCTCTTCCTCCTTTTTTTACCCCCACAATGAAATAAATATCTTGTAGAACTGTATTTCCTGACGTACTCAGCTTAGTAAATCTTAAAATGCATATATTTCTTCTACAAAGGTGATTTTCACTCTTTCCAGTGACTGCGGTTCAGTGTACAATTCAAGATTTGAAAAAATTTTATTTCCTGAAATTTAATAGGCTTATGATGTTAGTATTCTTCTAGACAATTCTGTGGAATGCCAGTTTTCAGCTACTGGATCCACATTTTTCTGTTCTCGCATTCTTAAGTTTTAGTAGTATGGAGAACTAAAAACTAACTTTTAATTGCTGTGGATCATCTCACCAAGTTTATTTATGCTTAAATCAACCTGTCAGTGGATAACACTATGGAACTTTGTGACTTGCAGAATACAGACTACATTTGAATTATAAAGCTATTAATTTTGGCAGAGGTGGGCTCTTCTTGGGCCAACATTTGTGGTAATCTCATTTGGTGTATCTGGTGGACTTTCCACTCAAAATGCAACTTTGCTTGCTCCACCTGTTCTTTCATGTTCCCTCAAGCGTCTGCAGCTCTCATTCTCTAGCCAATACCATTTAGAGGGCAAATTCTCCTCTGCTAATGCAACCATCTGCAGCATCTTACTGATCCCTTCCTTTACCCTCGACACATGTATGTGGACCTTAAACTGCTACTCTACTCACATGTGCCAAAACCCACATGAACTTTCTATAATCTTCTTCCTGATCCCGTTTCCATATCCAGCTGCAGGCTAAATTAATCTTCATTATTTATGTATGTTTCAGGAAAGAAGTAAGCTGTAAGCATCCTTTCGAAAATCTTCATGAATAACAAGACTGTTATTTTCATCCATTTAGGCAAACAACTGAAAAGCAATTTCTAAAATGCATTGATAGTATTCCTCTTTCTTGTATACACAATGATCTGTATGGTCATACTCTTCTGATTCCACAGTACTGTAAACTAGAGAAGTAGATGTCTATAAATATGGAATAGTCAAAAAAATTTTTTTTTTAATTTTTTTTTCATATAACAGTAATAGGCTCATTTTGTTCCTGAAGTTAATTAGCTTTCCTATTTACAAGGAAACACCATGTTTTATTACCATGAAAAAATTATTACTTGGATAAAATATCAAACAGAATAGATTTGTAAAAGTGTTGTAAATAATTTTCCTAAAAATAACATTGGGTATATTTATCTTGGATACAACCAAAAGCTTAAATGGACATTAAATTAACATTCTCTGAAGAGTTACACAAATGTTAAAATTTCTTTCAACTCCTGTGGGAAGAAAGAAAATAAGCACTGTTATTTCTATTTTATGGCTAAAGAAACACAGACAGAAGTTAAGTGACTCGCCCATAGCAATGCCGTGAATCAACGTCAGTGCCAGGACTAAAATTTATGAGTTCCTTTTTCCTACCAAGAACACTAAGACACACACTGCTCTTTAAAATATATACTACTTAATATTTATTACTACAAAAATATGCAGCGTGCACCTGGAATTGGATTAGTACAAATATGAGTTAAAGGTTTACAGTTCTTTGCTATTAGGTGAGTGGGCAGATGGATAAAAATACTCATTTAGCTACTTCATTACAACTTTACAACTACACATTTTAGGCCAAATTAATGGTTTGCTAATCATCTACCTTCCCTTAAAGCTCCTCCCACCTTAGTTGAATGACATTCAGTAACAATCACTGGTATTTAAAAATTGCTGCACTGGGTGGTCTTCGTTCCTAACCCAGATACCCATATGTATACGAATATCCATACGTATTCCAAATAACTTAGCTTACTTCTGCTTAGATCAATACTCCTATTTATAAATAATGTTAGGGCTTGTTTTTCATGTGAATCCAGTAGTATCTGGAGACCAAAACTGAAAGGAAGGTAGAATTGCCTAGCAGCACTTAAAAAATGCACAGCAAGAAAGGAACTCAGATGAGAGTAAAAAAGTGGAACCAAAGCAAATTGAAGTTGTTCATTCCAGAAGTCTCAAAGATGGTCAGGAATTCAACCCTACTTTCATTGCTGTTACTGTTGTTTAATAGACAGCTTTGCTCCTCATCTGACATGCATGCTTCTCCTCTGAAGGTCCAGGTACAAAATTTTCTTTTCAAACCCAGGATGACCCCCTCCATAGGGTAGCATAGAAGAGTTCCAAACGCAGTTCTCATTGTCAAAGCTGTGCCTGGATAACTTTCTAGTGCTGGGCCAAAGTCTGTGTACAGTTTAACATATGTATAACAGAAATCAGGCAGAAAAAGAACTTTATCAACAACTAAAAAATGCAAATCCAGGCAAACGAGCCAACAAAATTCTACCAGCACAGAAAGATGTAGCATGGTTTACTATGCCTAAGATTAAATATACTTCACTGCATCATGCTAGTAATATTTCCCTCAAACACATTCTTAAAACAAATTAAACCTCAACACAGAATTATTTCACATGGCAACTGGTACTTAATGTTGTATGAAAATGTAATTTGGAGTTTAAATTAAATCTTGTTAAAATGCTTATCTGAGAGATTTACCCAATCAGCTTGAAACATCAGTTAATCAATGAAATAGTGATAGCAGTGTTGTGTAAGTACAGAACCACCTACCAAAACTAAAGAAAGTACAAGGTAAAACAATCTGTGAGTACTACATATTTCAGTATGAGCAATTTACATATCTGCAGGAACTTCATCTTGCTACAGAGGATATGACACGTGATATGCAATATAATCCTCCAGACAACCAACAAGGATCTTCTCAGTACTGAAAAGTTGTGAGACTGAACAGAAGGAAAACAGGACTTGTTAAAGGGATGCTGAAGGAGACAGCAAAGAAATGTGTTCAGTTCAAGTCAAAACACGCAAGAAAGTCACAACAAAGTCTCAAAAAAAGAAGAACACAAACACTGAGTCACAAATTTCTTTCCTACAATTTAAAAACATTGAAAAAACATTTGAGCAGTTTCATCTGACCATGCTATTTTTCATGAATTTAGGAATATTTCCTTCTTAAGCTCAATGCCTTCTTACACACTGCAAACTCTAAGTAGTGACAGCAGTAAAATCTATTTGTACTTACAACAACGCAATTTAAACCAAAAGCTGCTGCTAATTTAGCAAAACACAGATTTAAGCTCCTTTTGCCTTCATCTCTCTCTCCTCCAGTTCTAAACCTATTCTTCTTCAACCCTACTAAAAATCAATAAACACCAACTTTAATATAAAGAAATAAATATTCAAGAATAAGTACTCTAAGAAATTACTGCCTCATCATCTTTACGTAAATAATGTCATTTAGATTCTTTGCTTTTACTTGTCTAAAAATAGTCAAAATGTCTAAACCTTAGAAGTTAGGTGCTAATGCACAACAATAAAATATCTTTGGGGCTTGATATACAAAATTTGACTGAACACTTATATTGTTCATTCAAGAAGCCCCTATACAAAACATAGATTATGAACATTTCCCACTCTGATGTGGGACTGCTTCTGTGCGACCAAAGCGTTCCAAGCAGAGACAGTGATAGTGCCCCAAGGAAAAAAAGTTGTCCCACTACAGAAAAATTGTATCTAAATGGATGCAATATGCTTGCGGTAGAGTTATTCTGAACAGTCTCAAAAGACTGTTCATCACAAATCTCAAGAGTATTGTAACTTAACAATAAGGTTGTTTTGTTATATATAACATAATAGTAGTGTTATTAAGTTACACTGCCCAGTCAGGCAGGAAGGAAGGTTCAATGAAACATTATACAAATGCCTTTGCAACACTTAAAAGTCCTCTCAGACACACTACTGCTCACACAATTGTAATTTTTTTAAAAAATACATCATACCTTTATTTTAGCAGAAATGTAATCCTATTTGACAGAGGAGTTGGTGGGGAACGTAAAATTACATTAAAATACTTTACAAAAAAGAAGTTGCAATTTTAATATGTATTTATACACCTCATAAAAGATTCTCTTCTCTTTGACTTCCCTTTATCAAACCAACAGCATACCAGTTCTTACAACACAGGAAAAAACCAGAACAACCCAACATTAAATACCTGAAACAAAAAGTTTTACCATAACTGACACTGACCTTATAGGAACAAATACCTACCACAGAAGGCATTGCAAGTGTCCCACAAACATCAATAATTAATTCATTTCACAGCACCTTTTGAATATAGTTTTTCATCTCAATTCGAGGTGCTTCAAATTTAATTACTTTTTTACATTATTATTTCTGTTATATAAAGCTATTTGGCAACTGGCTTGCTTTGATCAAAGTATCTGATTTAAGAGAAAAAGAAAATGAAAATTGAACATTAAATACTTTGGCAACAAAAATTTCTGTATGCACAAACACTGGATTTCTTAATAGCATTATTTACATTAATGCCTGTTTTTATACAATAGCAAGTATTTACCCTTACTTTTCCTTTGTAACTTTTTAAGCACCTCTTATCCTGGCGCCTGAAAATTACTGGCATAAATTAAAACATAATTACATGCAGATTTCTTCCAAGCAGCAAAAAGAGACAGCTTGGGAAATTCCATCACATATGCAGAGGTTTCTTGTAGTTTACTATATGTTTACTTTGCAGCTCTATAATGCAGCCATGCTGGATGCAGCATACAAATTATCAAAGAGGAAGAGGTCTCTGTGGCTCCATCAGGGGACTGTAGAAGTCATGTACAAAACTTTCATTAGAAAGAGTGTGGTACTGCTAGCCAGTTTCTCAATCTCATTTAAGATTTTCCATCATTCAGAGAGATGTATCAGGAATACAACTACCTGGGACAGAAACACAGACAACATAATGCTAAGGAACGCAATGTCTTTCCTAACTTTCACCAAGACCAGTCATACCCCTGAGTATCCAGCACCAAGAATAATTAAATATATTTCAAACACATCATTCCTCATTCAAACATGCAATGGTTCACCCACAGACTGAGCCTGAGGAGCTGCAGATCTCAAAGGGGTATTTTGGATTGCTAATCTATTTGTCTAGAAAGTGGGATCATTTGTTTAATTTATCCACACAAACCCTAGAGATAATGAATTTTTTTATGAAACAATGAATCTTTTTACGAAACTGATAAATAACTTGATATAGGCAAAAATTCTAGCTTCACATGTTAAAAATGTTGTGCCTATATAGGTGCATTTTGTATATATTTAGATATATGTGTAAACAGACATGCAAACACACACATACATTCTCCTTCTCCACAAAAAGTGTAGATTACCATCCTTCCCCAAACAAAAAAAGGATTCTCTGATATAAACGCATTCTCAGACTATGGTTGATTTGTTTAATAAGTTTCCAGACATTTTAGCTCAACTTCCCTACAATTAAAATCTTAAAAGACATTTGGTGACTTGATCAAAGAATAGACTTGCTTAGTCTTGAAGCTGCATGTGAAGGGGATTATAACAAGGTTTAACCAGTTTATAAGAGTGAAAACCCCCACTAATATTTACAAAATTGAAGTGAATTTTCTCATACAAGAGATCCACTGGTTTCCATAAGATATGAATAGAATATTATTATTCTATTCAAATAGAATATCATTATTCTATACGTGTAATTTCTGCAGCACTGATTCCTCATGTGGAAGACAAAGAATTGTCATATTTTATGTAATTTTCATTCAAATCAAAAGAAAATTATAGGAACATTTTTGTAAGCAAAAAACATGATTAGTCCCCATATCGTTGCGTGTAACTCAGATAGGAAAAATTTTCTGATCATGGCCAATGATTAGGTTCTTTAGATGTTAGTCTCCTTTGAAAATAAGGTTTCCCTGTGTGTTGTATTCATGGATCTTTGTAAATACCACAAATTGGAATGGAAATCTGTTTAGCTAAAAGGTTCAAATATAGAGGAGTTGGCGTTAACACTAACAGAAAGCTGCCCACCACGTTGTTTCGAAAGATATTGAAACTCAACAGCAGACACGTCTTTGGAATAATAAACAAGCAAAAAAAAAAAAAGAAACCAAACACCACAGACCACTGTGTGGTGATGCCATCACTAAATTCTAATCTTGTCTTCTGCTCTACAGGCAGTTTTCCAGCCTTTTCAACAAAAGAAATTTTTCAGATATACTCCTCCTTTGAAGTATCTGTATATTTCATGGATGAAATCCAGGAATCCAAGGGGAAGAGAATGAACAAGAAACCCATAGAATGGCTATCTACAAATTTCTGAAAATTGTTCTCCTTAAGCTGCAACATCCAAATAAGCATATTTTCTTTTGAGCTAAGGGCAATAAGCATGGCAAAATAATGCTGTGTTCCAGAAGCTAACCCATATCTTTAGTCTTTGCCTTTGAAGAAAGGTATGTTCTGTCTTCTCCAGGAATATCAAAAAATGCAATCCTTTCAGAGACAAAGGATGGTCTTGATGACCATCCTACCCCTGTCTTCTCTTTTGCTCTCCTAGACTGCATTGCCCTATTTCCTATCCCCCACTTCCCCCAGCACAGCAGTTGGCATTCTGCATATCACCTTTACGGTGATGGACAAGTAAGTTAAGTGCTGTCTGGATGCATTTCAGTATTTTCTGTGCATGTTCACATCTAACATTCATAAACTATATAGAAAGATCGTTTAAAAAAACAAAACAAAACAGAATAAACAAGAAAATAAAGGGGAAAGTAGAGCTATTTTCTGAGTTTTATATGTTTTCTGAGTAAAATGAAAGCATTATTCCACTTTTGACTTCAACATCACATTACCAAAACCTGAACTCAGGTACCAGAACAAACAAAATTAAGGTGTTTACAACTAACTTTTAAGTGATGGCTTTCCTCTTTCCATGATGGCAAAACCTTCTCTCATTGAGCTGCAGAGAATATATTGGTGCCCATACCAGTCTTAGTCCCATAACCTCCAAAAATCAACAGAAATCAAAATTGCATAGAGTAACAGATTACTTTTGCTTCATAAGCTTAGAAATATGAACTTGTGTAAAACAAACAAAATACGATTCCTCCCTGTGAATTTCTTTTTACTATGAATACAGATCTGTAAATCATTGATACGATCTTTCTAATGCCACCTTTCCTTGCCTTTAGCTTCCCACAATAAACCTACAGCTATTATTATTTCAAATTTGTTATTATTACTTCAGAATGTTAAATTTCATATCTGAAAACAGGGAATTTTTAATGCTGAAAAAACTGCCTCCACACTGACAGCTTTCTGTAGTATTATTTCTCCTACGCTTTTTGCTTTGGAACTTGTTATTCTGAAAAGACTTGTCAGAATTAAACTTTTAAAAAGGAGAATTTATTCAATTGTTTCCTTAAAAGAATCTCAGGAATTTTTCCTTTGAGTCAACAAAATCATGCTTGTTCGCCTGTACACGAAAGTGAACTCAAAAAGACTGGTGAAAAATAAGTCCAATACTGCACGGATAAAAATTTAAACACTTAATTTCAGCATATTTTGATGGAATGTAGTTCAGGGACAGGAAAAACAAGAGATGTGCAAATGTGTGTGTCCTGTTAAGAAAAAACAGGCAGCCTTAATAATAAGCCTTAATAATAATTACACTGTCTTATGATGGCAGAGCCCAGAAAACTCTTAAGGTTTGTATCTTTTCATAGATAAGTACAAACTCCTCCAAGAAAATAGCATTAATTATTGTTACTAATTAAGTCTAGACAAGTTAGATCTCTTCCTCTGGAAAGTTTTTGCCAAACAGTTGATACCTGCAGACTTCAGGCCGGGTGACGGGCTGGTAACACTTCATGAGTTACCCCAAGTGCAGCACTAAAGCTGGTTGGAGCTTTGTGTTAACTTTGCACCTGCGCAGGGCCCCCGGCCTCGAGAAGCTGTGTGAGATCAAGTGCTCCTGCCACGGGGGTCAGTCAGCTGTATCAAAATCACAGCAGACTCCCTCATAACAAAGTCTCCTTTTTGTTGTTAATTAAGACAGTACCAAAAAAATAAAGTTACTTATTCAGTCATGAGGGCTGAATGCTCCCAGTAGGTAGTCTTTTCACAATTCAATTTCCCTGATGGGACTCGAAGAGGAAATGAAACAACAAATTGTGCTCCTGATGATCTAAGCAGAAGCTGCAATTCCATGGGGAGTCCTGCTAGGTCAATTAGTTCATCAGGCTAACAGAGTGCCAATCCAGAAACCAGTGTCCCACCAACAAAGGTTTGAAAAAGTGAAGTTCAAGGCCCAGTTGTAAGGCAGTATCCAGTAGATATTATTGTTAGGTTTGGCAAAAGCACATTTATTGAGTATAAAACCAGGGCAGCAGTACTCAAAAGCCAGAGGGATATGCACGTCCTGCCAGATTCATTCTTTGAATGCAACAGATGCAGCCCACCTTTGTAAGATCTCTAATGAATACTCCTGAACAAAAGAAGTTCATCTCAACAAAATGTTTCCTTCTTAAATCAGTTATTGAAGAGGTAAGTACCTTTAATCAAGCCTTTCTCTGAAAAGTCAAAGTGCAGTGCTGCACCTGCTGGTTTTTTTCTTTAAAAGTGTTTTCATATTCTGTAAACTCAGTATTACTTCATGTTCTATTCTTATTGCATAGTACTGTTTTAAAAATCTGTGGCAAAAACAATTAACAGGACATTCTTCTTACTATGCCATCCAATAACATTGTAATGCAATTGACAGCATTTAAATATTTTTAAAGCCCCACTTCAAGCAAATATATAAACCTGTGCCAAGTTTTTACCCTTTATATTTTGAGCTAGAATTTGATGCTTTGATGGTAATTTTATAAATTGCAAGCATTGTTTCTGGTGCTACAAGAATACGCTTCAAAAGAAAAGATGGTCTAACAGACTGTTGAAACTTCCAACTTTCACCTATAGTCCTGTGAATGTTCCCAAAATACCCAAGCACCCATTTTGTTGCCGTAACCTATGGGATTTGAATTACAGAACTCATTTTTACCAACCTCGCAGCAGGACTCTGGGATTAACAATTCTCCTCAGTTTGGGAACAGAAAGGACTATAAATTCCAGGCAGCTGTACTCCTTTCCATCTGCATATATTGCTGCAATATAGTTGTCTTACTTGAATAGGTCAAACATGAGGCAGCTGAATCTGCAAATTGTAGTCAATCCTGTTATGTTTATAAACAATTGCTCCATTTTCTGCTGCAAAGCCACTCTAGATAGTTCAAGTTTTTGCAAAAATAACAAAAAAGAAATACTTTTTTATTTTTTTCCTTTACTGTTGTAAACAAAGCTGCGTAAAGAAAAGCGGGTTATTTGGTTCTAATTTACTTTATTGCTATCAGCTACTGCAATATTAGACCTTGATGCTTTATTTACAGAACTCCCCACTGACAAAAAATAGCACTGTATAATGGGTAGACAAATGCATTTCAAGAGCACATCTTGAAAGCTGTTTTTGTAAAACGCCTTCTGGCTGCAGTGTTTGAATGCACTGTATGCTGACAGTCAGTAGGGACAACAACACAGATGTGCTTTGTTTGGCTCCTAATGGATTCAGTCCTGAAAAGCATTAAAAAGAAAGAGAGTGGAGAAAATTTAAGCTTTACCTTTTCATGACACTCTGATCATGCGCTCTCCTTCTTCTCTGGCCATGTGTGTTGAAATAGGGCAGAACAATAATACAGGCTATTTATGAGAGAATGCATTCTCTTTTCTTTTGGAAAAAATATTAAAGCTACAATATATATTCACAGAAAACTATCCTTAGACTGTAATATTTAATTTTATTTTCTTAAGAATAGGTTAATTTCATTTTAATTTAAAATCATGAACTGAAACATTTAGGTCAAGACTCTTTAGATTGTCTATCTAAAAATAACTCTTAAATTGTTTGTAAGTCCCGTAGAGGTTGTAAAATTTGTTTTACTTAATTAGCTTTCTATAATTTAAAAAAACTGTTTTTACTTGCAGCATCTTGAAATACTTCGAGTGCTTCTACAGAGTAAATATAAGTGGCAGCTGAAAGAAATGCACAGCCAATGATCCATCGTAAAGCCAGTCCTAGCACTTAGAGTATTAATGGTAATGCTGTTGCCAGTAAGATCATAATATAGAAGATATTAAAGAAGCACCTCTGAACACGATTGTCTCATTTTACACTGAAAATCTGCAAATTGATGCAAACATAGACTACCACTAGATCTGATCAATTATCCAGCTGTTCTGATATAAAACTGAAACTAGAAAATAAGGTAACTTTACGGGAGCAATTGCTAGTGATCATGTTCTATGCAAACCTGATCTCTGTGAAGACTGCTGTTTTGAACAACGCATACCTTTTCAGGAGGAAATTATGATGACTTCAATCCCTTTTAAAATTTTCTGGCTGGAGGACTGGTGTGACACTGCACATGAGTTGGTAAGTGTAAAGTAAACCTGAGCTAGACTACAAGTTTAGCTCCTAAACTTATATGATGTCACGAATTCTTTCACATTTCTAGGCACCATGCTCAACTGTCAGCTCTAAGAGTCTGTGTCAGGTGGGACTGAGAATACAGGCATGGAGTGCCTCATGTGAATCAATAGAGAGTAAATATAATACAAACATCATTATCATAATCCTGAAGTCTTCCAGGTGCCAGCAAAGAAACAGAAATAATGTCACAGAAACTTGTGTGAAAAATCTTGCTAATAGCAGGTTATACTGTTAGTTTATATCAGATGATGGCTTTGTAAATATTTATATCTAATCCATTTTCACATACCACAGTAGAAAGGATGGAAAGTGGAGTAGTAACCTTGGGTCCACATCTTCTCTTCAAGTAAAACAATATCAGTACACAAGACCACAAGTTCTCTACTAATTCTCTTGCATTTTCTTACAAGGAAGAGAAGGAGAGATTCCAGACACTATGAAAAGGCTCCTGTCCTCACTGTAAGAACATTCAAGCGACCTTTTCAACTGATGATACTTCCACATGACAGCTACCAGGAGCACTAATTAATGCCCTGTGGTCTTCACATTTGTGTGCCTATTAACAATTATTATCTCACCGGACTTCGGATGATTGCTTTATTTCTATCTACAATAGATTCTGCACGCCAAAGCTTCATCTGAGAACCACTCAAGCAACTGTTTGAAAACATGTCTCATAAATGTCAGGCCACCATTCAATTGCATTCGGCATCATTTTAAATGACAGCTAAACCATGCAAGTGGAAACTTGCTCCAAATAACAAGGTAATCATAAGATGTTGGGTACTTAATTAGAAACTGCTCCAGGTCCTAGATTGTCTGCTGCTTAGTAACGACCACAGTTTCACCTGATTATGAACTTCAAATTCAGTCTAGCAGACAGAGAAATTCTATAAAAAGAACACAAACATGAAGAATGCTCTTGGGAAAGTGGATTTCTCAGGAAAAAAAGTTCTTGTTAAAACATGATGTCTGATGGACTCATCAGATCAGTTGACAAAGGCAATATCATTAATAGAAGCAACTTCTATAAACTCTGTAACGCAGGCAGTGATATTACTTTGACCTGGAGCATAAAAGAAACTCTTCTGAAAACATATTACTTCTAGTTCCAGTATTTTTAACTACTGTGTTGGAAAAATGGAAAGGAGAACACTAAATGAAATGAGAAAGCAGGCTCTTTAATGACAGTACTTCAGATGCTCATATTGCATACTCAGCAGACAATTTGAAGGTTAATTGAACACTGACACCGCAAAAAATTTAAAAGAAGATCCTATACTTAGAATATGAAGACAGATAACTTATAGAAAGCAAGGTACATTTTTAACAATAAACAATTAAAAAAAATTGGAAAACCTACTGGGGAAAATGCAGCTTTTCATGATGTCTTTACATGAAAAAAAAGTTTTTAAATAAAATTTTCTTTTTAACATCCCTTTAGAAAGCACGCTGAGAACTACTTAGGTACTTGAGAACAACATACTAGGCAATTCTGAAATTTTATGCTCCTTACCTAAAAGGTCCAGTAAAATTGCCTTGTATAACTAGCCAGCAGCAGACATGCAATGAAAAACACAATCAATTTCACAAAAAAAAAAAAAAAAAATTATAAAAAAAAAAAAAAAAAAAAAGAATTATGCCAAAATGTATTATTTGTCGTGTTTATAAATTTTGGAGCAATGAGACAGGTGGGATTTCACTTGGTACCCTCAGCTCTTCTCTGTTTTCCTGTCTGCCTACACGTCCACATCACACAGTGTTCTTATTGTTCACGCAAGTCATTTCAAGTGTCAAGAATATTGTGATGGTTATTGGATAAGTCAATAAATTATACTGATTTACTTTAAGAAATGACTGAAACACTGATATAAATGATATCTTGGAATATAGAGATGATTTCACAATATAATATAGAAAATATCTGCCTTTGTTATATGATTATCATACTACTTACATTTGGAAAATAAACTTCAACAAAAGAACCAGAATTAATTTTTTTTTTTAAATTTATATTGAAATTTTAAATTTTGAGCCCGAAGTACCTCCACAAAATTAGGGGTGTCATAGTAGAAGTGAAAAGAAGCAAAACCCAATGTAAACCCCAAATATCATTACACTTTCTGTAACTAGCAATGAAGCGGAGTAATAACTTTTTATGATTTCAATGCAAATAATCTGAGCCACTGGACATGCCACAGGAAAAATTCATAGGTCTTCCTCACACCCACCTCAAACTGGATTTATTCAGTCTACTGCAGTCAATGTAATTTGGTGTGGTGCCATGCAATCTTCAGACAGCTTTATGGAATATACCATATCTTATTCCCCATTTCATATGGAATTGGTAAAACCTGCCTTTTCCTTGGTTTTCATATACACACTTGCATTTTCATTTCCCTCAGAATATAATCAGAATTCTATTAAAAGAATGCAGAAGATTACTACTTTTCAGAGGCACCCACACTCTTTTCAGGAAAGGAACCAGTGCATTTATCCAAAACTTTTTACAAGCTATTTTTAAAGATGCAGAAGTAAAAGGAAAGAAACCTAATACTAAGTTTTTGACTTTGATTTTACTTTAAAAGAGTTAGAGCAAAACGCTAAGTACTAAGTAGTATTTTAACAAAGAATTGTCAAAATACTCTTAGAATTCAGAAATGTTTGTGGGTTAAGAATTGCTGAACAGAATACTACACCAGTTCTTTTATTCTGTGCGTAAGTATCCCCTGCAGTGCCATAGGAACTTTTTGATGCATTTTTCAAAAGGTTTTCTACTCAGCCTACCAGGTGGTTTTAGGAACTCAAATTCTTGTGCTGAAGCCCTGTGCCAGCAGTTATCAAAGGATGTGCGGCATGCATCCTAATATTCTTGCTGTATGATCAGTCTGTTTCTATATTTGTGTGCATATGTATGTGTATTCCCATATTTGTGGTCCAAATCTTGTGACATTGAAAATGAAATGGTGTAGTGTTTTATTACAGCTATGTACATAGCAGTGTCTCACTAACAGAGGCTTTTCAAGAAACCATTAACTGACTTCACTAGAATGGTTTGAAAAGCAGGCTTTTCACTTCTAATGGTTTAATAATAATGGGGGTTTTTTTCCAAAAGAGAGGTAAAGTTTGGTTTAGTGCTAAAACAGATTAATTCTCTCAGGTTTCTACCTCCACACCATGGGAGATTTGACTAGCTTAAATATTGTCATGGTTTAAGCCCAGCTGGAAGTTAAGCACCATGCAGCCGCTCACTCAACCCTCCCTTTCTCCCTGGCCCAATAGAATGGGGAGGAGGATAAAAGTAAAATTCGTATGCTGAGATAAGAACAGTTTAATAATTGAAAATAAAGTAAGATACAATAATAAGGGTAAATGATAACATTAATGATAGTAAAAAAAAAGGAAAAAACATGCATAGTACAACTGCTCACCACCCACTGAACAATGCCAGACCCCCCTTTCCTGAACCCAGATCAGCACCTCTTCCAGGTAAGTCCCACCAGTTTACATATACATATATATATATATAAAGTGTATCTTTATTTAAATTATTAAAAGGAAAACATCAAGTAGTCTAGTATTCTGTTCTTGAGCTCTTGTAGTTATCTGAGCTTCCAAAAAATGTATATACAGTTATTAAAAATGAGAGCCATGAAATATTAAAGGAAACCTTGGTCTTTATGCTTTATCACTGGATACCGATCACGTTACAGAAAGTAATTATTACAACTTTCTTTTGATTGGTTCTAATATCTAATCAAAGCCAACAATCAACTCTCATACAACAAATATTTAACTCCTTGACTTCAATCTGAACAGGAATGCAGAGAAAGGAGAGCTCCATGATGCCACATCAAGGGGAGTACATGTTGTGAGAAGCTTCTTGCTGCTCACTCTCTGCAAATACCGGGTAAATTCTGTAATACTGCTACCTCTGGTATCGAATACAGCATCCCTATGAGTAGCAACAACTAGACCAGGCAGCTTTCTGGAAAGTCTTTTTTCTGGAAAGTCTTTTTTCCAGAAAGGGTAAATTCAGCTCCTTGAATTGCCTCAAAAATTGCTTACAGTGAAGCCACACTATAATACCTGTGTATTAGCTCCTGAAATTTTGACTGCTGACAACTATGGCTAAGCATCTGGGATCAAAATTTACTTCAGCACCCATGTATTGCTCTATACCAACTCCATCTTTGCACTTTCATCAGTTAATATAAAAATCCTTCATTTGAATTTATTCAAGTAATTTTGTTTAATGATCGGCTCATCTAAAGCTGGCCAACTAGAAAGTGCTTCTTCTCTTCCAAAGCTGCATATATTTGAGATGCTAGAGGATAGCACTTAAAAGCTCTAAAAGCTGACAGAAGAGTACTCAGTACCCAAACCTCTATAAATGACAACTTCCCCCCCTCCCCCCCTCATGCTTATATTCTTTTGTAGAGTGAGTATAAAGTTCCTACTAATAAACATAATTTTTAAAAGCTAGTTCTCTGCATTTTAATATACATGAAATTTTATCAAGTGTATTACATTCAGGTAATTTAATTTCTATTACTTAACTTGTGCAGAGCTAAAGCATTGTTTTTGGCAACATGTGATGTGAAAACTAGTAACGATTAAATTGTATACTACATTCCATAACAGGTTTGAACTATTACTATCAAGTATTCTCAGGGGAGACAGATGAAAACCACACACTAGAGAATAAAGCCTTTACTTATAACTGCAAATAACACTGCTCGATGCCATTTGCCCGCCAACCATGTGGGTTTTCTGGGGCAATTGTCTTTATGAGTTCTACCTCTTGCCAAAATTCGCTATTTGTCTCCAAGTAAACTTTTTCTACCACTGTAAGATACATTGTCCTTTTACACTAATGAAAAAATCTGCATGCATCTGCTGAAAGTTAGTGCAGGTATATGTGGCTGACTTAGGGAAATCACTTCTAGCACATAGAGAAATCCACTCGCCACTATCAACACGTTTTTCCGCCTAAAGTCAGCTCTTAAGAGCTGCAAAAGATAGTTTAAATGCCTCTACTTACTGTAAGAGTAATGATTTCTCAACAGATAATAATTTCAGGTCTATGAAGGGGTGCTCCAGAGCCAGGATGAGTAATTAGAACCAAAAAACAACCATTGTTAAGCCTCCTCCCACTACTCTTATCTGTGTGCCATCATTGTTGCTTACAAAGCAGCGTGGAACAGAAATATGGGAAAATCTAATATAAACCATGACTGATGCAATTCTTAAGAAAGAAAAATCTAACTATGGCTAGCAGAAAGTACTCTGCAGGCTTATAAAGAAGTGTAGGCAGAAATAAAAAATTGAAAATTGTGTGCAAGACTGTCTGGACAACTAAAAATTTTAAAGTATAAAAAGCACATTAGCCTAGCAAAAAAAAAGCTCAAGTAGGGCTTAGTTAGCAATTGCAGTGGTTAAGTTCAATTTAGAGTGGGACAGAAGCAGTCCATAGCCAGTTCACCTTATAGTTTCCCCTAGCTTAGCACCAATCCTGATGAGTGCTTCCACAAAGAATCACCAGCCTACTCTGCTCTACTCTGCACTCTGCTCACCTGAGTGCTAAATGCAGGTGGCTGCCACAACAAAAGAAGGATATAAAGCGACTGTCCAAGGCAGGGTGGTTGGATCTAGATGATCTTTAAGGCCATTTTGGATCCAGGCCAACTCAGGATATATATGATTCTAGGAATGATTTAGTTCAAATATTACAGCATCCTGTGCAACATGTGCTCTGAAACAAGCCAAAAATTAGAAATGAATAACAAAAAAGGCAGCACATATGTACATACTTGAAAGACATTGTAAAAAGAGAGGTGAAAAGAGGTGAAAATTATGTATCCCACTTTCCCAAGTACCTATTAATATGCAACACTACTCAATTTTCAATTCAGAGCCATTTAGAAGTGGTTACAGATCATCTCTTTAATATTCTTTACCTTGCTCTTTAAGCATTCTGAAGAATGAACCATGCACACATTAAGAATTCTCAGCATAAAAAACAAGCTGTTGAAAAACAATTTTTCAATATTTATGTTTCACTGTTATGCCAC
Source organism: Rhagologus leucostigma (assembly GCA_013397725.1). Taxonomy (NCBI): domain Eukaryota; kingdom Metazoa; phylum Chordata; class Aves; order Passeriformes; genus Rhagologus; species Rhagologus leucostigma. The sequence continues at coordinate 2,577,351 of VZTD01003639.1, read as the reverse complement.
AAAAGACTGTAAAAATGCACATACAGCTACAGTAAAAATAGGAGAATGCAAAATAACACTAAATTATATTAACCCCTTTTCAGAGAACACAAAAGGTCCTAAGATACATTTCAGTCTTATTTATATAGTAGAATATTTTAAAAGTAATAAAAATAAAAGTCATGCTTATTTGAGATCCCTTCAATAGATGAATTTCACAGCTACGCAATTTTTTCAACTATCAGTGCTGAAGCTTTATTCTTATCTAGTTCATTTGAAATATATAGATATGTGATCTGTATGTATAGTTGTGCATATAGATATCCACAATCAACATCAGTTCAGGTTTTACATCAGTAACACAAAACTGAGGAAATGGCATGAAGATGCACAAATATGTCTGCATGTTGACAGACTACTAATAAAGATAGACCGTGTTACACTGGAGTCTAATTGTTGGCAGCTTTAATTTAATAACAAACGGAAAGCAAATTTTCATGCCATGCTTAATCCATCTCACAGTGGACTATTCTCTGCAGTATCCATCCATAAACGTACAGCCATCTCCCCCGCATCAGGTGTAACAAATAGGTCCCATCAGATAGATCCATAGAAAAACTAATCATGTGTTCTTTTGGATTGTCTGTGGGTCCAGCTCAGTGTGTGCCATCTTCTCTGTATCAGGAACTCAGCCACAGGCTCAAGAAGCAAGCAGAACAGCAGCATTTAGAAGCAAAATGCCTTTATTTTGGATCCACTACCATGCGAAATTATATCTCTAGCAGGAACGAACCAGACCAAATGTGGCCACAGAAATACATGGTAGTAAATCACACGAACACAGGATCAACGGCAATGATGTGCTAATGCACCCTGTGCTCACAGCGATATCCACTGAAATGCGATTCATAAAACCATGCATTAGAACAATGTCATCCCTGTGCTTCAGGACCACACAGACTTACAGCCTTCCCTTCCTGAAATCAAGTGTAAACCACATTATTCAGGTAATACTAGTTGGACCTAATTCACCCATGAGTGCCTAACTCAATCCAGCTTTTACCCTGTTTATGCCTTACTGCCATAACTTGTAACAGATTTTGGTTTTTTAGCATGAGTACCTAAAATGTATGTTATGAACTGTTAATATCAATAAACTAGAACAAAATACTATGTTATCTTCAACCCCCAACTGTCTGGATTCAAGTGGGTATATTCATGGGAGAGGCTTTATGAAATAATCAATAAAGAAGTAAAATAGACAGCACAGCATCTTCTCTAAAGGAGAGAACAGAGGGCACACAGCAATTTAAAAACCATGCCAATAACAAGAAAGGAAAAACTAAAGTGGAAAAGGAAACCCAAAACACATCCTCTCAAAAGAGCTCCCAGCAGAGAAGACAAATCCATAAAATCTAATTTTTGGTATCCAGCTGAGATGCAGTAGCAAGCTCTCTCCAAGCACTCAGTGCTCTGCTTCAGATAGGTAGAGAACAAACACATATAGCTGTTCAAAATAATCCAGCATAGACCCAGTGAATAGTAACCAAGTATCCAGTGATCTGCAATATAATCAGGTACTGGTCTGTTCTGCTGCAGGAATAACCAGCAAGTCTTACTCCCAATTTAGGCAGGTTATCCTCTAAGAGCAGACTTATTCCCCTCTTAACAAAGTGCACAGCAACCCTTAAGCTTTCACTCTTGCACATCACATTATTCTTATCAGAGTTATTCCCAGCTCCAACCTCTGCTCACTACCTAGGCACTAACAAAGTGCACACAAAACCACAATGCTGCTGCTATCTTCCTCTCAAAAACGGAAAGGTCAGGAAACGGCTCCTGGAACATCCACACAAAACAGATCTGCGAAATGACACAGAAGCTTATAAAACTACTCTAATTACAGAAAAACCGAAGAATGGTTATAATCATCAAAGACTTCTAAATATAGAGAGGAGGATGACACTGAAGTGAAACAACAGACTTCAAAAATGTTAGATTTGCTAACACATACTGTAGTGACCTTAGTTTGTTTTGTACTTTAAGAGTTGAAAAAAGGAAGTTCATGATGAGCTGTCAGAACCTAACAGCACACAGGCACGGGAGTGCTGCATCAGAGGCCTCATCCTTACTCCAATTAAATTGTGACACAGCAACATTGATTTTAATGGGCTCAGGGTGGGATCTCTGTTCGAGTTTCTGTCACCATTGACCCAAATCAGAACTCAGCTGCTTTGCTTGAAGCAAAAAAAGCTGGTGTCCACTAATCCCCGAAGTCTGTCTCTTCACAGTAATGCATTTTTCAGGAACATTTTCTGCATAAATATATCTATTTTTCAAGCTGTACTGTCTTTCAGATATCTTTAAAAAGATCAACAATTTCTTCTGTAGCATATAATGATAATCTTCTTGTGAATTTTTAAAAATTTTTAAGTCTTACATATTAAAAATATTCTGCAGGATTTAAACATACATCATAGGCCATTAAAGGAGAACCCAATTTTAAAAATAAACACAAAATCAAGACATTGCAGTCTATGGATACTTCAACATAATTTCTCCAGAATTAAGCTTTCAGTGCATGCAACACCTACACAAGATGGTTAGAAGAGTTAGAAAAAACCACAGTACTTACTTCTCTGGTTTTGGCCGTATGTTTAAACAATCATTACCAATTTTTGTCATTTAAAGATCTAAACTCCTGAGGAGGTACAATGGAAATATCCAGTACTCATATGTAATCCTCACTCAAGTACGGATTTAACAAACTGTATTTCAATGATTTGAGGTCCCAGTACAATGAACAAACAAAATGAAATTATTAACGGAGTTTTTCACAGTTATTTGTTAATTAATCATTGTATTCAGAGACGAAAACTAGTGCCACAGGACATTACCAGAATACTATATCTGATGCATATGCATAGTTTTTTTTCATAGATTCCTTGTGGCAGTGCTACCTTTTCAAATCCCGCTCATGTTTCATATCACTGCACACCAATGCACAACTACAATTGTGCTATTCTTTGTACATACTAAGAGACATAGATAAAGTCTATACAGTAATCTTCTGGTATTTTTTAATATTACAAATTGTAGAAGGAAAAACCCCACTGTGATCATTGAACCATGTCATGATCCTTCCTAGGAAATCTCTACAGAGATAAAGATAACACAAACTGACCTTTAGTAATCAGATGAGGGACACAGCTATCATAACAATGGCAGCTGAGTTCAAATGCTCAGTCCACAGAGAACAGGAATATAGCATACTCTACAAATAATTTTTTATTTCTTTATCTATTTAATCCAAGTGGAAATGGTTTTTTCAAGCCTCCACTTGAAAGCTGGAGGTAAAAAAAAAGATAAATATGCTCAATAATTTCACTAGACATTTCATTTTTTTATTTTTTTGAAATGTAAATTAAAAGATACTTCCAAGATCTCAATTCAAATTAGGAAACCACTGTTGTACAAATGTACAACAGGTTTCATCATTGTCAACAGCAACTTAGAAGCAACTTGTACTTAAACATTATTATGCTGGAGAACAACAACAGGCAGCAGAAGCACAGGATTCTGCCTTCTACGCACTTTCAGAGACAGGATGACACAACAGCATGTGTAGAAGCTCTGCCTGACAGCTTTTTAAAGCAAAAAGTGTAATGGAAAAAACAGTCAGTTTTTTCTGATTTTTAAAGAGTAAGTGTTCTCCCTACAAGTTGATACCCTGAAAATGGAACATTCACAGTAAAAATCATACATTTGGCAATCTGAGTTATTTTTATATGGAATGACCAGGAGTGGGGTATTATGGAACCATATAAATGTGTTTGTAGTACATTCACAGCCAGCTAGAATGAGCATATTGGTAAACATAAATTCTTGCATCTATACTATTTGATTCCGAGTTGTGTTGAGTATGTGCATGCAATGAATGAAGTCATACATGACAGGACATGAGAAACAAAATGCAAGTAGGGAAATTATTCACTTGGCATATTTACTTCCTGTAAATATGCAAAAGCATCTAATAATTACAATCCTGTTTTTGTTAATATGTGTTACCATACATTAGAAATGCTTCATCTTGTCTTAACTATGATAATTTTGGCTATCTCTGATTTAAATTCAAAAGCTACACAAAAATCTTAACCTTTTATCTTTATTAATACGGAAATTTAGCTTATAGCAGTGAAAGATTTTTTTATGCATGTCCATCAGCATATTTATAGGTACCTAAATATAAGCAGCTTGATGGCTTTTTTTCATAGTACTATCAAATTCTTCTGTCAGCAGCAAGTAGTCAGTGCATAAAAAAATTAATAAGTAAAAGATATCTGAATTTGGAGTTGGAAATAACAGTTATATTGAAAAATTTCATTATTCTATTTAGAAGCATGCATTTGAATCAAGTTTCCAAACTGCAAACTGAATTGCTATAGATAGACCATGAGTAAAACACTACTGGTTGACACATTAATGACGGTACATAAAAGAACTCTTTTCAGAGATCAAAAGGAGATTGCTTTCTTGAACAAAAAAAGTATCATTTCCATAGAGAAGAAAAGTTACTACAAGTTTAAAGAACCTTCATCAAGGAGAGATGTATCTGTTAATACAGCACATGCGAAAGCCTTCAGGAGAAAAAGGTAAAAAACCCATTTAAAATTATATACCTCCTTTTGGGTAAGCATTTCTATTTTCCTTCTGTCATCTTTCCTGCAATAACGACATCACGGGTTTTGAAAGAAGTCAAAGTGACTTATGTAATGGACAAATACTGTAGAAAAAATTGCTAGACTTTTTTTTTTCATTTCTTTGTCAGATCTCCCTTGCACATCTACAGAGGAGTTTACTGGTGTCTCCCAATGCTCCACAGCATTTATGAATACATAAACAATGTATTTAAGGTCTGAGTAGATGATCTGAGAAGAGCTAAAACAAAGCATAAAGCAGGAAAAACATTGCATCTCATGTTACTGTGTTGCTGAAGAGGCCTCTTGGTTATCTGAGGCACTTTGCACGTTATTAAATTTGAGGATGTTTTGTCAATAGAGTTTGCAGATAACATAAAGGCTTGGTGAAAGGACTTATGTTTTAAATAATTTAATTAGTACTGCTCTACGAATTTTGCAAAAAATGAATTTTCATTGGTGAAAATGTGTTGGGTTTTTTCCCTTAGGTCAGGCAAAAAACTCAAGTCCTATAGGAAGACTTACCTTCACCTCATAGATTTTGTTGGAGCTATGTCAATTCATAAAATCTAATGATCTGGGGGTTTTTTCTTTTTTTTATTTTTCTATGGTGAAAGATTTTCCAGATAAAAAAATTGCTTTTAGCCTCAAATGAAATTTTTGGGGTAGAACTTATCTCTTCTGCCAAACATTTCATCACATTGTTATAATGTTTTGTAAGGCTGCCAGATAGACACCGAAATGAAAATCAGACAACCCTCAGACAATTAAGCATTCTTTGAAATACCATTAAATAAATTAACTTAAATTGACTTTCAGATAACTATAGGACGAAGAACCACAAATTAATAGCAGGAAAGTTTCAGGTATCAGGCTCTTTATATTTCTCCTGTTCACTCTTCATCAGAATGAAAGAAGTTAATAAGTAGTTTAAGTGCCTTTATTAAATAAAACCCCAAGTCCTCCATGTTCTTTCTATGATCCTAAAAGACAGCCTCACACACTATAAAGCCAAAAGGAGCACTCTTCTCATCTCACACTCATTTCCAACACAATCCTCTAGATTTGTTTGCAAAGTACTTAATGCTAAGGAGAAGTGCCACTTACAATCCTGATTTTAAGTTAAAATCCATTTATCTTTTAAAAATTAGCTTGCCTGCTACAACTTCCAAGTGTTTCATGATGTATCCAACAGTTACAGAGCTCATCAGCAAAGTACCAAAAAACTTAGATACAAGTAATCTGTATTTGCAGATTAAAAATACCTTTCTTTGCAGTTGTGGTTTACCACGATCCTCAGTTATCAATGAAAAGAAAAGTAGGTTGAAAATCATCACTGATTTTTTGATGTTAAATGAACAAGGTTAGGCCATTCTCAGTTGGGATTTTGTAGGCATTACCAGCCATTGACCACTGTCTAATATTGTATGTAACCATTTAAAGCACAGATTCTTACACTTTTAAGATTATTTGCTTCTGAACTGTCATGGCTAATGACATTACGATGTCATTTTAGGTTCAGAAGGCCACTTTCTCTTTTGTTGACTCTGTTCTGGGCCTATGTGAATCAGGAGCACTAAGTTTTGCCAGGACAGAAAGCTCACTTAGAAAGGTGCTGGGATGCAAGGAAAGTCGTCATCTCTCTGTTTTCTCCCCAAAGCAGTTTTCAAAACCAGAAACAGTCAAAACCTCTTGTAGAGCAAGCTCCCACGAAAGAGCCTCCTGGCCCCATTACAGCGTTAAGAGCAAAAGGATCATATGAATGTGCCTAGTCTCTGTAAGCTCTTTATCACCAGCATCGACCTATTCACTGCTGAGCAGGTCGATGATGACTAGGCCAAGATATAACAAAAAGTAAGTCACCATTCCTAAACATTCCTCCCTCTCTAGAATTGCTGGTAAAGGGGTTTGCTAGTCAACAGGTATAAACTCCTTAACATAAAAAAAAAAAAAAAGAAAAAAAAAGAAGAAAAAAAAAGGTTTGAAAATGTTACTAAGAAAAATCAACATACAATGGCCATGAAATGGAACACAAACAACTCCAGGGTTAAAGAAAACTGGATTTTGTTGGCACAATGTACAGAGCAGAGAACTAAGAGCTGATTAAGTAAATTAATCACTTATGCAACCAAGTGGAACTTTAACTATGGAGCAATAAAAACACCTCATATAAAGGGCAAAGGCATTCAGGATATCCACTAATTCAAAAGACTGTTAATCTTCAAACTTGATAGTTAGAATGAACCTCCCCTCTTTAAACCCTGGGGGTTAGATATAGCTCATATGAACTGCTGAAATGAGAAAATGTAAGGCATGTATTAAATATCCCAGAGGCAGCAGTACTTAGTCCACCAACAGCCATTCAGACTAGCTCTTTATACCTGAATGCTCCAGTGAACTCTTTGTGTTTGCTATACTAGATGGTATTTTTACCATGACATCAACAATTATATATCATCCCTCTTTTTCTCATCTTAGGTGGACTCTAATTTTCTGCACTCAATACAGATTCATCTTTAAACCTTCTTTTTCTAAAACCGCTTTCATTCTCTTCAGGAAGCAAAACAAGGAAGTTGTAAGAGCATGTACTTCTTATAAATTCCAAAGAAAAAGATTTTTTTTTTTTAAATCAAGTTTATATTAAAACTAAGAAAAACTGAAGACTTGTGCTTTAGATCAGAAAAAAAACCCAAAAAAACACAACAAAACTAACCACAAATATTTATAGAGGGAAACAGGACATCTGCGTTCAAAATTATATTTAGTTATGAAAACAAGGGAGCAGCAAAGGTAGCTCACTGAGCTTCCAGTGAATATGTACAATTCTACACGGAAAGTAATCTATGCTTCTTTTATAGTCAGAGAGCAACAAAAATTTAGGGGATGCAAACGATCAAAGCAATTTCAGATTTTATCAGCATCAGAGAAATTATACCCATTATTCATGTATACCTTTGACTCCTTTTTCTCCCAATTGATTTAAAGGGAGCTTAGATGAATAGCTCTAATTCAGATGTCTTTGTTGCAGAGAACAGCACTGGTCCTTAGGCTTCATGGCAGCTTGTCTTTCCAGTCCAGCAACTAAATTCAGTTGCAATGTACAACACTTAGTTATGGAAATTTTAATTTGATTTCAATAGAACTTTGACATCTACCCGTCTTAGTGCAATCACACTTCAGGACCACTAACTTTATCAGCTCCCAGATCTGTTCAGGGCCCTGCACATACAGAAACAAAGAGAATAATATTCAACTATAGAAGAGTGTTAAGAACAAAAAAACTGAACCACAACCTATATATCAGGTGTTACCTACCACTTATACGGGCTAAAGAGAAGTTTTGTATATACTTTTAAGGGTAAACGAAAGTATAAACATATAGAGGGCATTAATGATCAGAAGTTCTTGTTTATAACCCGCAGATAGAGAAATTCCTTAAATGTTAAAATTCTCATTGGGCTAACCCTACTGAATTCTAATATGTTTAACCCATTTAGGCTTACAGATATTTACTGCTATAATTTATAAATTAGTAAAAAATTTATGTCTCAATGCAACCAGTTTTCACAGCTGTTTTAGCAGTAGTCAAATTTTAGAAGGAGACAGAAAATTTTTAAAACATCCTAGAAATCTCTAAAGAGGTGGTTGCTACTGTATCTTATATGAAAAGAAAAACAACCTACAAGTACTGAAATATAAAAATATAAAACCTTGAAAGATTTCAAGAGAAGAGGAAGGCAGTCCTACATAATTTTTTGCTTAAACTCAACTCCAGCTCATATAAGTATCAGTGATACTTCCCTCATTACCTTCACAGGAGATACAACATCCCCTGTAATGCAAAACTTTCCATACAAATAAATACGTAGTGCCTAATAAAAGATAAAGATGTGTTATTGTCTTTCTTTCTACCTTTGACTCTTCCTCACCTCCCCCTCTCTATGTTTGTGATGGAGTAACACTATCTGACTCCTTGAGCTTCTTTCTTTCATTTGAAAATGGTGCCCAGGGTATAGACCTACCCTGCAAAAAAAGTAGAGCAAAAGATATTCACGCAGTTGACTTACTGTTCCTCACATAAAAATTGAATGTACATGACTCCTCCTCCTTTCTTTTTCCTCAGGAAAAAGGTTTGTGTTTCAGACTACCAAAAAATCTTTTCAACAATTTTTATTTACATAAACTTAACTTTTCAATAAACACGTGATCCTATATTAATTCTTACATAGGTCATTGAAACTTCCTGAAAGTAGACCAAGTTCTTCCTTTTCTTGTGTGATTTCGTAGTAGACTACCTTTTCCATAGACACTTTGGGAGATGAGAAAGCTATTTCCTCACTGTGTTGGGCAGGAGAAGCCTACAACCCATCCCACCGAGCGCCAAGAAAGCCTTTTCCCGCACAGACTTGAAGGTCACATAGCCTTTGAGTGTTAACTGTCCAGTCCAACAGCATTTACAAACAGCCAGCTTTTTCTACCCAACATCATCCAAAAACAAGCCAAAAGTACTGAGGTTTAACCCAAGCTGGCAAGTAAGTACCACACAGCTGCTTGTTCATTCTCCTACAGCCCTCCCCCATGGGAGAACAGAGAAGGAAAACTCATGGGTTGAGATAAGAATAATTGATAATATTCAATTCAGCTTAATAATTGAAACGAAGTAAACTATACTAATGATAATAATAGCAACAATAATAAATGTAATGGAAAGTAGAGAGAGAGAGGTACAAAACTGAAGCAAAATAACTGCTGCAAACTACAACTGCTCACCACCCACTGACTGATGCCCAGCCTGTCCCCAAGCAGTGATTGGCTCTCTTCCTGGTAACTCCCCCACTTTTTACTCTGGGCATGACATTCCCCGGAATGGAATTTGCCTTTGGTAAGATATAGAGGTTAAGAAGCTTCACATTACACAGCCTTGGCAACATAAAAGCAAAAGAATCAGGTCAGTAAAACAACATAGTTTAACCTAATTTTTAAAACACCCTGCATCTTTTATATGCCACTGAACAAGTTTCTTCACAAAATATCACTGTTTTCCACCATAAAACAGCGATTTTTGTAGGGCTTTCCTTGCCACCTAAAAGAATAGTGGTTTTTTATTTCATTTATTGAATATTTATTAACTTATAACAGCTTTCCCAAGTAACTCTGGTAAGAATAGTTGCATGTTGTATAACTAAGTTACAGAAACTAAAAAAGGCCCAGTGGAAAACAGGTGGCCCAAATTTTACTCATCATTCTGGGACACAACTAAAACTCAAGAGAAAAACAGCACAAAATTAAGAAAAGCATATACAAATTCTTCCAAGTTTACTTTCTTTTCTAGTGTAAAATCTAAAGCAATGATGATACATATATTACTCCAATTCTTTCTGCATTTTCTGTATACAGATTGGTAGGTTAAATATTTCTTCCATTTTTTAAACCTACAGAGTATTCTATACATTATGCAAGTGTTTTACATTATAAAAAAATTACCACACATATTGGATTCTGTTTTATAGCCTCCTCATGGTTTAGTCTGTACAGCTAATAGTTCTCTAATATTTCTCTCTCACTTAATAAAAAACTTAATCCCAAAGATTTCCTTTTATTTTTAAGCAGGACATTTCAAAATTGTATATAACATCTGAGCAAGAGCTATCCACAAAGTTTCACTTCATTTTACTGTTCATAATAACCATTTTTTAGTTGTTTTACATTCATATGCATTTTACATTCATATGCACACATTTTTCCCAACAAATGTGCAGTACTTGCAATACTCTCCATCGGAAAGCTTCCTCACCAAAAGTCTGCTGTACCAAAGCTTACAATAAAAACAGAAGTATGACATTAAAAAACTCAAATAAGCTCCAACTAATGGAGGCCAAATCCAAGCGCAAAATCTGTGTCTCAGTTATTATTCACTGCTATTTGGAATCTATATTAATGCAGATTTTTTCCTCTTTACATCTTTTGATTAGTGAGAATTTTGCTTCCCACTGTTTCAGACAATGGAGGCTTAGAGAGCAGAAACAGTTTCAAGGGGTGGCACATTTAACTACCACTTTTCAGCCCTAAAAGCACACACTGGCTTTTCTCTTCGTTTGGACAAAAAGACAAGGAGGCTAATTGAAAACTCTTATCTTGGCCTGTTTCTGCTGCTTTATCTCAGTTAAGTACAAAATAGAGTTTAACGCAGGAATCACTTCATAAAATTCTGGTCTCTGAATACAGTTATACTTAATGACAATTCTTTGATCTGGCCTTCAACATCTATTACACCAGTTAAAATAGAACCTTTTAATTTGGCACACAATGAATCTTTAACTGCAGTTGTATTTTAAAAACAGAGCATTAATGCAACTTCATTCGTAACTATGCAGTTATTACCGCCTTCCTTTAAACTCCTCTTCTCCCGTAACAATTCAGAATCTATATGCTTTTGGGTGCAGAGTGACTCATTTTTCTTTCAAAGTCATAATGACTACTCTATGATTTACAAGATTTTACTTCTGAAGTGAAATCCATACTTTTTCCTTTTTTTTTTGTGATACTTTGATACTTTTATATGTCATTTTTTCCCCCCCACAGTGTTCCTACTAATCCAATTCTATCTTGCAAGGATGTGAGATGAATCTATTTAGAATTCAAACCAGTAGTGTAGGTCAAGTCCACTAATAAATTCAATAGCAAAGAACAGTAGCGGTAAATTGTCCTTCCCTTGACACCATTAAGTATTTTCAAGGATATGTATGTATGGGAAGAAAAAGCAGTAACTGCAATCCCCTATTTTCAGTGAATAAAATATTCCAGGTTTTCCTTTCCAATGGGCAAAAAAATTAGCTTGGGGTTTTTTGGTAAATGGAAGTGAAATCACTGATTACTCATTTACAAAAGTATATTGAATTTGTTTTGAGCAGATTTTTTCTGCTACATAAGAAAATTATTAAATGTTTTGTTCAAAGTAATGCTGTATTTATTCTTGACCAATTTTTTGTTGTTGTTGTTGTTGTTCTGTGTGATACTTTGGCATGCTTAGGTGATAGTGCTGGAATAAATGGAATAAGACCTTGAGAGGCATCAATGCAACAGGACATTTACTAAAATGATAGACTCCTATTGACCCTGATGCTTGTTCCAATCCTTGCAGAAGTTCAGGACTTAAACTTGTTCGTATCTACTTGTATTTCTCCAACCTAAGAGCATTACGTACATACTCCTGCTGGACTCTAAGCTTGTCTCTGGATGCCATGAAGCTCATACAACATGAGAATTTCACAAGTGTTAATAAAGTTGCATTGAAGCCTCCCTGCACACTGTTAAAACTTTCCTTGATAGATGATCGGAAACAGAATTGACCTGTATAAATATATACAGTACTACTCAGAGGTTGTATTTGACAATAAAAGTAAATTCATCTAGGGACTGTAGGTCACTTAAGACCTAATGCCAGAGAGCTAAAGAACCTTTATGACAGGAAATTCTTAAGGAAACTCAGGAACATACATATGTATAATCATATAATATACTAAACATTACCATGAGAATTCTAGAAGTTTTAAAAATAAAAGACCTAAGGTGTATGAGATCACAGCTGAAAACAATCACACAATGCCAAGATATTTTTAGGGTAATGACTAAGTTGTGACTGAAAAAATAGCACCTTAAAATACTGTTTTATCTCACAAACAGGACTTGATTGCCACAAATGCACTTGATTTGCTACAAATCAGGGCACTAAGAGATTTTTCTGCGTTTTTACAGAGTGTCCTGCTTTTATTCTCATGTGTTTACATGTATGCATACAAAGCAATGGCAAGAAATAACATTCAGTGTTCAAAGTGTGAGTCTGGGCACTCAAAACTACAGTTTCCTTTTGAGAAATCACAGTAAGTGACTCAATTCCCAATACAAAATGGTTCTTCTTCCCCCAGCACTCATGGGGTTTGCTATATTACCTCCTCTTTCTAATCCCTATTTCATTTATATCCTTTCTCTTATCCATACTGTCATTCTTTGTGAATGACAGTATGTCAATCTCATACTCTCATACTGTCTCTCATACCCTTTCACTCTTCTCCTACACTCTAATATATAAATGCCCTTGTCACCTCTCCTCCTGTATCATTCCTATCAGGTGGACTTATTCTCAGCGCACCATCTCACCCCTCTTGTAGATGCACAAGGAATGTTCTCCTCTTCTCACCCGAGGCATCACTGAACTCTGGGGTGAAGTCCTCAGTACTGAAGGTCTTAGTCTTAGCTACTTATACTGTCAAGTTCTCCCAGATATTCTTTTAGTAATTAATAATAATAATAAAGATGGATCCTGACAATTAGTTCAAGAATGACAAAATAAACAAATGGGTCAGATTGATTAAAGATCTTGGTATCTTCTCCCTCTCCTTGAGTTCTTGCTTGCTCACACAAGAGTGAATTTTTCTAAGCAAAAATACTTTAATATATATATAGCCTATAATACTTTCAGTGACTCTGGAGGAGAGATATGCCATTTTGATATGGAATGTCGCTTTAGCTGGGTTTATACCAAAGTCCAAATACGATTAGTTTCCTGTACTGCATTTATTCTTAAAGTAAGGTGGTTTTGTGAAGAATCAGGTGTATAGCTCAACTCTTCTCACAAACTACTTTTTGGGAAAAAAACCCTCAACAAACCATAAAAAAAGCTAAAAAGCAAAACAAACATTAAAATAGAAAAAGTTACTGGAAAAAAGAATTTAACTGTATTCCTACACTGAGCTTTCCAAAGACTCTTAAACAAAATGGTATTAAGACAACAAATGTCTGTAAAAAATCTCATTTTGACAGAAGTAGCTTTAATACAAGATAAATCTACTGAATACTTTTCAAAAAAAACCAACTGAAAAACTAGTACTAAACTGTTTTTCAAAACAATAATCTCTATCTCCTGTTTTATCTTCCTCTAGAGATGTTTGCTATTTCTTATTTTCCAAGAATATCTCTGAACTCCCTCAAATACAAAGGCATATTTAGCTATGCTTTGAGATCAAGAATTATTCAGTAGTTTCCTTGTTGAATCACATAATCCTCTGCATCAATTATTCTTCCTTTCTTAGTTTCACCTCTTCTGTGTAGTTTTACATTACAGCATTATCTCCCTTGACTAGTGTGAGCACTACACTGCTCCTTGACCATCTTTCAAAATTTCTTGCCAATTCTCCACTAAATTTTCTATTTTTAAGGTCCAACCTCTGTACCTCTGTTGAACAACTAATCCTATTGGACTGATAGGATTCTACTACAGTCTTTGCACTTTACTACAGTTACTGCAGTTCTCTGCACAGCCCCCAAAGCAGCTGCAGAAGCAGTAAATGGAGCTTCCATGCGGTGCCTGTAGCTCTGCTTCCCACTCCCAATAAGCCCTGTCAGGTCTCCATTTCATGTGTAGATTTCTTCTTTCCCGTCAAAAGTCCCTAATTCCCAGTATGGAGTGGATTTTTACCCATTTAGCTCAGCTGCTCCATGATGGTTCATGGGCTAGAACTCCTGTTGAACATTTTCTGTATTAGACTGTATTTAGCACCTGTGGGTTCTTGCAGCGGTAGTGATAGAATCCTTCCAAGTTTGCTCACACTGAAACTGTGCTTTCCAACACTGAAACTCTTAACCAACTAAAGCAGGAAAAAAATTTAAGACGTTAATTTAGAAACAGAAGTAGTTATGGCTACATCTTATAAACATACAGAACAAGCAGAGAGAAAATCTTTTTAGATTTTAAGTTCTTTTAATCTTAAGATTCTAACACGTCAAGGCACCACTCAAGAACAAAGAGGTGTCAACTTTTGTAATGTTACTGTTTCCAGTTGAGCATAACCTGCTATACTGACAAACAGTCTGCAATACTACACTGATTAAGTTATCAGTTTCACAGTGCCTAAAAGATCAGTTAAAAGACTTGAGTAAAGATTTTGTAAGTGTGGTTTTATCTCTAGCAAAACAAAAAATACACTGCTGCTACTACAGTTATAGACTGAAAACACTAAAATCTACACTCAAAGTTAACAGAATTACACTAGCAAAAAAAAAGAAGACGACCCCAAAAAAAAACCAGAGAATGGCATTTTATCCATACACATTTACAGAAATTGCTGGTTATTCCAGTAACCCGAAGCTATGCTCTGCGCAATATTGCAGGCAGTAGATAACAAAATCACTTTGGGATTCTTACTGACACACAGGATGTTCTTATAAGACAGGTTTTTGATTTGAGAACTTAAAAGTATTTGGTACAACAGCCATGAATGTCATTCTGTAGCAAGACTGAATCTGCTCTACTTCAGGACCCCCACATATCTTACTGAATTGCCAGACAGTTTCCAGCATGCTGATAGAGGCACGGGTAGCTGTGATGTATCTTTTTTTAAATGATTCTACCATTTTTAAACATTTTTGTTTCTATTATATAGTTATTGGCTTGAACATGATTAGGCTTTCCATGTGACTAGGTAAACTTGGGGTTTAAGAACCCGAAAACAAAACCCTTATTCTATCAAGTAAGATGGAAAGAAACAAGCACATCCTAAATCTAGTTATCTCTTTCATTTCACATAGCACTTAACCAGACTAGGAAGTCTCAGAGCCACTCGGCTCTCCTTCATATCCTGGAGAACTCTTATTATTTTAGTCCAACTTGCTATCTCAACTGGCCTAAAACCTTCTGGGAAAAGACACGATTGCTTCGGTTCTGTGAATTAATTAAAAAATTTGGGTGCAGATAAAAAGAGACATGTAATTTATCCTTTAGTGCCAACCCTTCTAGTATTATTCACTCATTTTTTTATAACTTCAGAACTCAATGAACAGCATCATGCAGTGTTTATAATGTATTAAGGGATATGTAACAAATACACATTTGTCAGTTACAGCAGTAAAAGTTTACCCTTAAGAGGAATGGAGAAGGCTGGGTGTCAAGAAAAAGAGAAAGGCACAGGGCAAACACATTCCAAAGAAACCAAATATCCTGGGGTCTGTGCCAGCATGACATTACTCATGAAACCTCATGGAGCCAAGTCAGAAGAGACATCCCAATACACAGGACAAAGTATAATGTAATACTTAAATTATTATCCCAAAATAGTGGCAGAGAGAGAACTGAAAACTATCAGACTAGAAAGCAGATTAAATTATCATGTAGCAACCTTTTTTTCCCCCACAGATCTTTAGCTCATGCTGTTGGAGAACAGTGATGGCAATATTCAATTCCCCAGCCAGAAAACACAATACCAGCCAATGTTTCACATAATATTACAGCAGACTGTTTGTATTCTTTGTATTAAGGAAATATCTATTACCAAGAAGGCATCCATGCCTCAGCATTTCTCATATACATAAATAACATGGTTTATAAACCAGCTGAAAAGATTTAGCATACTAGCTGCTCAAATGGGTAATTGGTTTAACACAATAGACAAAGAAGCAAGATTGTTTCGGTCACTTATTTGTGGATCAAAATAAATGATATAAATAAGCATGGGATTTGATTTATCCTGTTCACCAGCTTGCTCAAGCTAATAATGACCGATTCACTCTGAAATGCTATATCAAATACAATTGATTTCTGCAATGTGAGGAAAGGAAACAGCATGATAAAATGAAGTGCGTGTTAGGGAAAACCTAGGCATATAGAGCATCAGGTCTGTTTAGAATTGATCACATGGCATGTGAGATGAACCAGCACAGCATAATTTAAAGGTAACGTGTTTCTCAATGGTTTAACCTAAAGCAGAACCTAACAACTAGTTAGGCCTTTTCCTTAGTCCAGGATTTTTTAAATCATCAGGTAAACTGCTTTTGTTGCGGGCATCCGATGACATTACCTCTTGGCTGGTGTGGTGTTTGTTTTTTAGCCAGATAGACATGCATGCTACAATGCTGCATTTAAGAGGTCATTGGTTTAGCATCCAAAAGGTCACAAAAAGCAACTGCATTGACTGTGATCCTCCTCTGAATCCTTAAGCTCTCAACTGGTATGACTTGGGACGTAAAGGAAAATGATTGGAAGGTTTTACTCAGTAGAGGGTTTCCAAGCAACCTTGCACAGTTGAGCAACCTCAAGCAATGGGAACAATGGCTGTCTTTGGCAAGGATCCGTTAAAAAGAAGCCTGCAGCAACACCATTGTATTCCCACCACCAGTGGCTATAAATACAGGCTACATTAAATAGGATAAGAAATAAAATAAAAACAAACCTGGAAATGCGGTGAGCAGGGGACTGCGCAGACTGACTAATTTTTGGCATCACTTTAACTCCAATTTTTGCAGAATATAGGAAAAAGATTCAGAACCTTTCCTTAAAGCACTAAACTTTGTACTATGATATTTCTAATACATTTGCCGTTCTAGTCTAGGCACAGTCCTGACATACAGCAAAGATAACAAGGTGTTGTGAGATTGCTAGTCACAACTCGTAACCAGTTCAACCCCTTGAAGCTATAATTTAGATCCTTCTTGGGATAGTTTAAGGGAGGTCAAGCTTGGTCTTTTTCACATTCTTATCTCATGCTTACAGAGGATTTTCTCAAAATCTAAGAATTCAAGCCTACACATCTGAGTGAATTGGTGGTGGTTCTGAAGAGACACAACTCGGATGCCAGACAGCTACTCAGTGGTTTTAGACTTCAAACTGCAAGATAGGTAGAAAAAATAAGAATATGGTGAAATATGTTTTATTATTATTTTTTATAGTCATGTTTTTAATGAAACTGCTAAAAAAGCATTTCCTTTTGAACACTGCATCCAAATAATTTGTTATGTAGGGCGACCAGAAATAAAATTGTACAATTTTTTGCCATTAGCATTTATGATCCATTTGCATAAGCCTTAAAGCTTGTCTCTTTCTTTTTAAAAAGAAGCCTGATGTTTTAATTAAAGTGTTTGTAAAGGAAATTCAGTATGTACAGAAATAATTTAGAAGATTTCATTAAATAAATTAATCTGACTGGACTTCCTTTGAACTCTCACAGCTTCTGTGCAACTAACTTTCTTTTCAGCAAATAAGCAACCATAATAAAGGGGGTTTTGAGCTTTGCAGAAACACACAACCTTGTAATACCAAACAAATAACTGAAAATTCACAATATGTTTGGTACTGCCATGAGTCACATATTTGGGACTAAACACCGTAGTTTATTTCCTAGAATGTCAACAGAATTACATTTCCAAGAATAAATCATCAAGTACATGCCCTATTTTCAGCAGATATTTTTGTGATACCTCTAACTACAACACTNTGGGGGGGGGGGGGAAACATTGTGAAGGTAGAGATTGTAAAACTAAAGCTATCACAGATTCACCTTTGCAAATAAAATAGTGGACTGATAGACTTGGAAAAGGAACAAGTTACTCAACTGCTGTGAAGTAAAAATAATCTATAGATAACTAGGCACATTTACAAGCCATCCTCAAAGCATTGTTCATGTACCAGGAGGCGTTGATCAGTACAATTTAACATTCATTCAGCCAAAACAAATAAATTAAGATGTATAATGCTGAATACAACACCTGTTGCCATATCAGTTTTTGAAAGTTCAATATTCTGCTTTTAAAAATTCAGGACGGGAAAAAAAAATCAAGTAATTTTGGCAGCTGTTTCCTTATTTTAATAAAATCAAAATAATAATACATCAAATATGTCTTAGATCTTCAGAATTATATTAATAAAGAGCATAATTTCTGATTACGTTTCCTCTTATGCAAACAAGTTCTCCTTGCATAAAAAATGTGATATAGTGAAGTTTTTCCATTTTTCCAAATAAAGGTAGAATATATCTTTCTCTACCTTTCTATTATCCTTCTACAGCAGATGGTGATGATGCATAATCAGATTTCAGAGTCTCATTCAGATCAATTTCTGTATTTTCTACCATCGTTTACCCATTTGAATTGTTTGCAAACTCTAATATACAGAAAAGACTTTTGCATCAAGCTGTGCTCATTCAGTCACACACACAAAAGCTTTGCATCAACTGAAGTTATTTTACAGACAGTTATTAAGTTATTATACTTGAAAACTTAACTTGCATAAGTTTGTACATGTACAGAATCTTCAGCCTAAACTTAGGATACGGGACTTTTTTTAGTGTCTTTTATCAGTGTAAATGGTTATTTCACAGTTGGATTTTTTCCCCTGCTTTGCGTTCTTACCATCTAATCAGCCCAGAACCCAGATTAGGACTGTCATGTTGCATCAGGAGTTTACAGTGAGTGCTCACTAGAGTGCCTTTAATCCTCCAAGGTTTACTCAAATGTCACAACCATCTGGAGAAAAAGGAGACTCCTCGCTGGGTCCCACTGACTACAAATTATTTGTAAGGAAAAAAAAAGACAACAGAAAGCAAAATGCTAAGTATTTTCTCCCCTCCCTGTCAAATACACCTGCAGAACTACTTCTGATATCATGAGCAAAATCAGGAATAACTTCACAACTTCACATTAACTACTAAAACTTATTAGATGCCTAAGGTCATTTTGTTATCACAGGCCCAGAAGAGCAAATACCACAATATAATGAGAATATTACAATGAGAAATTATCCTACGAGTTTGTAATCAATTTTACAATATATAGACATCTTGTTTGGACTAGAGTTCCATTCTATTACATTCTTTGTCAAACACATTAGTTACATTCCAGATTTGAAAAAAATTAGATTCTTTACCCCAGATTTTTTATTTCTTTGTAACTCAGAGATACTCATAAAATCCATGTGACAAACTTAAAATTACATAAATATATGTTAAGTAGTGAGAAAATCATATCGCCTTAATCAAATTACAGTAATATAATGGCAGCTTTACCACAGTTTTTATTAGAAATCTGGCATAAAAATATATGGTATTATAGCTTTGCTCAAAACTTTTACTTTAGAGCAATGAGGAGGAGGTTGTACACCCAATGCAGTTTTTGATTTTTGTAAGAAAGAAGTCTGTGTCTAGTTTTCGTTTCGAGAAGATACATTCCTAATCCTCTTCTCCAAGGAAAGCCACTTCCTAATCTAGCAGGGACAAGACTAGGAAGGCAGCTGCATCCCATTCTTTAAATATCTGCATTTTCCACTGTATTTAGTTTTCATGCACCACCTAGAAGAGTTTACCTTTGTTTACTGTTAGTTTTCCACTTAAAAAATAAGAAAAACAAGGAAAGAAATAGGTATTATAGGAACTTTAGCTCCACATCTTCTATACTTGTCGAAATGGCACTCCTGTCCTTACTTTCTGCTTCTTCTCTGCACAGTATTTCACAGTTAAAAAGTTAAGGGGGTGTGAAAACACATAACAGAAGTGTGGAGCTTCCCATAACCATCATCTAAACAGAAAGAGCTTTTTTGCAGTTAACAAGACACTGTCCAGATTTAGCCTGATCAGCCTAATAAGTTATTTTAAAACACAAATTAAAAAATCAGAAGGAAATGCTTTATTGCTTCCACAGGGTATATCAACAGCATCTCTGACCATTGATTTTCTGTAAGGTCACTCTCATGTTTGTTCACATTCATGTTTGATCATTTAGATGCCATGGTATTTTTTTATATCCAGACCTGACTAGCTAAATATTAGGGTTGATTACTCAAAGTGTCACTGGATGACTTGTAATTGCAATGAAGTTCCCTTTCTGCCTATTAAGATATCTATTTGGCAAAATTTCAGCCAAGTTTTATACCTACTTCCAATACATTCATCTACAGTTTTATTCTCTTCAGTGAACCCTTGATGTCCAGTATTTGCATTCATAAGCTTGCAAATACCTCAGTGAAAGCTGGAGGAAAAATCACTCTTAGTTCAGAAATACTGCCAACTAAGTCTTACCACTTCTGAATCTGCTTTTGCTTTGCAAGCTGTAGGCTCTACTTGAAATTAATTTCTGATACTTCATGATGAACAGTCCTTATGTCCTGTGTAGGGCAGAAAGCTCTATTCCTTTTCTTGCAGATACATGACATGTTCAGTTCTCATTATAAAAGAAAACATGACATTTTTATTTTTGTCCATAGTCTATTACTTTATTTACTCATAAGGAAGTACTACCTTCAGCACTGTATTTGAATTAATCATTAAAGCCAAAAAATGTTTTGTTGTAAGAAACATAAAAATGTCAGGTGAATTCAAAACACAAGAAAAACAAGCCTAATGTCTTCAGTGCTTTGCTTTGAACTGAATATGGGAAGACAACAATTCTATCCTTAGATCCTTCAAAATAAATAGAGCAGAGGTTTACTTTGAGTTTTAAATCCTATCTTGCAAATATCAGTTTTGTTTATATTCCTTATTCTTTTCCCAGAAGAGAATTGCAGTCTTCACTTCCTTATATCCTCCTACTGAATATCAGGCAGCCAACTCAACCTAAGGAGTAAGATGTGCTAGGTCATCAAAATAATTTAGAAATCTAAAGCTCTACAAATGCATAAAATACATTTCCTCTGAACTGTTTATAAAAGAGAAAACAGTTTTTCTTGTGAAAAACTGCTTTCTTTCCTGCTGCTGTGCTTCTTGTACCTGCCACCATGTTGTCATTGGTTGACAGAAGGTACTCAAAGCCAGTCCAAAGTCAGAGTCAAATGATGAGAACTAATTGAGAGTTACCTCAGCTCTCAAACAAATTTACTTTCTAATACTGAGTAACTATTGTGAAAAGATAACGCAGTTCTCAGAATTCAATAAAGATATTAGATGTTATCAGCAATCTTCTAAATAACATTAAAACACAGAAATGGTCTAAGCCTATAATTTGTGGGAACTATTTATTTAAAGAACAGCAAATTCTCTTTTTCTAATTTGGCATATTTGTATAGCACAAAATCTTTAGGCACAATAGCTACAACTCATTTTACATGCTAACAAAATCACATACCCCTTTGAAACTTTTACCTAGTACAGTTGTGACTATCTCTACGAATGGTAAAAAATGTCATCAGAGAAGAAATATTCGATAAATAACTCTTTATCCACTGAACAAGTAAATGCAATGTGGGGGACAAAAAAAAAATCTTTCTCCTCCATTCTGAGCAGGAACCAGACAGGTTCAGCAGAGCAAGAACAAAACAATCTACAGTAATGTATTTTTCAGATCTGTGAACTCATAATAAGTACCAATTACTATGACACACTAATTCAATCAGGCACCAAAAGCTGGAAGGAAATTGATAACAAGCAAATACAAATTTCACACAGTTATCATTCATAGACACCTATGTTGTGCCAGCAGCAATAGGGAGACCAGTCAGCAAATATGAGCAGATGTTATATTCTTTGGGTTTTGTACAAAAATCAAAGATATGAGCAATATAAAAGTGATAGCACAACATAATGACAGATATTACTGTCATGTTCTCAAAGTAACATGTTCTCTGTAATGAATAAGGTTCAGAAACTTCTTGACTGGATATGTCAACATAGAAAGTTAATCGTCTTTTCTCCAAAGTCTATTGAGAGTAATGTCACTATTAAGATGTGCTATAATCCAAACAATATAGACAGAAATTACATCGAAAGTGATTTTTGTAGTAGGGCACTTTGCATATGTAATACAAACATTGATTACAGAGATCTCGGTTAGGGCAAAGTCAATATCTGCTTCACTGATGCTTTACCAGAACCAGGCAAGGCTTTGGGCTACCTCTGTGTGACAGAGTTCAGGTGACAGCAAAGCCTCATCACAGAGACTTCTAGTCATTCATTCATTCATGCACTGAGCCCACAAACAGGCAATTAGAAAACAAAGATCCCATCCTACATCATGTCCAAATATTGATGCTTCAATACCAACTTAGGTGCTTGGCAGAAGGGTCACGTTGAAAGATAAGGTTGTGTTTGCACTCACTAAAAAGAAAACTACAAACAACAAATATTGCAGCTATTTTTCACAGGATAAATGACATTGTGTTCTGCCTTAAAGCAAATTTAAAATCTCAAAATAGAGTGATGAGACAGATGAAACACAGACTGACCTCATCTGTAGAAGTCAGAAAGGAATACTGCCAGGGAGCTATTAATACAATTCAATAAGATTAAAGAATATGCTTTTCAACAGGTCTCCATTTGGAAATAACCAGTCACAATAAATGAAATTATAGGATGCTTTAAAACACAAATAACGTTTATGGCCTCCACTAACGAGGGTTTGTTCTATATGCTACATTGACAAAGAATGTGCACTCCACAAATGTACCAACAACAGGAGGAAGGCTCAAGCTCACAAGATCCATGGCCTGAACAGAAAAAGACAAAACAATCAAGAAATTTAAAGACATGCACTAAACCTTCAGGAAACACTGCTGGGTGCAGGAAGAGGGTACTCAATTTAATTTCTCGATACAGTTTAAGAAGATTTATCGTATTTCCTTGAACAGCTGACTAGAAGGCATGCACTGTTCCTACCATACTTTATGCTAATATAATTCAACTTTCAAAATCTGTCCCAGTCATTGCATTTACCAACATGTTTCTACTGCATATTTCCTGCATTTCTTAACTTCATCAGTTGTCTTTTGGACTTGAAGAAATTTGCTTAATTTCTTGAGAATAAACGGTAAATATGGTATGATTAGGCTTTCATTTCTCCATACACTGAAAGCACTGGATAAAAGCACAAAGCAGTGTTCACACGTCTTAATGTTTAAGATAATTAATGCACAATATTTAAGTATATTTTTAAAAAATACTTCATGTCAGAAATGTTCAAACATTTTACTAATACATCCTGTTAACTTTGAAAAAGAAATAATCCCAGATGTTTATCTTTCAGTGATGCACATCTGATATAAATTAAGTCATCTTAAAGATAATATTTTCATATGAATGGCATAATTAGAAATTTGTATAAACCTCTTGATAAGACTCAGATCAACAATCATGGTCACATCATCAATCAGATTCAGATCACTACAGCATGAATATTTTTAACTCTGTTTAGCCACCAGATTCATCATACAACCTCGCTGCTTCTTCAGGTGTACAACAGAACCTTTAACCATGTTAGCCTCAACAATATGCAGTGCTCCCCACCAGGTCTCTAACCTTCTCTAAGATGGCATTTTAAATAAAAAATCCAAACAACATACCAGCAGGAAGATATTTCTACCCACGTCTATTAGGAGATAGCAAAGATGCAAAAAATTAGACAATTAAGGCAAAGAAAGATAAGCATACTTATGGGCCTATATAATGCAGAAATAAAACAAACATAGCGAGCAAATATACCAACACACCAAGTACTATGTACTATAATCAACTGCTCAAAGAAAGCAATTTAGGATTCAAAAATTCTTCTATCTTTTCCAAGCTACAGTGAAAAAAAGGAAGTACTAGCACAGACTTACTGTTTCTCTGACAAAATGAAAATATACTGAGAGTCCTCTCACAACGGGTTCTATAGACATCTCCTATTTCCATCCCATTTATATGTAAAATAAATGTGTAAAATGTGTAAAGCTTCTACAGAATTTTTTTTAAAGAAGAAACATTAAAATTGTTATAAAAAGAGGTTGGTTAGCTAAAAAAAAATAATTCAAAAACACCAAGCAAAGAGATTCAAGACTCCTTGTCCAGCCATTGGAGAGATGTCACCTGGGGGTACTTTGGAGAAAAAAAAAACATTCCATGCTAAGTTTCTCCTAGAAAGGGTTGTCTGCTAAGTGTTAGCCTGCACTGTCAGTCATCTCTACCTACCTAAACTGAAAGACAGCTGAGGAATAAAGGAAGAGCTTATATAAGTTTTCCTTATTCCTACAGCTTTTTAGAGTAAGATAATTCATATTACTTACATGTACGTTTTCATTTAGCAAACATTTCAAATGTGGGGAAGAAAAACCTTACGGTCTAGGTAAGACCATGTAGTGGTTTGACCCTGGCTGGATACCAGGTGCTCACCAAAGCCACTTTATCACTCACCTCCTCAACTGGACAGAGGAGAGAATATACAACAGGTTCATGGGTCAGGGTAAGGGTAGGGGGAGATCAATCACCAATTACTGTCATGGGCAAAACAGACTCAACTTGGGGAAATTAATTTAATTTATTACCGACCGAATCAGAGGAAGATAATGACAAATCAAATCAAAACATTTTCCTCCCATCCCTCCATTCTTCACGGGCTGAATTCCACTCTGAAATTCTAGTTCCTCCTCTCCCTCAACAGCACAGGGGGACAGGGCATGGGGGCTGTGGTCAGTTCATCATATGTTGTTTCTGCTGCTGCTTTTCTCCTCATTCAGAGGACTCCTGCTGCTGCTCCAGGATGGGGTCTCTGTCATGGAAACAGTCCTTCTTTAACTTCTGCAGCATGACTCCTCTGCATGGGCTGCAATTCTCCGTGAACTGCTCTAGTGGAGTTCCTTTCCAATGGGTGCAGTCCTTCAGGAACAGTGTGGGTCCCTCGTGGGTGTCTCAAGTTCTGCCACCAAACCTGCTCCAGAGTGGGTTTCTCTCTCCACAAGTCACAGGTCCTGCCAGGAGCCTGCTCCAGCACAGGCTTCTCCCAGGTTATTGATGGGCTTGGCCCTGGTCTGCGGCAGGTTCATCTTGGGGCAGTCTGGCACTGGCTCTATCAGACATGGCAGAAGCTTCTGGCAGCTTCTAGCAGAAGCC
>VZTD01003639.1:2479211-2552052 GCA_013397725.1 Rhagologus leucostigma | reverse complement strand
GCCCCCCCATACCCCTCATTACCAAAACCTGGCCACACAAACCCTATACAGACAAAGCTGCCATCCAACAATTCCAAACAATATCTATCCATCACCAGATCATCAGGAATTACTTCTGATGTGCAATGGGAAGCAAACAGAAGAAGGGGTGATTTATCTTAACATTTTTGAGGTTGTGGTAAGTTTGTGAATTAAGTGATATATAGATATATAGATATATGTTTAAAGGTCTTTGCTTCAAAATGAATTCACGTCTCTGTGAAAAGCTTCTTTTGTAATGTAGCGTGCATTCCATCTTTATATAAAATTTCAGCTATTTTCTAGCAAAATAGAACTTTCACAGAACAGAAAGGCACCCTTCAAAAAAGTAAAATACAAAAATGTACAGAGAAAATGGGTTTAGCTTCATGAAAAGAAAGGAGCTTTGTTTTTTTAGTTATGTTAAACAAGAAGTGAATTCTGATTCCTTTAAATTACTTCTACTGACTGTTAAGTCATTGTGTTTGGGCTTTTTCTTGATCTTAACCATTACTTTATTGCAACAACAAGAGCAAGTAATGGATTCACTGATGTTACCTCCTCTGGAACCACTTCACAGGTGTTAAATTCCTTGCACATTTTGATTTCAGGAAAGAGAGACCGACAGCACAGAGCAAACCAGCCAAAAGACACATTATGCTGGACTAAAATTAAGACAGCCCAGATGGGTAAACACTATCAACACAAAAGACTACAGCAGGTACTCATAAATCATGCAACAGAAACCAAATATTGGTTGGAAAAGAGAGAAGGAACAGAATAATGACACAGTTGGTTTTGATTAAAATGGAAAAAAGCCTGAAAACTCTGGGTGTTCACCACACGAGCATAATTTCAGAAATCTATGTGACATCAGTTGCTATAAACCATAATTGTTGCCCAGAGAGTATCAGATTCCACCAGGAACTTCATTTTTATTTTTAGACTATGACAATACAAGGAGGGTCCAATTTTTGTGACAAAAATCAGCAAACCTTTATTTTATGGCAGCATGGCAGAAAGAAACAATATGCCTTCTCTAAATATAATTACTAACCTTGTCAAGTTAATACAATCAGTAGTGTTCCGCTAGATTAAACTTTTAGCTGGATGAAAACAGCTCATTCTATCCACTTGCTATTATGAAGTTAATTCCTGTATAAATAAAGAATGACAAATACTGAGACCACTTCTTATTTTCCAAACTCATGCAAAGAATTATTTTAAAAGACAAAGAAATTTGAAAAAGGGAGGTAATAATTAATTGGAGAAAAGTTCGCAATGATAAATCTGAAGGTAAATAATAAATTATAATTGGTAATATAGCATTGGGGGTAAGTTAAAGATTTGAAAGGGGGAAAAAAGATGCAAGATAGATAAAAGACCAGTGATGAGTGGCATCTCTCAGTGTTCTGTCTTGGAAGCAGCACCCTCAGAAAGTTTGCAGATCACCTGGAGTTGAGCAGTGCAGTTGATACAATTGAAGGACATGATGCCACTCAGAGGGACCTGGGAAAACTTGAGAAATGGGTCTATAAGAATCTCATGAAGTTCAATGAGTCCAAGTGCAGTGTGCTGCACCTGGGTCAGGGCACTCTGTCCATGTCTGGACATGGGTACAGAACAAGAGAAAAAGTCATTGGCAGCAGCCCTGTGGAGATGGGCTTGGGGGTTCTGGTAGATGAAAAACTGGACATGGACCAGCCTGTGGGCATGCTTGCAGCCCAGAAGGCCAACTGCATCTTGGGCTACATCAAAAGCAGTGTGGCCAGCAGGTCAAGAGAGAGGACTCTGCACTCTGGTGAGACTCCACCTGGAGTGCTGCATCCAGTTCTGGGGTCCTCAGCACAGAAAGGACACGGATCTATTGGAGCAAGTCCAGAGGAGTGCATGAAGATAATCAGAGGATGGGAGCATCCCTCCTTTGAAGATGGACTGAGAGAGTTGGGGCTTTTCAGGCTGAGGAGAGAATAAAGACCTCATTGCAGCCTTTTCAGTACTTGAAGAGAGTTTATAAAAAAGGAGACTGACATATTACACGGCAACATAGTGTTAGGAAAAGGAGGGAGAGGAGAGATTTAGATTAGACAATAGGAAGAAATACTTTACTGTGAGGATGGTGAGGCACCGGAACAGCGTGCTCAGAGAAGCTGTGTATACCCTGTCCCTGGAAGTGTTCAAGGCCTGGTTGGACAGGGCTTTGAACAACCTGATCTAATGAAAGACATTCTTTCCTGTGGCAGGACGGATAAACCTAGATCATCATTCACTTCCATAGCAAGCCACTCTATGATTTACTAGTCAGATTTTGAATGTGTTGCTTTAGGAGTATAAGCTATAAATATGGTATTAAAATTAATTTCAATAAAATGTTATTGGAAGGCGGATGGTAAGAAGGGTTGGATATGTCCTTACTTTTTGTATATATCTATATAAATTTATATTTATAATATTAAAGTATTTATACCTGGCACTCTAGACTGACCATATGTATCTACTTCTCTATAGTAACTACTATGAAAACAAAACAATTCTGAGACCAGTAATCCTAGAACCTATGCGAGTACAAATGTCTGACAGTGAACACCTTCATTGAAAGCAGTCTTTCAAATATTCTGTGAGATAGAGCATTGAACTTCATCTACATGAAAAAAATCAAAACACAGCAGTATTAAGTTACCAAAGTCAATAGTTTCCATTGGAAGTAAAGAGAATAAGTTGAATGGTACCCTTTCAGAAGATATCCATAAGTTGTTTAAACCAGTGTTTGGGGAAGAGAAACTTTTGAAAGCAATCAACCAAAAACTTTCAGAATAAGTGGGATAGAAGTAGATGCTAAAATGAGCTCTTTTCATCCCAGGTACACTGCCAAATCACTACATGCAATTGCTTAAGATTTATTTATCCTGTTTATTTATTACAGATTTAATCGCATTTTGAAGGCACAGATCTGCTTGACGTGGTGAATTCCCCCATGCAAGTCCCACAAAGCTCATCTTGTAGAAATAGCTCTGCTCTGCTCTGAATTGTGTTACTAGGCAGCCATGCTACAAGCTGATAAATGTTTGAAACCATAAATATGTTATCAATACATAAAAAGAGACTGTTGGCTCAGCTAAGAATTTTGCCCATTTTCAATTCCATCTTTTCCAAGCAATAGGCTATGATGATGGGGAGTGTGAGGATAACCACCAGCATCGACAGATCGAAAGCTCCTTTTAATTCCTTTCCCCATAGCTAACACCATGGATACTTTTACACCACCTCTGTGATCTGTCATATAAATGCTCTAAGCCAATTTGCAGAACACATTTATTTTGCTAAAGAAAGCAAAACCACTGATTTATTGAAAAAGCTAGGCTTGAATGTTTAGTTGTCAGATGATCTATCCTATGAATCGATAACAAACACTTGATCAAAGAGGACAAAATTAATGTAGTTCCAACCAAATCAAGGGAAATATTAACCTCACTTGGGAGAACCTTACCTTCCTTTCAAGTAAGGTGATTTTATAAAGTAAGAGTGTAAATGAAGGCTCTTAAAAGAAAACATGTAAAAACAGCTGGGTACAAAATTGACATAGTTTGTCTAGGACTAAGAAGACCATAGGGAAAATTATAAACTTAGCACCTGCTACTAGCAACCTCCAAATAAATGCAATCAGGAAGCAGAAATGCCGCTACTAGCACTTACTTGATTTAAATAGCAGTGGTAACATGTTTGTCGGTCTCCAGACATCAACTTCAAAAGGCTACCTTAAAAATATAACCCAGATCCTGAGATAGACTATTACTTCCACCTCGTATCCACTGTTCATCCTTCAAAAAATGCAGGCATTTAGATCCATTAAGAATGGCAGACTTATCTGTTAAGCACAGCATTGCTAATTGCAGAGATGAATATAAACTCAAAAGGCAATTGCAAATTTTCTTTAATATGATCATTTAAAAGAAGGTAAATTATTCCACATAGTACCTTTCAATTGAGGCCTGCTTCTTTAGGACTCCTTTACTAAAGAAAAAAAATGAAAAAAAAGAAAAATTCCAGTATTTCATTTCTTCTTGTAATAAAGACTGATCACCAATATTTTTTCAGGAAGCTTTACAGCAAAAAAATCAAATATAAAGCCCTTATCGAAGAGGTACACTGATCAAGTATAATTTTTCAAGAAGAAGGATATGCTATAAAAAATTTTACCTAAATACACAAATGCTTTAGTCAAAATTTCAAAATTAGATCCCATACCTCAGTTGTAACTGTCAGGCTTTGTTTGTTTACTATATTGAACATTTTATGAATTGTCTTTCAAAACAGAAAGATATTCAAGAAATGTCTTCACTTTCAGAATTAATAGACTACTTAATATTATAGAAAACTATTCTTGTTTGTACCAGATGAAAAGCTTCCTGCTCTAAGAACCAAAACATGGTTTTACAGAGGCCAGATTTTTTTGTGCCCTGGTTGCTTCACTGATTTTAAATTAAGGGAATTTTGACATACCCCTCACAACCAATACCTATAAAAACAAATCTAAGGCAATAATATAGTCCACCCGTAGCACTGAAAGCATATTTCACCTAAGCAAATCCAAAGTTCCTCAGATTGCTGTAATAGCCAACATGAACATCAGCCTTAATTGGTTATTAAAGACTAACACAATTAAGTGACAGACAAGAAAATATGACTATTTCAATGACACATTAAATTACAGTAATTCTAATAATCAGTAATGTTTGATACTAGCTTTTTTCACGTCTTGTGTCGATGAGAGCACTAGGATCCTTCAATTTTTTTTTGTCTTGAATGTAAGCAGAGTAGGAGATTAGGTTGACTTATTTCCTGAATAATAATAGATCCAAGAAGATAATCAGGAAAAAATTGGAGCTTCCTTCCTCCATACAAGAAAAGACAGTAACACAAAGAGAAGAAAAGGAGATGGCCAACATGTATCATAAAAGAAAAAATGATGGAAAAAAGAGATCAGTGAATCAGAATAAAAAAATAATAATGGAGTTAAGGATTGAGACCCATGTCCCTAACCTGTACAGTTGGTATAAAAGAAAAAAAAAACAACAACAGAAACTGTAATCAGAAAGAAAAGGGAAGAAAAATAAATTCATTAGGGGTACTTACTGTTAACAATATCCGCATTCCACAAACTCAGTCACTGAGATTTTATCATTTGTGGGAGACTAAAGTCAGGCCCCTGTCAAAATTATGTTATTAGAACACAGTATTTCAAGCAGGCCAAACACCTAGGAAATCCCTCCAGGCTGGGTAGATTGGTTTGGTTGGGTTTATTTATATTAGTTTACTTAACTTACGTATTTGCTACATCCAGATTTGTATCATTTTAACTCAAGACATGGGACTAAATATATTTTTGACAAATGTCAGGCCAACTTGACCAATCTGCTTCAAGTCAATGACTTTTCTTCAAGATGCAATAAAGACCACTTCCAACTAATGCTGCTGTCAC
This sequence comes from Rhagologus leucostigma, assembly GCA_013397725.1. Taxonomy (NCBI): domain Eukaryota; kingdom Metazoa; phylum Chordata; class Aves; order Passeriformes; genus Rhagologus; species Rhagologus leucostigma. Next base: position 2,546,555 of record VZTD01003639.1, on the reverse strand, counting down.
TACTGGTGTACAAAACACATCAAAACAAGAGGCATGCAAAAAGACAGAGATTAAAATCTCAGAACACAGCCATACCCTAAGCTGCATTTCAAAAGAAAGAGTAAAATTATTACTATGACAAAATCAAAGTATCTCAGTTTCTGTGGAGAGTAAGAAACAAGGACTGAGAAGAAGTAACTTTTCAACTAGTAGACCACTACCATCCAGATGCCTTGAAAAACTATGAATTCCCATCCCCAAATCCCCTTCTCCTTGAAGGCAATACAGTTCCTCAACTTTTAAAAATGTGCACATTTAAACTATGTAGCTTTACCTTTTTTATTTTTTCACACACTGAAATTTCATCATGTCAGAAGAACTGCATTATTTAAGTTCAAATAAATTGTTTTCAGCCTGAAAATCTGACTCCACAGTAGACTGTGAGGGTAGTAAACTGTGAAGAACATGAGAACTTCCGACCAGCATGAATGAGCAGCATGACACTGAACAAATCAACATATTTCCCTGTGCTCTACTTCCCATATTATCTATGCATGCTCTTGAAACCATGGACTGTCTCACTGTATGGCTGCCAAGTGCTCAGAAAAGTGGATTTCTCTAAAAACCCATTGGCGTCTGAAGCATAATACAAATAATATAGTAATGATTTGTGCTTAAAAGAGGGGAAAAAACTGGGTTGCATTCTTGCAATGCAAGAGGAGATTTATTCCCAGTATCTCCAGATAAATTGCATCTGACAAAGCAGCACTCATGCAAATACAAGTCACCATCACATAGTCTCTTCTGGTATGCTACTAAGACAGAAAAATTTTTGGGTCATATCCAAATCACCCAGCTATTAAAGCTGTGGGGGTGTCAGAGACTTTCTCTGGAAGGTCTACTGGCTAGGGCGAGAAGTCACCAGCTCTACAGTTTCACCCCTACTTTTTGAGACAGTAAAGATGAAGATTATACACACTGTCTAGCAATTCACTGCTGAAACTCTTCTGCACCTCTTATTAACATGAAATAACCTCCTAGAAAACTTATATTATCAAAAGAACATCACAACACTGTTTTGAAAATGCATGATAAAAATTTTGTATTTAGTAATTTTTTCACCTTCGATTCATGTTTACTGATAATGTAGACTAGACAAGGGGATCAGAGGAATAAGGCACACTAAATAGGTTATTGTCTTACAGGTGTATACTTTCTAATAAACAGCTACAATGTAGCAAGTGTCAAGTGGGTTTTAAGATTTATAAATGAGAAAAATGTCCTAAATAAGCAATTGTTCTTTTTCAAGCCCTCATATACAATTACCCCCATAAATGAAGTCTCATTCCTGGCAGATACAAGAACTCATGCACATTTAAGACATTAATTCTCTCTTCTATTTTTCTGAAATGTCAGGTATGTATGCCATCCATCTGATAAGGCTTTTCCCTATTTGTGTGCCCAGAAAAATCTGCTTGACACTTCTGACATGCAAATGATTAATTAATAGGGAATGCTAGGAGAAACTGTATAAACATTGCCATTTTCTAGTTTACTAGTATTTACTTCTTCTTTAAGAAAAATCATAGCATACATCATCTGACTTTGAATTTATCTTAGTATGTCTTTCTTAGTGAAGACTTTACTCTCTTCTATGTGTTAATATGGTCATGCCTCACACTATTTCTCCTGAATTAGGTTACTGCTTCATCAGCTGCACTGATGCTTTGTCTAAAATTAGCTGGTTTGGTTTGGACAGAGATTAGAGAAGTGTTCAAGAACTGTTCCTCTTGGATGAAAAATGAAGATGGAATAATTTGGGACTTGTCCAAAATTGTGCAATTTCTAATAAACAAGAAGTGTTGAGTAGGCTTTCCAACTTTAGTAGAAGTTTGCTGAACTACTTTTCATTCAGAAACTATGAATTGAAATGATGATCAGACTTCTTACTGGGCTTCTGGTTGACAGGTATGGAAAGTCCATTTTATAAATTTAATTACATTTATTATGTTTCAATGTATTAATATTGCTAATGCACAATACTTCAGCACAGAAATATACAGAAAAGGCTTTTTTTTTTTTTTTTTTAGCTTTGACAATCTGTATGATGTATAATAAAAACAAGTGCAAGAAAAGAAGGCATTTCAATGTATTAACACTTTCTCCAATCTGAGCTAAGGACAACCATAAACAAGAGTTCTTACTATAATGCCTTACCAAAATCAACAACTTCCCGCAGATCCATTCCATGCCATTCATGCCTATCCCAAGGTAAACAATGGCAAGTGAAACCAACCAGGACCTTGCCAGCTTCTGACACAGAACACACAGTACTGAAGAAACTATGCAGTTTGTTTATTTTTATATATATGTTTATACATCTATATTTAACTAACACAATTTTTTCTGGTCCATTTGTTATTTAACTTTGTATGATGATGTTGGATATACATATATCAGCATATATATACCAACAGCACATCAATACTTCCAACCCAGCTTCTATCAGTGGCATACTATGGATGGGCACCTATTTTGAACTGCTAAAATTCTCTATCCTTTCTACTGGAATACCGATCTCTACAGCATGTGAAGAAAAAATCTATATGCAGTTAATGAACAGAGTAGTGCCACAGAATACACAAGATTTATATAAATTGTCCAGCATCTGTACTCCAAAGAAAACTACTTAAAAAGGAGAGTAATAGCAGATAGGATCTCATGGTAGCCAAACCAACTGAAGCAACAACAGGAAGAGAAGAAAAATTTTAAACAATGTAATTTTAGAGGAAAAAGAAACAAAAAGTTATAAAATCTAAGGATGAAACATCCAGCCCATTATTTGTCCTGATGATTCGTATTCCCTCAAATAGGTTCAATACCATCGCATGGGTACACACATAATCTTTGAAACTACATCTATTCTTTAAGATGACAACATCCTTATTCTTCAATAAGGAAATCTTAAAGGCATAGGACCAGGCTGCACTCATGTTCTGAAAGAAAAGCTAATAGGAAAGAATGGTCTGGCAGAAACTTAAAGAAAAAAGGAGAGTTTATGACCTTTAGAAGAAGGGGCAGGCCACAAGGATGTTGTGAGGCTGTGCTGGGAGAAAATTACAAGGGCCAAAGCACAACCAAAACTGAATCTGGCTACTGTTGCAAAAGACAATAAAAACTCTTTCTATTAATACATCAACAACAAAAGGAGGGCTAAGCAAAATTTCATCCTTTATTGCATGTGGGGGGAAACATAGTGACAAAGGATGAGGAAAAGGCTGAGGTACTTAAAATGCCTTCTTAGCATGTGTACTAGGTAAACAGACTCAGTGATCTCAAAGGCCATTTCCAACCTAAATGATTCTTTGATTCTATTCCTCTGCTGCTTTTTTCCTAGTGCGTCATTTGGAAAAAAAGGAAGGACACTATAGATCAGCAGTCACTTCCAACCAGTCTGTGGACCTCTAGATCATGCAGCTAGGAACAGTTCACAATAAGTATGCCAAGCTCCCAGCTGGAAAAACACCAGGCATGTTGAATCCATATGTTCTGCAACAGAAAGCTTTGCAAATGTTTCCAATACCATAATTCTTCTTCAGTGGTAGCTAAGAAGGCCTCTTTCCAAATTTCTTTAAAACCTTTCATATTCTTCCTGTGTAATATCTTTAAAATTCATTCTTTCCTGCACTGGCACATAATAAATAGTCATATAATTAAAATTCCTAATATGAAATCCTTACTGCAACAGCATCCTACTGTATGACTCCTAAGTTATAATACAGTACATAAAATATGCAAATAAAGGATTTGGAAGTAACTCAAGAGCATCCCAGTATATCTTACCCATTCTATAGACCTTGAGTTCTCCTAACTTCTCTCATAAACTCTGCTCTGAGAAGAGGCCAACTTCAGTAATCTTGAGTAGGCACTTCTCACGAGCAGCTTAGCTCAGCTTCCTCTCCTGATTCAAAGTATGAGTCTTCCCTCTGACATTCATGTTGAAAGCTGCTATATCACCATTGAATCTTCTCTTTTCTAAACTAAAAAAAAACCTAATTCTTTCAAATTAATCTCATTCACTGCCTTTACTAAAACTCCAAGTTATTTTGTTCTCCACCAAACATGTCCTTTAATTTGTCCACATCTTTCTGCTTGGGTCCATTGAAACTAGCTACAGCATTCTATCTGACCCAATATCAACTTGTCTAGAATAAACAGCCTGCTGTGTCTGCTACATGTCTGAAATGCACATACTGTACTTAAATTGCAATTTAGTAAAATACGTTGCACTTCTGAATAACATCCTGGCTGAATACTGAGAAAATATCCTGGAAACTGTTGCTGCATAGACTAGGTATCTCTTATTTTAAGTGTATTTGACATTTCCCCCTTAAACATTGCATTTTTCATTAAATATATTTCTCAATAGTATTTTTCTCCATTTGTAAACATTACCAGTAGTTTCAGTTTAATGAGGTAATTTTTTCTGTAAGAAAAATTCTTACAGAATTTTTATTAAATTAAATTCTTACAGAATTCTTCTATCTTGAAGAATTTTAGGCAGAAGAAGCAACAGAGGTATTTATCAAGAAGCATAACAATTTTGTGACTCTCTGGCTTCTATCAAATATCACTCAATGCTTTGAGACAAATTTCCGAAAGTCCAGAAGTCTGATTCTTATTTACACATGATTCTTATTATATATGATTCTTATACTTGGATTCAACTCTAAACTTAGGATCTCCTGCACCTAAATTTGCTCTCTGGCCTCTTAAACCAGACAGGGATCAGCCATTTCTTTCAAAGCCTCCAGTAATTTTTGATACTATGCAGCCCCAGATCATCACTTTTGGGTAATCAGATTTCCTCCGTGGGTAATCCTTTGTTTGTGTGGGATAACAACTATGCAGAGTTATCTGTCTAGGCAGTAACTAGCAAATCATACAAGGCTGAATCCACATAATTAAGCTCATCACCCTTTAAGAATTTCTATGATTAGCTTTGGATAATTCATCTTAGTAATTACAGTATAGAGTGGACATTTAAAAAAAGCAGAAAAGTACCATATTTATTTGTAGTCTCCCTTACACACAAAGTTTATAATGAACATACATAAAAAATCAGAAACAATTCACTACTCATCACACCTGGCTATAATTTTCAGAAACATCCCTATCTTCTCCATCCTTCATCAAAGGCTGTAGCATCTTGTAAGACTTTAAGGAACTGAAATCTATTTTGAGTGGCACTATGTAAACCTTTACTCAGAATATACAGACTTCAGATGCTGGATGGAGCATCAGGGGATAAAACATGCACAATACCCATGTTTGCAGGAACTTTAAAATCAGAAATACTATCACACGTATTTATGCAGATCCAAAAATTCCAAGGTTCGATCTTTCTCATATTTAAGTTCTTTTGGACCAGTGCCACCCAGATCTGAAGTTCCTTAGTATTTCCAACTACTGTCAGTGTTTCCATAACCTATGTTCTTTCAGGTTGCATTGCAAAACAGGCATGGCATCTTTATCATAACTGGCATTCAAATTACACATGCTTTCAGAAATAAAAGCATAAAGAATGAACACTAGCAAAATTCTTAAACTATTCTCTTGTTTTCTGAAGTTAAATCATTAGATTCAAACAACTCAAAATTGCCTGACATTAATAACCCTTCTTGGCTAATAGAGTAAAATTTATACAGTTAATGCACAGACGTTTATTGGGATGGTTTTATTTGTCTTCTTGGGACTAACAATTCAAAGAAAAAATAGAAACAAAGTTATTTACTGATATTTACACTGTAAGGATTCTTTCTTTCCCATAATCATTAGAATGCTCAAGTTTCACCGAAGTGTGAAAGTATACATGGTCCTAAACAGAACTGACTTTGGGGGGAGTGTGTGTGTGGAATCTTTCATTAAATTCTAATTGGTTTCCATTACATTTAATTTTTGAAAATTCACTTGCCATGGGCATAACCACCTGACACAACTGTCTAATGCAGCAGAACTTCATTAAACAGACATGGAAGCTTTTAAAATAACATTTCAGCTTCTCCAATGTAAGACAGTAGCTGCAAAATTATCCTGCCCAGGTATCTGGGAAATGAGTTCTATCTTGACATGTTTTTAGTATGTTGTGGAACTAGTTTTAAAAGCTGTGTAAATGTAATGCATATATCTATCAGACAGTTTTTGCTTTCCAACTTGGATTCTGAAAATGCTGCTTCAAACTGATGGGCCACTGTTGCTTCTTTTTGAAAAGTAATTCTCTCTTCTTCGAATACCTATTCACTGCAATCAGAAGCCAAAATTTATATGTGTTAGCATACAATTATTTCTAATTGTGTTCTTGGTTGATTTCCTCTCAGATCCCTCGGCTCCATTAATCTTTTGCAGTCTTAGTAAATCCAGATCTTTTAGTACCTTAATCTAAAATGTTTTTTGTAAAAGTTATTTTTACTTTGATTATATTAATAAAAAAACTTAAGTGGTTTCTACTACAACAGACAAAATGAACACATTTCAGAAAAAGACAGTGTAATACTGTTTATTCCACAGTTCAATGATTGCTTCAAACCAATCCACACATAAGAGCCTGCAATCAGCACATGAAATCAACTTTTCTTAAAGCTGAAATAAGCTCTCCTTGCTTTGGTTCATTACAGTTAAGCATTTGCATTTATGATCACAGCATTGAAGCTGAAGTTAGAAGGGACCTCTAGAGACCGTCTAGTCAACCCACCTCGAAACAGAGTTAACTAGAGCACATTGCTTACGACTGGGTCCAGTCAGGCATTGAATATTCCCAAGGATGGAGACCCTAGTGTCTCCACAGGTGACCTGTTCCAGTGCTTATCCCCACCATCTTATTGTAAAGAACTTTATAATCTCTGAATGGAATTTCTTGTATTCTGATTCATGCCTCTAAAAAAAGTATTTTTTGTTCTAAAGTTTAGACAAAAGTGTAAGTATTACTCATTATTCAATAATGGAAAAGTAAGGAAAATCTTTTCAAAGTACCTATGCTTTGGGATCCACACTTTATTTTGGTTTTTTGTTTTGACAGTTTCTCAGTTTCACATTTTATTATTTCCTGAAAATGAGTGACAGAATATTATTAAACATTATATAAACATTTTCACAGGATCTAAACCCTAAGCAATCCATTGGATTTAGGAGGCAAAATGCATTTGTAATGTTTACTTTATCATTATGAAACAAAAATTTCAAAACATTCAAGCAAGGCTCAAAAAAACCTGCCCAAAAACCATTCAGTATGCTTAGGTAAAAAATACTTCCTTTGAAAAGAAATATTTTACACTGGTTCTCAAAAATATCTGTAAAGCAACTAACAACTTCTAAACAACTAATCTTACCCAGCTGTGGAACGGAACTTGAGTTTTCTATGACTGCAAGTAGCAAACCGCCAAGTCATTTCATGTAGCCATATTTATGGAAGGACAAAAATTTATTGCTCACCCAGGCAGTAATCTCCAACTGGTGAATACTCCTGTATTGCGGAAAAAAGTTTTACAAACCTCCCTTTTTCTGCCTTCAGCTGTTCCATTTCCATCCATTGTAAAATAAAACCTATTAGTTAACTCTATTGCAGGTTCCTTGATTGTTTATTTTATGATGACTGTCGTTTTTGGAGCAGTCTGGTGGGAGAAGAAGCCTTATTCCTATGTGTCATCTCAATTGTCCAGCTGGTTTCAGGTACTGTAAGACCAGAGCTGCTCAGGCTGGCATTGTCCTTGGTAAGGTTTTATACTTATTTCTACAAACACTACAATAATGCTTTTCTTAAAATTTTTTGAAGGTGCATGTTGTTTTGAGTTGCTCTCTACGCTGTAAGACCACAGTAGAAGTCTGCATTATGCAAATTTATGTTTTTTGATTAATTAGTCTCCCTTTGCGCTGGCCCTAATTTCTTCCCTTTGCCTTTGAAAACACAAAAAACATACTAAACTGCAATGTTCAAGAAAGCCAGATGGGGTTTTTTTGATTGTTTGTTTTTGATTGTTTGGATTTTTTGATCAACTCACAAAACTGTGTTACTAATTTTGCAGAGAGGATGTTGGCTAAGTTACTGACACTGTTAATAATCCTTCAGTGATTCCTCATAAAATCTTGGTCTCATTAAACATGGAGTAGTTTTCACACAGTGGATTGAAACAGAAGAGAGCTCTTCATCTTCTGCCACACAAGAGATGTCCAAAATACTCCAAGGGGAGACAGTAAACACAGATTAACTTTGATAGATCTCTGCAGTGGGACAATTGATACACAGTGCACTAATTCCAATTGTTAAGACACAAAATTCAATCATCCATGTTCTTTTTGTAATAAAGGTCATACACACTGCAATCAAGTCAATTTTTATTTGGCTTATCGGTTTTCTCAGAAAAGAACAGAGGTAGATAGGGAGAACAGCCAATAGGTAAGTGTAAACTCGGGGTATCACTTGTAAGCTTCTTTTCAGCTTCTGTGCTTCGTGTAGGACCTTTTTTTAAAGAGATGGGACTATCATGGTTATACACGATTTATTACTTAAAATAACAAACAAGGCATCAGTCTCAGAGTCCATGGAGCTTAGTAACAAATCGCCATAACGAAAGATAGTCATGAGTTTCAAGGTTACATGGCAATTTGTAACTTTCTGGTTCAATAAGCCATTAACACAAAACTTTGTTTTGACTTGATAACCTATCACCTTTGGTAACTTTTACTGCAATGCGTCTATTTTCTACCAATTATCTGCTAAGTCACGTACACCCACACTTCCATTATAACATCTAAATTCCTAACTTAAACTATAAAATCTCATTACTGTACTTAAAACCCTCCACCATATCGCCCAATGTATTTTCTTATTTATGGTTATAGGAGTATAGGTTTGTGATTCTCTTGTTTGGGGTCTATATATCTCTGTCATCACATCAGCCCAAGTTTTTTCCAAGGCTGTAAATCAAATCCATCATTGCCTGTGGAAGTCTTAACTCCTCCGTTTCCTACAGGTAAGAATAAAAATTGGAGCAAAATGACCTTTTAAAAAATCACATAAGGTGGAGAGAAAATTTTTTTGATCTGCTACTAAGATGTAACAGGAATAATTAAAAAGAAGAAGAATGCCATAAATACTTGTCCTATTTTAGACAAAAGAAGCTCTCAAGCAGCTTAATGAATAAAAACATGACTGAATAATTCTAACATATCCTTTTTCAGCAGGTAATGTTATCCAGTTTAAAAAAAAAAAAAAACCCAAGCATTTTGAGAAAAGTATACTATGGGCCTACTTAAACAGCAAACAAAAGCAAGAGACAGAAGAATCCTCAAATAGCATTTAATTGCAAAGGACATTTCAAGGATTTTTTTATATTTTCCCAAAGAAATTCTCTGCAAAGTTGTATTTCAGCATCAACTTCACAATCAACTATTTTATATTGAATACAGTACCAATCAAGTTCAACATCAGCTCTGCAATTCACTGTGACTAGACTAAGGAATGTAAATGCCATTAAGTGTCCTTCAAGTCTTATGTTAAGCTTGAGCACCAAATTCCTTTGTAGTTCTTCTAGGGTATTACCATTAGTATAGAAGGGTTAATAGCAAAGGCTGATGATTGTTTAAAAATTCACATTACCAAAGTGGATTACATTGCATCTACTGAGGGGATCAACAATGTAAGCCTACACTAAGCCATTATTGCAGAAACAAAGCTTGCATTTTAAGCCTTTGGAAACAAGCATAAAATGGACAAAAGAAAAAATTCTTCTGATGTAAGAACAAGGCAAACACTACATGCTTTTCATACAGACTCACATTTTCAGAGTCATACAGAATACATGAAAATGGACAAATAGCCTTCCCTAAAAGCTCATCATGAACTCCTGACAAGATCAGCAAACTTGAAGAAAAGGACAAAATGGATAACTGTAAGTGATCAAAGGGTATAAAGGAAGTCTTGTCTTCTCTTTTATTCTAGACACAACAAAATTAATTATCTTGAATTTAGGAATGATGACTAGAAGAACCAAGTATGCTTGTTAAAAGCTGGGGGTTTAGATCCTCGGTTCAATGCTTAATGTTCAAAGGCACTAAATATTGCAAATTTTTATTAAGGTCAGTGGAATCTGAGGTTTCTCAATACATTCATTGATCTGGCCAGTTAGAATTCAAATCTCATTCATTTAAGTTTGAAAATACTAACACAATCCTTTGGCCTTTCTTCCACACTTCCTCTTATGCTCTCTGAATCCACCACTAAAATTTGTCTCATTATACAAATCTAAAAATGAACAAATTAAAAAAAATTAACAAATCCCAGGCTGAGCGTGCTTTGTTATCTGGAATGCTACTCCATCTAGTTTCTAAGTACCTCTTTCCAAACTCTCATATGGATGAAAATGCTTATTGCTATTTCCAGTTGTAAATACAGAAGCTCAAATTTTCTAACACATTACTAGGCAGAGTAAAACAGTCTGATGTTATGAAAGTAAATTAATATAATATATTTAGGAGTAAATCACTGCATACGCTATCTATATTACAGAAAACACCCTAACCTTTTTCAGAAACCTATTCTTCAGCAGAGAAGATTATTTTATATTAATAGCATGAAACAGCTTATTTTAAACCCCATGCTAGGCTTCCTCAAAACACAACTAAGCAGGAAAGCATTATTCAACATTTCCACAATTTAGGTTTCTAAATATAGCTTGCTTTTGTTTTAATTCTGTCTCGATGAATTGAAATTGGATCAGCTACTGAAAAGTTGTGCAAATCTAATACTTAACATTAATCATAGCTGAAGCAGACTACTGCAGACAGGTTCTGTTTCCTGAAGTGTTTTTAAACTGTTAACAGAAACAGGATTTATGACATTTGTCTTCTATGTTTACTTTAAAAAGAGCATCATTATTTAAATGATCCTTTTTATGACTACAGAAGTTCACATATAAATATAATAAAGTTCACACATGGAACAATAATTTTCCTAGCACAGGAAAAATTAATTCACTGGATTTTGTTAGTTCTTAGAGGTTTATTTGCAAGACTCAGACTGAGTACTGCAAACTATTTTGCAAACTGGGCAATTAATTTAAACAAAGGTAGAAAATCTTTATACCAACTTCAATTCCAAAGCTCTTAAAAGTAGGATGATCTTGGTATCTCCTATAACTTTGCATTTCTGGCTTTGGATCCTCTGAAGGATGGATAGAAGACAAAAGAACTGAATTCCTTCCACACTGTCACCAGAGTCATATGTTCTAGCGAGTCAGAACAGGGACAAGTTTCTCAACATTTTTCCTCCTCTCATCTATGATAAGGTGTCTTGGCCACTTTTCGCCTTCCCTCAGTTTAAAAGCTGATCTACAGCTTGTATTTTCAATATATAACCAGGTTTGTCCTTTTTCTGTCTGATGGCTTTTTTCTTCCTCAAGGGAGGGAAATGGATACAATTGCATTTATAAGTCTACCTTTTTCTCATTAAGGATGCTGCAATATTTTCTTAAAATGTTAGCTCTTTCTGAATTTTAAAAACATATGTCAGAACAGAATACTAACAACGAAAAGAAGAAAAAAACTGTTGCGCAGAAAGATCATACACAATTAAATTTCTTTAAAATACATTGTGCACCTATCTACCTTTTCATCTACTGATGAGATAAATATTAACTGTGAGGATAATCTACTTAGGAAAATGGAAAAGGCAGAATATAACTCCTTTGATTTGGTTTCATTTCATGGTCTTAGACTTCTTGGCTCAGAACAGTCTATTTACCAGCACTTCAAGTATAAATTAAGGGACTCAGAAGACAAATTAAAAAATTTAAAAAAAAAATTTTAAAAAAAGGAATTTCTTAAAAGCCAATAAGTTTTTGGCAAGTGATAGGAAAAAATTGTCACACTCTATATTTTTCCTTTTTTCTTGCTACATTTTCAAAAAAACTGAACAGAGGAAATTGGTTGCAGTAGCCAAGGGAACTTTTTTCCGACATGTAATCAATTCTTTGCCCTATGAACCACATTGACATCTCATATGTAGTACACATATAAACAGACCAAGATGTGTCATTTACACTGACCTGATATCCTTGTTTTTCTGATTACAGATACACTCTTTGTTGTAGAACTACACAGAAATTTTTGCAAGCAAAAAACTCAGAAAAGTAACAAGGAAACAGAAATCATAAAGTGTCTATATTCCAGTAAGTAGGAGCTGAGAAGCAGAAATACAATATTGCTCCAAAAGAATAACACCTAAATGTGGTTTTCAAGGACACTTTTTAGACACAATCATGCATAATAGAAAAGAGATAATAGAGTTACTTAGTATTTTTCAGAGTTAATATCTTAATAAACAATAATTCCCATGCAACAACAATTTTTCACATGTAGCTTATGAGGCTTAAAAGCTTACACCCAGCAATCTTCAGTGATCCCAGTCTGCAGTGTCCCTATGAGCAGGATGACCTAGGACCAATGGCAAGAGACAGAGAGATGCTCTGGAGGGAGGGACTGCCTGCCTCTTTTATATTCCCCTTTATATTATTCCTCTTCAATATACCTGAGGAGTCTTGTTCTTTTGTCTTTAAGCAGCATATTAACCTTCTCCAAGTAACATGGAAAAGGCTAAAATACATGAACAAATAAAACCCTAAGACATTTCTGTAACTATTTTCAGATTCACTAACCTCCTTGCCTCAATTCTGTTGAATTAACTAATCTTTTAGTTATTTATTAACATAAAAAAAAGCAAGTTTTCTAAAAGTAAAAATAACATTAAAAGGTAATTCTCTACTAGAGAAATTTCCACTCATCTGACATTAAAACACAATTGTATTAGGATGCTTTTTTCATCCAAGTGTTACTAACATTCTTTTAAAGTATTTTCTACAATACTTGTATGAATAAACATATATCTCTTTCCTAATCTCTTTTAATCAGAAGTAGAATTGGCATGGAGGAGTAGTATGGACCCCTCCTTTGCATGTCAATGAAATAATTAATTGCTTACAAGGGCAAGAAGAAAGGCCAGAACTATTTTTAACAATAGCAAGAGGAAGCAAAATTATACTTTTATTTATGTTAGCATTCAGGGAAGTGTGACCGTGTTTAATATGTTCATCTCTGAAGGAGGTGGGGAACAATATACATCTTGCATACTAGAAGGAGGTAGATGAAAAATGTTTCTGTGGGAAAATGCATATACTGCCTATTTTTCAGGTATCTATCAACTATCTCCTATTAATTCTTTGAACTAGAGAATGTTCTGTTGGCTGAACTGGCAATAGTGTGAAAAGGAACCTACTGGGCTTTGTTAAGTACTCAGCACACTAACTTATTTCTGATAACTGGAAAAAGAGCAACAAGCTCCTGCGCAGTCCTTGGCATAGAAAAATACAAGTCCTACATGACAAAACTGTCTTTGAAATGAAAAAATGAATTGTGAAGATCGTAAATAATACAGACAAAAATCAATCAAGATACATTGCAAGGCAGAAGAACAAAAAACCCTTGTATTGCTGATAGATCCCTTGGCACAAGGTACTGAACTAACTCAATAAAGATAATGAACAGAAACAACTACAGCATGACTCTTTCTGGTACAGACAGATCAAACTGACAAGTTGGTAGTAAAAACAATAAGAGGGAAATAACCACAGTATGCCTAAGTCTAAGGAGTTTCACCTGTTGATCCCAATCAGCACCTGACCATGAGTACAAGCTGGAACACGCACTGTCCTGTTGGATGAAGGGAAGTCAGGGAAGCAAAGGGTATCCCATCAGCTAAGAATTATCTTTCTACTCTAAACTCAGAATATGGTTAAAAGAAGACTCCAGCCCCAACATGGCTGGTATGTCCTGGCCAAAAATCTAAAGAAGCATTCATAAAATAGAGGTTTTCCATAATGCCTCATCTCAAATTCTGCCTACAGATTTATGAGTTTAGGACGGTGGTTCATAGTACACTCATGTACCAAAATAATCATTTATATGCACACTAGGAAGTGATACAATAAATACAATTGGTAAGTAAACAATGAAGAAAATAGAACCAATGCTAGCACATATAGACACTGATAAGGAAGCCAACCATAGCTGCAGTAAATTTCAATTATTTTATTTCAATATACAGTTTACAGCAAAGAAAAATCTGATGGTAAAGGTAAGAAGTCTTCTCAGTTCATAACAACTTTGAACTTTATCAGAACTCAAGTAGCAGTCCTAAGTGTTAAATGAAAACTTAAGTCATGCTGTTCTAAACCAAAGAATAGAAAAACAGCAGGAGAAAAAATTCTGAATGGTTTTCATCCTCTTCAGATCAGGCTGATTAAATTCAACAGTATTTCAAACAGAGTGATATTTTGATCAACAAATATAGAATTCATGATAGAGACATATTACTGTTAAAGGGGAGGAAACACATTCCTTGATCATGGCATAGAACTTGATTTTACTGAATTATTATGAAGGGTAACAAACCAGACATTAATAGCTTGGCAGAAGAAATTAGGACATATCCTGAAGAGGGTATGTAATTCATGCCCTCTAACTTTCAGTGAATAAGCAGTCTCTTTAAAATCTGTATAGACAAAGTCTCTGGGGCTGAGGCGCACTGGCCGGCCATGAAGGTCTTCAGCACCTGCTGTGCCGGTTTGGCCAAAATCTAGTAATATAGCCCCTGAGAGAAAACCAGGTTGCAACCACCCTTCCCCCCCATAGGGTTCGGGAAAAAAGGAAATTTTTCCTCGAAGGAAAGTGAAAGAGATAAAAACTATTTATTTTAACAAACACACAGGAAAAGGATAATGATGCTAAACAATGAATTAAAACTCCTACTATAGAGAGAAACCTGGGAAGATTTCAGAGTCCTTCTATAGGTGTGGTCTCTCTCCTCCTCGGAGCTGGTCGGTGAGGGCGTGGGCCCACCCCCGGGCCTCGGGGAGAAAATTCTCCTGATGTGTTCTGATGTTGTTGAAACAGCTCAGAAGAGAAGAAGGGAAAAAAACCAAAGTCCCAGGAAACAAAATTCAGCTCTCTGTCTCACGCCAAGAGGGAAAAAAAAACAGATGGCTGAAGAAAAAGCAAGCAGGGGGCTCCCTTCGTGCCTTTCCGCAGTCAGACAAAAAACTGAGGAGTGTGTAATCTCTGTGTCCTTGAGAAGCTGCTTTGGAAAGTTTGTCTGTTTTTTTTTTTTTTTCAAGCTCAGTTTAAAGGCACAGGAAAGGCACAATATTACTTTTTGGGCATAGAGCATGATAGGGGATACACATGATAGAGTCACCCCAAGACACCTGCCTGGGCACGACCTTGAGCAAACTTCTTCAAATTTAGTGTTGCTCTGCTATAGGCTAAATGCTCATCTGATTTATCCTACAAATTCTCTGATTGCTTTATCATTTGTGGGCAGGATTCAAAAACATTTAATAAACCTAAACTTTCTTGGTTTGATTTTATATTCTGCAATCAGTCTTAAATGATGAAATACTTATAGAAAAGAATTTCCACTAAGTTAACACAAAGTATTACTCCTGAAATATGGTTCTAGTCTGAACAATTGTACTCAGACACTCCAAAGAGATGGTGAACAAATAGTTACTCTGCTTGTTATTCTGCCTTCATAAAACAAGTCGTTATTACAAACATACTTTATAATGGCATTGTATAAGCAACAAATGAAATGTGATTCAACTTGACAAAAATGTAAACATTTAATTAAAAAAGATGAGCTAATCACAAAACAAGATTGCTTATCATGTAATGTAAAAAAGATAAAGTAAATCATTAGGCTATAAATAAATGTACATAGCACATGTTCACACGTGTTATTCTCAGTGCTTTCCATTTTAATGTTCATGCTAGGGTTGATCACCATGAGGATTGATTCAATTAAAAAGAAAAAAAGAATTGTTCCATCTTCAAAATTTACTGCTTTAAGACATTACACAAAGTAAAATGAATAGCTTAACATTTTGAAGCTTCCTCTTGCTCACACTGAAACTCCTCCAATTCTAAACCACTCTAATTAGGCACCTACTGTTTAATATAAAAGAATCTCTGAACTTCAAACAGAGGCATCTGCCAAAAGAATTGGATAGTGTTTAAAAAACCAAACTGCCTTCAAGTATTAGTGTTTCTACAACAGTCCTGAGATGGTTTTAATCAAAATTCTCGCATCAGACTGAAAATGTGATTTTTTCATATGTATATAGTAGAGCTAACCATTTTTTCCTTTCTAGTCTTTTCATCCTTTATATTTTTCCCCTACTTGTTTTTAAGCTGCTTAGCCTTTGAACACGAAGCATGTTGTCAAAAACTCCCTGCTTCCATTTGTGTGTTCTCTTCAGTTTTATGCTATAATAACTGAATATAAATTGACTTGTGACAATATATCCAGTCACTAGTACTCCTGAAAATTTCAGTCACATGTTAACTGACTCTAACGTGCAAAAGGGTCATAAAACCACATTTGGTGTTCAGAAATGCCATGTTTCCTGAAATAAAATGAACACTGTGTGTGGATGCATATACATTAATACATACAATTGCAAAGGCTATATTTTGATTATAATACTGATTTTAGTCATGCAATGAACACTGCAACCAAGTTCTCAGCCTTATAAGAACAACTATCTAACTCTCAAGTAATTATATACTCCAACAGAGTCAATGCATTACCTGGCTGCTGGCCACACATGCCAAGAGAAAGATTCTTATCCCGAAGTTACAGTAATTACTATACATCTCTCAATCTTTCAGTGCATCTACATATTCAGAGTACAGATCTGCAGACTGTGGAAATTCCTGCACTTGGCTGAGGCAACCCCCAGTATCAATACAGGCTGATGGATGAAGGGATTGAGAGCAGCCCTGCAGAGAAGGACTTGGGGATACTGGTGGGTAAAAAGCTGGACAAAACCCATCAATGTGCACTTGCAGCCCAGAAAACCAACAGCATCCCAGGCTGCATCAAAAGAAGCACGACTGAGTTTGAGGAGGCAATTCTGCCCCTCTGCTCCATTCTGGTGAGACCTCACTTGGAGTACTACGTCCAGCTCTGGGGTCTTCACTATGGGAAAAACATAGACCTGTTAGAGCAGGTCCAGATAGGAGGGTAACAAAATCCATCAGAGGGATGAAACACCTCTCCTATGAAGACAGGCTGAGAGAGTTGGGGTTGTTCAGCCTGGAGAAGAGAAGGCTCCCGGCAGACCTAATTGCTTCGTCTCAGTTCTTCAAGAGAGCTTATATGGAAGATGAAGATAGACTTTTTAGTAGTGTCTTCAGAAACACAACAAAGGTAATGGTTTTAAACTGAAAGAGTATAAATTCAGAGTAGATAGAAGGAAGAAATTTTTACAGTGATGGTGGCGAAACACTGGAATGGGATGCCCAGAGAGGTGGTAGATCTTTGGTAGATCCTGGAAACGTTTTGGATCAGGTTGGATGGGGCTCTGAGAAATCTGATCTAGTTGAAGATGTCCTGATCATTACAGGGGGATTACTAGATGACCTTTAAAGGACCCTTTCAACCCAAACCATTCTGTTATTCTACATTGGACAGAGCCAAAAGGATTCAAGCCACATACAGGCAGTAAAAGCCTGGCCCTCTATAAACAAGTGAAAAATTGCATTCATGTTCCAGGCATGCAAATAATTGCAATCTACAAATGGTCAAAAGTAAATTTCTGTATTACAACTCCACCTGATAAAACTGAATTTGTCAGTTAAGAACACAGAATCACAGAGTCATTTAGGTTGGAAAAAACCTGTAAGATCATTGAGTCAAACATTGGGCCGATCACCACACTGTCAACTAGACCATGGCACTAAGTGCCACATCGAGTCACTAAACACACAGAGAGAGGCATCCTCCTTCTGTTCTGGGGTTCCCTGTGTCCAGACAAGATCCTCAATATCTGTGACTGCTCAATCAAAACCACTATAAGTAACTGTAATCACAGGTACAATCTGTTGAAGGAAAACACTTGAATAAAAGACAACATGAATCACAATGGTCATCTAGACAGTATTTACATATTTCTCCTTTTTTCTTTTTTTTTATTTAAAGAACTTAAACGGTCCTATCAATTTGACACACAACACTACATGGCACAAAGATACATATCCATTTACAAGTTTCAACAATAAAAAAAAAAAAAATCCACATCTGTGCTCAAGCCCACAGAAACAATGTATTCTCATGTAAATCAGGAAAAAAGTAAAATTTTGGAATAAGAATGACAGTTCCTTTTTTCATTCCCTTAAAACCTTTTAAAAATTCAGATTATTCTTCGAGTATGTCCTTATTTGAATTGTGATCTCTACAGCCCTACAGAAGTGAGGATTTTCAATCAAAATAATTTGAAGGCCACACTTTTTAAAGTAAATTGCTTTAAAAATGGAAAAAAGCATGCAGATTTCTGCAGATAGGGGTACAGTATGTCTAGCATGTGGCACAGAAGGCTAGAAACCAGACCAGACATATAACCTGCTCTCAGAAGGCTTAAAGACTTTAGTATCGCTCATCTTGCTCATCTAAAAAATAGATGCAGATCAAGATTCACCTGGCAGAGAAATGGCAAGTATTTACTGAGATCTACAAATATTCATCTACTTGCACAATTTCCTACTATTTGAACAATCTGAAATAATTTGACAGGGGGTGACATATTCAGCTATGAGAAAATAGTTGTATTACAAGTTAGTGTTTCTATAATTTCTCAGACTTCCATGAATTACTTCTTTAACTAAACCAAGACTTTATAGCAAAGCCTCAAGTACATATATTTTTTTACTGGCAAATACAAGTGACGGTGATCTCTGAAAAATAAATGTATTTCTTGCAATATTTCCATGAAACCAGGCTCCACTGTGTCATGCTGAAGAGTTACAATTACCTGACAATAATTTTCATAGCATTTTTTAATAAAGTAAATACTATCAAAATTTCTGAGTTAATTTAGGAAGAGAAAGAAAGATGAGCTCTCAGACTAAACCAACTCATCTTTGATTACAACCAGACACGTTTTCTCCTATGGTTGCTTCTGTACATTACTGGATTTGAACCACACCTTTTCCACCTATTGTACTTAAACTCCTCATTTTACACCAAAATGTTCTGGGTATTCTGGTGTTTGAGGTTTTCACTTGTTTGGGGGGTTTTTGAGATTTTGTTTTGAGGGGGAGTCTCACAGAGAAGAACTTGCTTTTTTTGATTTGATGCCCCAGAGAAGGAAACAGAATCAGCCCAAATAACTACATTGCATCAGCATATCATTTCAGTTTGTTCCTACTGAAAAGAGTGCAAAGAGTAAATTTGCAATGCAGTTCCAACTAGGACAAACACTTTATTTAAGCCACAACTTCAAAAGAAAATACCAACATATAGGATACCCAACTGGAGTGACAACGTGCTGAAAAGGCACTCTTCTCAGCCTTTCTGTCAACTCAAATCTCTTAAAATGTGCAACTAATCTATATCTTAATGGCACTGAATGGGGGATATCATTAAGAGTGACATTTACTACAGAACTCTGCTGGCATCGGGATATCCAAATAGTACCAGAATGTACACCCACATTATTTGGATTACACCTAAAAATTCACTATTAAGATACCAAGTTATGTTCAGTTCAAGTCAATGCAATTTATCCAGAAATATCTATTGCAAAACCCTACAGTTTAACCTAGAAAGCTGGATAAATCACTGGACTAAATAATTCTGAATTTTCAGGTGCAGTCCTAACCACCTTTTATTCACACAAAATCTCTTTTTTAGTAGGGGAGAATCAATATTATGACAAGTTACTATTTGTCAAGTCTTGCTAGGAGATGTATCCATTTTCCAGGCATGAATTACTGGGACTGCTTGTTAACCAGGGCAACTCTGGTGGCCTAAGCAGGCAACATGTCAACTTGCTTACTACTTAAATTGGTTTCTGTTTTCTAACAAATGTTTCCACTAACAAAAAAATAGACAAAATCAATGCATGTATGTGTAGTTAAAAACATTTTCCTAACATTCAAAGTTCAATACTTGACAAGCAGAGATACCCTGAAGTTAGCTTGATAACACAAGAAGAGATAAAGTCAGAGAACCTTTCAAAGGGCCCAAATCTTTCTTTGAGAATACATACTACGAAGTTATACAGATTGAAGCTGAGAATCAGGTCTGCATGTAGTTCTTGATCAGATGCTTAAGTCTTTATACTTTGGTCAAGCCCATTTACCTACTTCACAAAAGTAAGTAAACCAAGCCTCAGAGTGATTTATTACTGCTACCTACATCAATGAGATGGAGCTGTGAGGCTAATGTTGCTTCTACGCTTGAAAATCCAGGGATGAAAGGCACAGCATAAGTCCAAAGTAGTAGCAGCATAATTAAGTGTTCAGTGTAAAAGCTATCCTGGGCTTTGAAAAGCTATCTTTTACTTTGAAACGTGTGAATATCAACTCATTTCTGTATTAACTGGCTCTGCACAGTTATCTCACACCACCATAAAAGTTCCAGATGTGATACAGTACTTATATTTAGAAACACTACCCTTTGTCAAGATAATTTTTATTTTTTAATTTCCAATTTTGGGAGGAAAAATTACTTTGATATAACATTTAATAGGACTGCTTATATTAAGAGAGTGATTACGTATGAAGGTACACACATAATGGTCTAACTCACTCATGTGAGCAGAATGAACTGCAATTTAAACACAAAACCTGTCAGCTGGCGCTGAGTGAGGATGGGAGCTGCTGCCTACTTTTAAAGTTAGCACAAATCAAACGTCAGGATTGGTCTCTGCATCTCTTTTCTGGTGTACTTTTCTTAGTGATGCTATCTAAAGAGCACTAAAATGTTTTGAGAGGGGAAGGAGGGACACAGTACACCTTTTCTGTAAATCCTTAGACATTATAAAAAACTTCAGACACCTAATTTCATACAAAATCCCAGATATTTAGTTATTTCTTATATATATTTAAAAACCGCCAACCCTTTTAATTCCTAAAAAAATGCTGTAAGATACTCTAGTTAGTGGTTCTATTTCTAACACTGCATCACAGATATTACATCTTGTCTTGACTATAACAAATTTCTTCTCATAGAATTCAAGATGGCCTTCTTCCAAAACTAGTTTTAAAAAAAAGAAAAAACAACAACAAAAAAAAACCCAAGCTCTTAATAAATCTAGCACCTGAAAGTTCTCTGTCAAATTCCAGTATTTTATTAGTAGTATTAAAAACACAGAGTGAACTGTTATTATAAATAAGTTCTATACATTTTCTTTGAGAAATGTTCTTATTAAATACGGGGAAAAAAACTTACTCCTATAAAAAAAAATCTGGATCTAAATTATTAGATCATGAGATTGCTCTTATTAAATATATTCTTCCAGGACATGATAACAGTTTGGTAAGTCACGAATTCCACAGACACCAATACCAACCTATTCAATAAATGAAACATGAGTAAGACAGAGATCTGCTGTCTTAAAGTATGATATATTAAGATGGCATCATCTTTCAGGTAAGCTATTTAATGCTTTTAACATGACAAAAAGAAAAAGCTCTTTTAATGTTAATAATGAAATAATGAAGACTTGTAGGTACAAAAGACTCCAACTCCCAGGCTTTAAAATATAATGTCAATTAAGAAACACCAGGAGCTAAATCCACAAAATTAGTTCCAGGTACCAACATCAGATGTCACCGATATCCTCAAATTTCCCATTCAATTGCAACCTGATCCTTTACACAACTAAAATCTCCACAACAAGGGCATTTATGTTCAAGACCACCTAAGTTCCAACATTCAAACACTTGTACCCACAGTAATGACTTACAAAACGAAGCAACTTCCTCCCCAAACTACCAGTTTGGGGCAAAATATAGTTAGGCATAAGAAGATTACTCTGTTTCAAGAATGCAGTCATCTTCACACTGCCATTTTCAAAAAGTTATTCAAATTTAGATGTTCTTCATCCCAGCAGGTTGCCCTAGCCACCAGGCTGATTCTGAGCTAAATTTCTCCTTTTCTACAAACTACTTTACTCTGTAACACCAACCAAATACCCAATATAAGGAATGGGGAAAAGGAGAAGGGAGTCACCAATGGTATTGCAATGTCAGAAAGCAGGATTAAAACCACTCTGCAGCCACAATTACGTTCTTCCTGAGGAGTAGAACTTCTTCAAAATTGAACATGACGACAACTTTGGATTTAAAACCACTGAGTACATGAGCAGAACCTTGTCCTGGCACACATGGTGTGCCTCTTCCAAGATAGAGGAGTATCTATAAAGAAGTCTTCAATGGTAATGTCCTATTTATCTTGTGAGTAAATCTAAGAAGCCATCTCTCCTGTTAAGGCAATTTTTGTTTAGCTTTCTCTTATTTCTCTTAACAAAAGCCTGGCTATCCAAATATCAAAAGAAAGTACACCAGTAAGAAAGCAAAGGAGAGAGAGTCACCCAATTATATGGGGGAGGAGACAAACTGTGGTGCTGGCCTCAGCATTTCCTACTGTTTTTCTCAATTCATTCCCTGCCAGCTTGCAAGTTCCTAGGAAACATGGAGACTTGGGCACCTACTCAAGACTTGTGAGAAGTTAAATCCATAAAAATACGGGATTTTCAGAAAAAGTCATGTAGGTGCAAACTGCAAACCTTAATCATTCTCACCTGGCACTTCAACTTTGTAGGCACCACATTGTCTGTAATACATCATGCAATGACACTCCTGCCTTTATTCATGTCAGAGTCATCCTATCCTTGAAAGAGCTGAGGAGCATGGGCCCAGTCTTGTAGACTACACACTAAAATATCAATCCTAGATCTGTTTCATTTCTGCTACATCATTTCTGGTTTATTTACTCCGTATCACTCCTTGATCACAAATTCTCCCTCACCTTCACATTTCAGGAAAGAAGAATTAAAATTCCAGAAGTATAAGGTAAATACATTTCAGCAATAGCCAACTACTTAACTAACCCCAACCTCTCCCATCATAACTCTTACACAAAAAACATAAACAATTATCACTAAAACAAGGTGGCAGCAAGGTTATTTTATCTTTTCAGGTATTCTGGAGACTAAATGTAAAGAGGAATCATAACCCAAAATAATTATTATGAAATTAAAACAGAAGAATTAATTTCTTGCTAAATAAAAAAGATACAAAAGATATCAGGATCACAATGCATTAAAACCCCACAATAAGTAAAGCTCTAAGTTATACCATGTTTGCTGTAAAAAAATGTTACTTGAAGCCCACAAGACAGGTACCATGCACCTCTCTTTCAGCATCATAAGAAGCTTAAAATCTCAGGCTCAGACCAAGGAAACCAATAACGAAAGAGAAAAAGGTTGTAAAAGAGTTACAAAGAGAAAAGGAAATTAATTAATTTTTAAGAAAGCAAAATAAATTAATCCAGAAACCTTGAGTTCTCTGCTCTTCTGAAAATAGGCCTACATGTTAGACCATAAATAATCTGAAACAGATAACCAGTGATATGAAATATATCACAGTTCAAAAGCACTTGGGGAAGAACATAATACATTTGCATGTTTTTGACTGAAATATCCTGAAGGATGAAAATAGAATGTTCAGATATAAATGAATAGGGGAAGTTGTGTTGTTTTGTGTTCTAGAGGTTTTTCAGTAGCACATGCTGCATTACTTACGAGTGAGATTTTAAAAGTAAGAGGTCAGTAGATATGAAAACCACTGGATACTTTTTTTATGGTTCTAACGTCAATTTAAATTATCTGGTTATTTTTTTTCTAATATATAAAAGGCATGGCAGAAAAGTGTAGAAGTATATCTTATTCCACTCTAGCAGAATAATTTGATTAAATTCTAAGCCTCTTTTTATATTAGTAAAGCCTTTCTTTCCACTTTCACCCTCTTTTTCATTATTGAAGTACTCCAGAAGGTTTTCATTTCTGCACTACTCTGAGTAAAATGCATTCTTCTTTGTTAATGATGTTTCCTCTGTCAAAAGCAGGAGCTTGATGAATGGGTTGAAAAGCCACCTAACTTCACTGTTGCTGCTGGAACACTAACTTTAGTTCTGTCAAAAGCCATTCTATAGCTTCTCATAGTAATATTCAATGAAAGAAATGTTCCACCTACTAAACTGATTATTACTTTGTGAAGGTAGAAGTTCATTTATTCAACAACAGAATTAAAATATGACAAACCAGAGCACTTAATATACTAACGCTGTAACTTACATTCAGATCAAAACCGAATAGCCATTAAGGGAAGAAATGTTGGTGAAGACTTTTTAAAAGCTCAAGAAATACATCTGCGTTCTTCTGTTACATTATTAACAAGAGCAATAAGAATGAAGTCACAATAATATAAATAATTTAGTTTTTTCTGTAACCTAGTTTGTGGCGTAGCAGGATGAAACTGAAAAAAAAAATAGTTTATAATCTAAATATAATAATTTATATTTGAATGAACTGGATTTCTTATAGAAAGCATTTTACCTTAAGTACGATTAAATGTAATTTCATATTAAATACGATAACATAATCCATAATTATTAAAATTGCTACATTTTTCTTATAATTACAAAAAAAATACATTGATCTTTCTAAATGTTTAGCTTGTGAAAGTGTCACTCTGAGTCAGAATCAGTTTATACAGCTAAATAATCCCCTACCAGATGTTATCAACCAAGTCTTTAAAATATCCACTGAAGTACGTTTTCCAAAAGCCTTGGTAGCCTTTCACTAACTCAGACAATAGAAAAAGGTTTCCTAGTTTTCAACCTAAACTCATCACTTCAAATGAAGCTGCTGGAGAGAAGTGAAAAAACAATTAGTTGCTAATAACTCTGTAACATTCTTCTCTTACTGTCCAGTCCTCTCCCCTCCAGGATAAGCAAACTCAACTATTTCAAGATTTTGAGGAGCTGCATTTCCTGAACTCTGTAATACTCATTTATAGTTCTTTTTAAGGCTTGTTCTTCTTTAAAGTTTCTATAATTCTATAATCATCTATAAAAAAGCTTCACAAAGTAGACAGAGATAAACACCAAACAGAAGATAATCCAGCCTTATTACAGCAGAAGCTGTAGTAGGTCAGACAGACTATATGCCTTTTCTGCAACAGAACTATGACTTAACATTTATCCTGTGACCCCCAAACCACTTACAAGTTGTATTTTGTCATGCTACTTTGTCTCTGCTTTCTGCATTAATTTCTCCTTCTCAACACTGGTCTTCACTGTATTTTATACGTGGATTTGAGATCACCTATCTAACACAACTACAGACATCATGAACCCCAGTTTCAGCCAAAGTATATCTTATTCCACTTTAGCAGAATAATAGCATCCACTCACTGACCACATGCCCCAACCCCATATGTCACAAAGGCAGGTTAACTCCAATACCTGGGTACTTAGAGCACAAGTAGATCTAGGACTGCACTTGTGACACCTTCTCAGCCTAACAATGAATTGGCTGTTAACTGTTCCCAAGAGAGCAGTTTCAGCTGGGAAGATAGCTGGTAATGATTTATCTAATCCTATTTCCTTGTGTCATTTATGAGAACACAGTAGAAAACAGAATAACAAATAACAAAAGATACACAGGCCATAGTCACTACTCAACATTTATCCTGAAGGCTAGACCTCCTGTCCCATGCCCACACAACACACACTTAAAAGTAGGGCATAAGCCGGTGACTGTGCATTGGTTTCCTGGAGTGCAGCAGGGCCTTGTACTGTTAAGACAAAGGTGAAAAACATTAAGCTGCATCACCCTGGGGAGAAAAACTTAGCAACATAGGCTCTCCACAGCCTTACCCTCATTCTGACTGTCCTACTGAGCTTCAAGCACAAATACACACACACACACACACACACACATCAGCAGACTAGAACTACCAAACTCAGTGGAAGTATTTGAGCCCCGCAATTTATTTTAAAAATATGTCACCATCATTTAGATAGATGGTGGCAAAGACAGCTCAATCAAAGTAATATACTGTAGGGGATAGCTCATTTGTCTTGGCTTCCATCTCCTTAAATGCATTTAAAGAGTCAGAAGGAAGCTTTTATGACATGATCCTTCCAGCCTTGCCCTTTTCATCTGGATCTTTGAGAACAGATTTCTCAAACACACATAGAAAACAGTTTCAGTCAGTTACCTAATTCAGAGCACAGGCTGGCAGAAGTGGTGGATCAGGAGACAGGAGCAAGGAAAGCTAAATTTAGAGAGGGGTACAAAGAATTTTTTTGCTGTCAGGATACTCCTAGACTTCCAGGAAGGTGGCAGGTATATTAGCCCCTGGAGTAGGCAAAATGAAATGGAAAACCATGAAGACAGAAGAAAACTTAAAAAAATTACTTTTATTTTTAACCTGCTGCCCCACCCCCTTCAAACTATGCTGTTCCTACAGTGATAATTATAATAATCAGCTTTATTCTCTACCTCTGTATAGAATTCAGGACATTTTTCTGCAAAAACCAATTTTTAGAATGCTCCACCAACAAAAAAGGCAGTTTTAAAGGCATGTTTATTGAAGGTATTTTTACATCACAAAGAATAACAGAAGATTAACACAAGTCATCAGACAATAGTGTCAAGAACTGCTAGTATTTTCAGCATTGTTTTGAAACGCAAGAAATTACCCATACTAATTCCATCTTCTTCATTCGCATACATTTTTTTTAAATGTTGCTAGTTCTTGTTTCTTTATTGCACATTACATATAATTATGGGTACATGGCTTAAATTTTTTTAAAAAAATTTCATATAAATTACATATATTTGGATGATAGAGGCATTAAAGCACATAATTCAGAAAAAAAACATACAAAATGCTTCTGGAGGTCCAAGTTATTAGAGGAAGCATAATAATTTTGTCATTCAAATCTTTGGAATCTTTTATGAAATATTTAACAGTACTTGAATAAAAATTCTCCTAATAGCTACTGCCAAAGTACAAAGTATTCAAGATGCTGAGACTCTTGCTAATGCATAAAAAATATATCCAGAACTTAACTGCCACATGTAATCTCAATTCAGTAATTTCTAGATATGGTTTTATTGGTCTCTTCTATTTCATATCTCTTATGAAAAAATCCCTCACTCTTTGATGAATTCATTTATTTCAGACATTCTCAGTGTTCACAACCTTCCTCTTTCCAGTTTCTAGAAGCATCCTTACTTCCTCAGGAGTGGAAAGGCCCTGAATGCTAGTGTGTTTCTTTGCTTTCTACTTGAAACCCCCACCCCTCCAGAGAGCTCCTTTGGTTCTGTTCAACAATTTCCTGAGAATGAGCAGAACAAGCCTGACCCAATTCTATAGGTGTTGCTACTGGTTAACAAAACACTTGGGGAAGGTAACAGACAGGTCCAACTGAAGACAGTAGAACGTACTGTGTAAAGCGAATTTTTATTTTGCTCTCAAAATACATTTTTCCATTTTCACAACACATTTTGCTGCTATTAGTTCTGCACTATACTCAGAGCTCTCCAGTCTATGTTGAATCATTCATCACAACCACAAAAGCTTTAATTTTAGGGCAAAGTCCACCATGGAGGTGGAAATTTCTTAAATTATATGGCAAGGTTAGAGCAGCACACCAACATTTTATGAAGAAGTAAGGTGAAATCACTATATTTAATAGCGGTAAAAAACAAATATACTGGTTTTTTTTAAAAAAACAGTAGCATCCTAAGAATGTTCTATTCACTTGACTTTACTGCACTAAGAAAAGGATGAAAGAAGTTTTCATCCAGACTACAAGGTCTCTTATCACAGTCTTAGAATAGTTTAACACAGTTGGCCATAGTCCATTTGGTTCACATTCAACTGGAGTAGAAAAGTAAGTTGGCAAACTGGGTGAAATCTCCAGGCAACATGGAAAAAGACGGCCACTTGTTTGAAATGAGAGCCTAGTCTAAGAACAGATAAGGAGGCTGTTTCACAGCAAAAGATCCAGTTAGCAAGGTAACAGCACAAACCACCTTAACTTGAGATGTGAATGATGCAACAGATGTGTCTATGTGACCCACATGTGACGCCTCAAGACTAAGCTGCAGCATTGAGCCAAAATTTACACTAGCTCTCTTTGATCTCCCCATAAGAAATATAACTATTAAGTTAAAGCTGCAAAGCTTTCAAAATATCTGAATTATCTTTCTTTACTCAAGTATCAATAATCATCTTCAGCTGGAAAATGAAGTGTTTGTCATTATGGTCCTTATATCTTCAAATTTACCAATATTGTCTTGATTCTACAAAACAAAGATCTTCAAGGGCAAACCAGTGAAGTTATCTGTCTTTCCAGAGGGTTTTTCAGTTTGGTTTCTTCTTTCTTTGGTGCATTGCAGAGAGCAGGTGGCAGGGAAAAGGAGAGGGTGAGAGAAAGGCAAAACTGTGCCTCTGATGGTGAATATTATGAGCTACATAGAATTAGTGTTCATTTTCTAGGTGGATCTTGTTTTGGAGGCAATAGGTGTATCACACCAAACAAGGCTTTTGTCATGTAAAGATTTTTCACATTACAAAAATAATAAAAAGTTAGGGAAAACATATAAGAAAGTGCAACATCTGAACTTCCTCTTGCCAACACTGTATTTTACTAATGCAACAAATATATCACTCTCAGGTTATCTCATACTAACGTTTTATAGGAATGCAAGGTAATAGTGAAGCTTTCTAAAGA
Organism: Rhagologus leucostigma; assembly: GCA_013397725.1. Taxonomy (NCBI): domain Eukaryota; kingdom Metazoa; phylum Chordata; class Aves; order Passeriformes; genus Rhagologus; species Rhagologus leucostigma. The sequence continues at coordinate 2,517,871 of VZTD01003639.1, read as the reverse complement.
AACGAAGAAAAAGACCACAGTGGCACATTTAGTTTCCCGAATAACAATAATGTCAAGATACATTGGCAGTAAAAGTTTAATAAAAATTGGATTGCAGCTACTTCCTGAGGCTTATGAGGTGTCTGTAGCATTGCACCACAGCATAGCATATCAGAACACAGTGAGACTGTTTACCATGTCAATCACTTGTCAATCTATCCAGCTTTCTACAAATACCCCTTGTATTTGGAAGCAGTTTCACAAACCTCAGTAATTAAAATTTTTAACACAATGATAGACACATTTAGCAAATCTACTAAACTAGAGCATCCAGCATGCACAAGGAACAAAATGTAATGTCATGGTTACCTTTGGGCAATTAGTTAGATTTAAAAATCCCATACAGCTATTTAAAATACATGTTTATTTTTCAGGTACTATTTTCATTTCTCTTGGGGGATTTTTTAAATATTTTATAATTAAGCGTGTGTGTGTGTGTGACTTCAAAGTGAGCAGGTAATTTGTTTTTCTCCTCCACAGCATGCTTCCCATAAAAGAAGTAAGAAAACTCTTTCACACAAAGCTTATTGGAATAATTTATAGGAAAGAAATCTAGACTAACTAGATTTTCCACTAAGAATGTAGAAGAGAATTTTCAGGAGAAAAGGTCATCTTCTCCAGAAAAGACAGAAATCTAGACATCACAATGTCTATCAGCTGAGCTCACAGTAAAAGTCACCAACAAGTAACACCATGCTGAGGTTCAGGACAGTGATGAGAAATAATATACTGAAAATATTGAGAAGACAAAAAGCTTTCACTGCACCCAAGAATTTGATGAATTTGATAACAGAAGTATGGAAGAAGCATGACTAAACATGATATCCCCTGGGACGTGACAAGTTTTACAAGAAGAACAAGCATCATCAGAAATTATTGCTGATATTTTATCCATTAAATGATCCTCTATTCCTTTGCACACGATTTTTTCTTTCATTGATCCATGACATGTAAAAAGGGGATTTGACCAGTATAAAGCTCATCCTGACTGCCCAGGAAACTTAATCTGGAACTCTTGTCAAATTATGGGTTTGACTGTAGTATGCAGTCAGAGTTTGTATTGGTGAGGAAATAAAAATTTCTGTACTGAATCACCCTGTCCTGTGACTGGGTTCAGGTTTGGCAAGCTTACATTTCCTGAAGAAACAAAACCCCCTGCAACTCTAGCAGCTGGCCAAACAAAATATTGGTCCACAAAAGCAGGAGAAACAGTAGCATCTTTTTCCCAATATAAATCTAATCATAATTTTGTGAGTAATAGCCATCATAATTCAGACATGCAAGGTGAATTCTTCATCTTACACCTAAAGCACATTTCTGGGAACTATAATCTGCATTTTCAAGTTACCATATACAAAAAGGAAGTTACTTAATTTGCCACATTTCTTGGTCCTGATTCATTATGCAGCTTCACTGCTTATTGAAGCTGCATCATGAACAGTCTACAATTTCCTTCTTAGAGTCATCTTACCCATTTCACACTGAAAAAGTGAGTGAAAACTGCAAACACCAACTCAAGGATTGAGAATAACTGAGAACAAACAATTAGCTCCATCAGCGAGGAAACCATACATACATTATAACAGTCCTGGCTAGTACTGTGATAGGAATCTGGAAGGAGCAGAAGGTTTCTGAATTTCAAAAAAGCATATTGCAACAGGACTGTCATCCACTTTAGAGACAATGTCAACTACTAGGACATTGATCAAGCCATCAGACCAATTAATTGTAGGCCATTAAGAAATCTTCAGGGCTAGAGCTGGCACTGATAGAAGTGGAAGAGTGAGGAAGACTGACTTCTTCATGGTGAAAAACACACATCTTCCACCTACAGACACATCACTATTTTTCAAGATTCACATACAATTTACAACATTGTTTCCTACATTTTTCATATGCTTCCCTTGGCACCGGATTTCATTAAGATGCTGGCAGTGCCATCTGCAGCTCCAAAAGCACCTCCTCTGTCAACAGTTTGATCTCAGATGAGTCATTCAGCTTGGGTTAGCTAGCAAGCAGAAAAACCTCTTAAGTCTGTGTAAATAAATCAACTCAACAAGCTGCATTAAACACTTTGCAAGAAACAGTCAGTCAAGTAAAGTGGGCAGAAAAATTGCCTTTGCCATAGTTTGAAATTCTAACCTTGCAATTTTGAATTTTAAATTCCAAAATTCTAAAATGTGTCACAGCCCACATTCCATTGCAAAGTCCTGCACCATCATTCAAGACAAACAAAAGACACGTCATTCCACACAGCAATACCAGGGTCCCTAATCTTTGGTAGAGTTACCTGGAGAACTTGATGGAAAATAATCTCCCTGTTGCCAGTGCTGATATTCACAGTAGTATCAATATCATTTGTCAGACATCACTACCAGACACGACTTCATTTAGCAGAGAGGCTAAGCAGTACATTTAGAAAAAGCTAACAAAACATGTTTATATGGAAATTGCTTTTATCAAAAAGAAGCAGCAGAGGTTGCATCAAAAACAGGAACCACAAAAAAGTTAAGACCTTTCTAACAATAATTTTTCTACTCTCAAACCTTCTTTCTGAGTTAAGACTTTTTGAGTCAGTCTGGCTTGAAAATTACTTGAGGATACAAAAAAAACCACCCACTTTTGAATTATGTATTATATACAGATACTAACTTTAAAAAAAAAAGTGAAATTATAGGTTGAGTTAGTACAATGCTAGGAGCTCACGGAAGCTGAAAGTAACTGGCTCAGCATCCACAAGGGGGAGCCTGCCCTTGGGAACACATCTGAACTCTTGCACTTCATTAGACAGTTTACAGTTGTCAGACAGCTCACCAGTCCACAATCTGGCACAGAATATTTTCTGCAGGTTTTAGACTTTAATCAGGGCTGATGTTTGCATAAGAGGAGAGTCACAGAGAGGGAAAGCAGGAAGGAAGCTGAAACAAATCAAGAAATGGGGATGTGACCTTTACAAAAGGAATATATATACCCCGTCTAAATACACCGATTTTTAAAAGGAAGAACCAGCCCAGGGAAACAGGAATGGAACACACATATGCAGAAGATATATTTCTTATTTATCTTGGTTCCTATAGTGTGTCTATTTTCACTTCTAATCTGCTTGGAAATGACTAAATATTTGTTAGTATTTCCATTTTGGAACTATTTATCTTCATAGCCATGGTAATACATTCACATAAAGGCATCAAAGCTGCCAAATTCCTTCATTACAATTTGGATCATGGTGTAGAGGCTGGGGCGTTGGCACTTGCATCTCACTGGACCCATAACAGCAGACGCCCATCATCATCAAGTCATTATCACATTTTCCCTTCGTGGCTGTGTTTATTTTAAGAAATTCCCATGTGTTCAAACACTACCTAGGCTTATTTCAGGGTACCAATTCTATATAAAACTTCAGCACAAACAGATATTTCTTTACTTTCCCTTAACAGTTCATATCTCCTGGAGCAGTTCCTACAGATTCACATCTTCAACATAACATCCAAGAACAAAACAAAAAGCATAAAACAGACAAAGAAAAATTTACCATTAATGTTTTATCCACACCCCCTGCTCTCCCCCTCAAGAAAGTTACTAAGTTTCCTTTCAAAACTAAAGTTAATTCACACCACATTTTCTTTTTTAAAAAGTCTTGTATTTGGAAAGTTTTACATAGTGTAATCCTCTCTAAACATTACACAACCTCAAAAGCGCTGCTGATAAAACTATACACAGCAGGATATTGTTATTAAGCAAATAAAGCAAAACAAAGATCAATTAAAATATGATTTCTGATTATACAATATTTTCCTTCAGTAAGGAACAGCAACCAAATTCAGAACATCTTTTCAATCTTCTTCTGGACCACCCAACTGAAACACTGAACATAACTCAAGTTGTTTGGGTTTTTAAATTACTGGTTATAGCTTTCTGTGTACAATGTTTATTCTCCTTTCTAAATGGGAAAAAAAAAATAGACCCTAGGGTTTCCATATCTTGATTTAGAAAGAAAGACATCCCTAGCATACCAAGGGAAATTCATTAAAAGCATAGCATGCCAGAATGATGATGACCTTACACTTCAGCAGTACAGATACAGCTTCCGTTGGTATCTTTCTTTGGGCATATCAAAACTACTCGCCCTTTTTGTTTCAAATACTTGCCAAATTTATATGGGACCTATTATTGTGCAGAATGAGATTACACCATTAAAGACTTTTGTGCAACATTCACATTTAGCAAACTAGTTGAGAAGTCATCCCAAGTTCAGAAGCCAAAGTAAAACACAATGGAAAATACAGTCATACAGCCATAATTCAAAAAGGCAAGTAAAGTGAATAAAACACATTAATAACAGCAGACTTTGCTACAAAACAATCCCACCCACAGCTAATCATGCAAAAAAAGAGGCTCTGAACACTGTTACAGGAATCTAATTTAAGTTGCATTTTCAACAAAGTACACAGTTGAAAAGCTGTACATTTCTAAGGAACTATAAACTGAAACCATAGCATAACACTATTATTCACTATATGAAGCTATTAAGCTAAGTTTCAAATTTATATCTAATTCATCAAATAATAATGCAACATTTAATGGATAGATATTTTCTTAACTACTTTCTTTCGGAGACTGAGAGAAATCTTTTCAAGACAGACATCTCCACCTTTACTGGCATTTTCTCTTTGACTACTTCTTATTGACTGGGATTTCTTTTAGTTCTTCGGGGGGTTGTTGTTTTTGTTTGTCTTAAAATGTTACTATCTTAAACATTAGTAGTGAAGGCCCAAAGAATTACCAGTGTTAATGTATTTGCATACCCACACATCACACTTTAAGGCCTTGCTGCATGCATGAAAGGCAGAGTTGTGAACATTCAAATTCCTATTCCATGGAATACACAAAATTGAGCGGTTATGCTAATAGTGCTTTACTTCAGGAAGCAGACCTTGAAGTCTTTTACAGCAATAGGAACAAAACTATTTTTTTTAATACAAGGTGTTTTCTACTTTTGTTTATTCAATATGCAACAATTCTTACGTATCTTAATATAAATTCCTCTAGAGTAAACTTGTGAAATAATACACTTTTCTGCCAGCACTGAAAGGCTCTCTAGGCCTCAATCCTACATTACAAACTATTACAGTAATCTGCAGCTCTTGTAAGACAAAGTCTTGCCTGGGCAAAAAGACAAATCAACAATCAGCAGATTCCCAAGTATTTGCAGCTTTCAGTTAAATGTGAACTTTTTCATGTTTCAGAATTTACTCCCTGTTACCAGCCCACTGTCTAGGGTCTATCTAGGTATGAGAAGCAGTGCTGGCCAGCAGCGCTGGCTCCTTTTCACCACCCTAGTCCAATACATTACATGGAACACAACAGTGCAAGCTGTCATTCATACCGCAAGAAAGAATTAGGCTCCTCTCCTCACTTGGCACCTTAGTGAATAAAATCACTATGAAGGTAGCTTGTAACAGAATGGTTTGGAGACCAGGGATGAACAAAATAAATCACAGAAAAAGCTTTGATTTTCAGCTACTGCAGAGAAAATCCAATACCCATGTTACTCCTAAGAGTTAAATCTTGTGAATTTATTATTCCAGCAAACTGCCCAATTCCATTTCTTTAATAAGAATTTGTGTATCTGGGAGTATTATTATCATTTTTACTTCAATGCTGAATATACACCAAATAATCATTCTTAGGTCATCCATCTCAAAAACTTGCAACTCCCTTCAGAAATCTTTTCTTGACCAATCAATTTCGTAATTCAACTACATTTCTCCCAGCTGTGCTTTTTGTTCTTCCTAATATACACGCACACATGATACTGCTGTTATTTTGCTATTCCACTCATTTAAACAGGCTAACAGCACATACTAATTTTAAAGCCTTCCCTACAACTGAATGCATTTCTGTTTTCTTTCATTTGACTGAGGAAAAAGACAAAATAGGTTTTGCAACCTGATTTACGAGAACAGAAAAAACACTCAGTTTAGCCAAAATATTAGTGAAATATTTTAAATGTTGTAACAAAATGGAAAAATATTCATTTGACGTGAACATCCCATAACATTAACTAGCAAAGCAAAGCAAACCACATCATCACTGGTTTTGCATTACTCCATAACATAGTTAGAAATATTTTCCATTTCCTGCAGTGCCTTTGATATGTACACATGAAATGGGATGATCTTATTGTTCCATGCTGCACATTTACAGCTATTATCATTAAGTCTCTCACAATACTTTTTTCCCCAGTGATCACAATCTTTAGTTTGACGTATTTTTTATTTCCCACATTCCTCAGAAGAAATAATTCCAGCATACTTTTTTTTAATTTAAATCTCTTAGTATTATTTCCTCTACCAAAATTTACTGGTGTGCTGTTTACACAGTTTAGATCAGCAAACAATTGACTACAAAACAATGGACTAAATAAATACTTCACTCCTGTATCTAAAACATCAGTAATATGTGGCACAACCGGCCATGCCTTAGCACCCTTGAACAGAGCATATAGCTTTGTATGCAAGACTTCAAAGGTGATACTACACTGCATGTTGCAAAACTGTTTCATCTTAATATGGCATGCTAGTTGAACAAATTTTACTAACAGTAATCTTTATTTTAGAACTTAAAACAGTTGTACAATTTTTTGATTATTTCCTACTCCAAGAAGTCTTACAGCACGGTGAAAGATTCTCTTCTTTTACACAGATAGAGGCACTGTTATCAGCCAGAACAGTGAAGATGACCTGATTGCCAAATACGTGTGGCCACCCTCACTGGTGAGCCAAGGAAGAGCAACACTGTGGTTATGATTTTTTAATAGATGAAATTTAAATTGGGCACCTGCTAAACTTACATATAAAACTCAAATTTTGCCAGGAGACATCTCTGTACTCTGTGCCAAACGAGTAGTTTTGGCTTCTGCACCTCTGACATGAACACTGTACTAGAGATTAAGTAGAAAAGCATTCCTCTACAGATTTGGTAGGCTCTCCACTTCACAAAAGTTCTGTTTTGTCATTTTTAGAAATGACTCTGACATGAAAAATTACAGCTTTTTGAGTGGTATTTTTATTGTGTTGCAGGCACATAAGTGACGAGGAGAGTACTGTTGTTATAACAACTTATGGCATAACAGAGTTACACAGAAGTATTTGCTCTATGGAATTCACAGACCTTATTAAAATCTAGAAGGGAATTAAGCCTCTTGCCTTTTGCAAAGAATGCACAATTCATAAAGAATGCACAATTCATAAAGAACAGAGAGAATATGACAGAATCAATTAATCATTGACTAGATTTAACATTTATGCAGAAGTAGTAAGGACCAGATAGGAATTTTCTCCAATCTCTAGAGATCTGGATCACTGCTTTCGTGCAGTATATGCATGTGTCTGTGCCATTTTTTTAGTTCACCTAAATAACTTTCTTAAGTTCTGTTAAGCCTTTCAAATTCTTTTCTCCCTCTTTCAGATGTACATTTACATGCTTTTCTCTCTAATAAGCCTTCCATAACTTTGCATTCAGAGAAGCAGCTACTACAAATCCACCTTCACTACATTAGCTGTTATCCTATCTTCATTGCAACCCTTCCCCATGGGTCTTATCAAACTCAGTATGCAACCTTTGCAGTTTCAGGGTCAATCAACTATCTAAATCCCTGCCAGCTATCCACCACTCCTACAAAAAGACACCGAAGTGGGAAAAAGAAGAGTTGATGTTTCTTCTATCTCCCCCATGTTAAAGTACTAAAAGCACTGAGCAGCTGCCCCCAAATGTCTCCTTGTACACGCTACCTTATAAAGTACAAGCAGCCCTTCCTCACAATTGTGTGGATTACACATTCATAGCAAAAATAAAAATAGCATTCAACTGTCTGGACAGAAAGAGAAATGAAAAGAGGCAAAGATTTTGTCTCTTGTACATAGTACCCTGCAAATCCTCAAGGAGTGCTTAACTGAAAGAAGTACCCCCCCGCCCAATTCAGCCCCTTGTTTCTTCCCCCTAAAGACTAATGGCCCTGGAAAGAAGCCTTCAGAGTGTGGTCCTTTAAACCTCCTTGAGCCAGGAAGGGCCTGCACCTGGGCTTGGCTGTAAAGATGAAAAGAGTTCTGAAAGTCCCAGCTTTATTCCCCATGAGGTGGGTCTGAACAGCCATTAGCAGAGCAGGCCTCTCAAGTGTCTGAGGGAGAGAATAAACTCCGCTCGGCATTCATAAGCAGCCTTTCCCAAGTAAAGCCACCAGCCTGGCTCCAATACCCTTACAACAGCTACAAGGATCAGGACAACAGTCTGGGTTGTTCCTCACTGCAGCCCCGGCTTCAGTTCTTCTCCAAGACCAAGTATTGCACTTAATATATTGGCACTTTCCTTACCATAATCAGAGTCCCTTTAATTGGTACTTAGATAATTTATGTGACCTTCCCACCACGTCTCTGAGTCCCAAACAGTTCAATGTAGTTTCAGCTGAAGTTTACTGGTCTGTATGTAGAAAGCGCAGCCTGTCTTCCTCCATGCATTACTCATCTTAATCACTCACCAGGCACAGCAAACGCACAAGCTCTACCAGGACTGAGAAGAGGGCAAGCTGCACATAGCACAGGGTAAGCCTTTCTTATCTATCCTATGCATTACCTAAGGCTCCTTCATCCAACATGTCAATTCAGAAATGGATATTGCAGGATTGATTATTTTTCAATTAAAAATACTGAAGAAAGGACTGAAATTGCAATACACTGTTCTAACTATAAATGCTCAAATATTTCAGGCAAAAAGCAAATGCAAGTCTCTATCTGAATACTAAATTTCAGCTTAATAAATATATTCAGAGAAGTTTGAAAACCACTAAGATCCCACTGGCAGATAGAAGTCTCACTGCAGCTGTAATATTTCATCAAGTGTTAGATGGTTTATGTCAGTTGCGTGAAAAAAAAAACATCTACTGTATCAGCAGATTCCATCTGTGTTTTCTAGCTCAGATATTGACATGTGAGAAGGATATGACCATGAGGAAAAACAAAGAGAATACAATAAAATTTGTGGATCATCAATAATTGACTTAAGCTGTGCTGGGCTTTTTATTATTATTCTCTTACCATGCTTCGAAGTTGTGGGGTTTATTCCCTGAGCAAAGACCAAAAAATAAACAACCCTGAAAACAACCTCTAAACCTATATGTAATTTCAATTTTTACTACAGTGTCCTTGTTGAAACACATCAGTTGAAAAGCATCTGCTCTTTAACAAAGAGCATTTCATCTAGCATTAGATCTAGGATGCAAAAAAAACCTATTCAAACATGCTTTCTAGGGCAACATTATTGCAGAAAGCATTTGTAGATCAACATTACAACAAAAAGCATTATGAAGGACCCAGAGCAAATTAAACCTTTTAGATAGCCTTGACTTTGATACAATGGAACATATGGAAGTAGATCTGTGCTGGGTAAAGTGGATACGCAATTTTGTAGAAATGTTCTTTCCCTTGCCAATTTCCTATTCTTTTTGAAGAATTCAGACAGTAGCTACTGCAACCAGAACACAATATGATGTCTATTTCAAACTTCCTTTTTGGTTTTTCTTACAAAAGCTTGTATATACTTATCAAGAATATATAGACAAACCTGGCAAAACAACAACTTTATCTTTTTTAACTACAGTAACATTTTTGTTGATAAATTCTGTATACATTAGTAATTTTCTAAGAAAAACTAGAGTCTTTATAATAATGTACACTTTGGGAAATATTTTTAAAAGGAAAAATACATATGTTGTTTGAATGCTGTGTGACTAACTTTAAAGAAGCTTTAAAACAAATTCAATGCATTTAAAATGCTATATAAATCAACATTCAGGATGAAAGGTCAACAGGGGTTAAACTGTCTGTCCTTCTTGATTGCATTCATAAATGTCTTTTCTAGCTGTATTATAGAAGCAACCGCAGCATAACTTGGATATTAAAACCTCCACGGAAACCAACAATAAAAGCTGCTAAGAATTTCACAAGGTTTTTTTTTTCCTCTTAGGTGTTAATTAAATGATCATTTAACACTGAAATGTAAACACAACATTTTCATCTACTGACAGCATAGCCTATTATAAATCCAGGGTAATAAACGTCCTGGTGTTAATACTCTGAACCAAGTTCCCACAACACACTAAGATGCCTTGTCGTGTCTAAGGTTAAGCATCTAGACACAAAACAAAGATTGTGCCTACTCGACTTCCAGTTCAATTTTCCCATCGCCCAGTGACCTAGGTAACACTTTGAGCAATACAGAATAAATTTAATTTCTCCAGCATTTTGTGAGGATTAGGAACAATTGTTGGCCTGCAATGACTTTTTATCCTTGGATTCTTTCTCTTCCAGAGCATTCCCCCAGTTCTAAAAGAAAATTCTGATGGTTTAAGACACAGAACAAACAGAACTTTAAATTAGGCTTTTTTCAATCAATTGGAACTGTTGGAGGGGAAGCAATCAACTTTTCTTTGGACTTTTCTCAGCTATTCAGTTACTTTAGGCTTTAATCTTCCACTTGTAGAAGAAACCTACCATCATAGGAACAAGCCTCTATACTTTCAGATTTTCCTTTGGCCTGATTTAGTCCTCTTTTCTGTTCTTTTTTTAATCAAGATGACACGGCTGCACTTAAATGTCCACTCTGTGCAAGCCAAGACTTATAGATGTCCTCTTTATAACATTCCACACCATGTTTCTGCACCACATATAATGGCAATTCCTCTGACATGCTTTTTTTACTTTTCATAACTTCCTTCACTTAGTTTCAGTTTCCTACTTAACTCTTGACTAAAAGGTTTCCTGCATCACAATTTACCAAACCTTTCAAGGTCAACCCTCCAGGAACAACCCAGGGACTGATTCAGACTGGACATGAATATGGTTACAGGTGACCCGAAACCAGCTACTTTTATTTTTGCATTAAAACACAATTCTCTGCTTTAACTGCTATCATACCAACAAAGACACAGAAGATAATTATGTATGCTTGGGGTCAAAGTACCAAAACCACAATTGCTAAAGTAGGCTTCTCAATTACTCTGAATACCACCACACTATTTAATAAATAGAGCTATGGCTTGAGTAATTAATATGATTCATGTTTTCACATTAGACATATTTAAATGCTAGCAGCTAATAGCACAAAAGTTTTTAAATAACACAGATATTTATGTTGGTCGAGAAGAATTGCCAGAAGTCATCTTTTTGTTTGCTTGGTGTTTAACATAAATTTCTAATTAAGGTTAAAAGTGACTGAACAGTTTTGGAATGTTTCTTCTAATGAAAAAATCAATAGTTATAAGCATCACAGAATCACAGAATATTCTGATTTGGGAGAGACCCACAAGGATCAAAGCCCAACTCCTGGATATCCCTACAGATGCCTTTTGCTGAAATTAGTCAGCTATATCACTTAGTAATGCAGCTTACATAAAGAGTTAGTGATCTGCCCAGATGACAATTAGCTTACAGCCCCAGCAGTTCATCCAATTTGCCATTTTATCCAACAGCAATAGAAATATTACTTGTAAAAAAACAACAAAACTATGTTTTTATAATTAAAGAAATAAAGGCAAATTCAATCACAATTCAAAGACCGCTTCCAATTATCTCAGAAGTAAAAACTATAACAATCCATGCTGATAGCATCATTTCACAATAAAATAGTTTGTTTCCAATTTCAAACATCTCATACTATTATTTCCAGTAACAATATTTCACCTGATTTCTGTATATTTGAAACACCACTTTTTTTCCTGCACAGCACCATAGAGGTGACGTGCAAATCCAAAAGAAAGCATAGCTCAGGAAAGGCCTACAGATTAAGAGATTCTGTAACAATGGGCAGGAAGAGTAACACAGTGAAGTATTAAGTCCAATAACTGCACAGAGTGATAATACATATCACTTTTTTTTTTCTGACTACATTTCTAAAGTTCATTCTGGTTCTACCAACACTTCCACTCAGCTGAATCCAAGACTGAATGCTTGCTGTTGCTAGGATATAGCTACTGCAAGTTGTACACCAAATAAAGCAATACTTGTTCTTTTGCTCAAAAAATCAATTACCTGATGAATTGTAAGCATTTTTGCAGCACTTCCAAAAATCTCTAACATGCCATCCTGTCATATCAGTAAGGCTTATGTATGAAGCAAAGCTACAGTGGTGTTTTTTGTTTTGTTCAGTACCTTGAGATGACAGAGTTTTCAATTTTGAAGCATTACAGCAGAGAATGAAAGCTCAAGGTAGAAGCAAGTGGTGGTAGGACCAGAAAAAAGATGCACATGGGAGTCAAATTGCATAAAGTATTCAAGCTCCCAATTCCCTTTTGTCTTTACATTAAAAATGAGCAGGTAACAGAAGTAACAGTCTTTACAATGTCTCACAAAAGTTTATCTCCTAGGTCTTGCATACCAGAAATGAATGACAGGGGTAACATGTTTTAGTTACTCTGGTTTATTCTTACAGGCAATGAACCTTAACAAGCATATTTTAAATACACATTAATTCTTTTATTTTTTAGATAGGCCATTCTGTCCACAGATTTGGATTACAGCAAAAATAAACTCACAGAACTGTAACTGGCAGTGGCCATGCAGCATAAGGGACCACATTCACCCTGAAAACATTCCATACTGGGGCAATAAGACTTCGTTAGCAAAAATGCACTGATGTAGCAAATCAGTAAGCGTGCTTCTACACAGCAAAAAAAGCTTGGTAATTACTTATATATTAAAGATTTCGTTTTCATTACTGGCTTACAATACCACAAAGTCAGAACTGTATACTCATTTATAACTTTACTAATATGCAGTATGTCTTCTCTAAACAATAATTTGGAAATATAGTTACATTCTAAGAACTAAAATCAACAGTTCAAGAGTGATGCTAACAAAATAATGCTAATATTTAAAAACTAGCTAGCAGTAGAATTGCTATATTCTTGCAAACTAAACTAAATTGTCTAGATAAAACAATTCAAGCATTCTTGAACTAAGCGACTGTGGTAAAAAAAGAAAGTCAAAACAAGCCAGATTGATACAACATAGGGAAGACTTGTTTGCTTCCATTTTGCTCTAAAATGATAAGATTTAATTCTATCACATGAAAAAAAAAATGGAGTTGCTTTGTGTGCATGCTGCTAGAATACACCATAACAAATCATAAAAACTCAAACAAGTGAGTAAAATACCTCAATACACTATCCTGGGGAGGATATAGCAACAAGGTGGCTTCCTAATCCATGTTTGAACAAATGTTTGTTAAATTATTGTCCATCCAGCCCACATCTGCAATAAAGTGGAGCACACTGTAATGTTACTGCAGCACAGTGGAAACCAACCCACTGCGCGTACCTGACAGCAGTTCCGTTAACAACGTACTCTCAAAAGGAGAAAAATTCTTCAATATTGCGCTTTGAAAAAGAAAAACTCATTTTTGCTCCTCATTGGATTCAACACTCAGAGCAGGTGTTTGCAGTTCAAACATTTCAGAGGCTTTGAGATACTGAGCATTTTTCTAATGAGTGATTCCTTTATTGAGTTATTAAAATGGATTCAGACTGAAGATGTGTCTTTTCTACAAAATTATGACCATAGTCCCACTTACCATGATTACTGTTAAAAGAAATATGACAAAATCATAAATTACACCTTAACAATACAGAGTACCAGCACTTAAAAGTCCTTGTTCTAGCACCTTACATACACCATCTTATTATCATTTTTCTTTCCCATCTAATGTGGTTTATTTTGCGGTTTTTTTCTTTTTTTTCCTCTCTCGGCAAAGGTAAGAGCAAAACAACGCTCAGCAAGTGATGCAAACGGCACCACCAGCACAGTACCGAGAGGCACCGGGAGACGTTCCCCGGGCCGCCGGCTCCCCACGCCGGGAGCGGCCACGGGCTGGGGCTGCCGGCCGGGATGAGTAATGATGTCGGTCCGGCCGGACAACGGTAACCCTGGCAACTGTAACCTGCAATTCCTGCCTAACCATTGTGGGATTTATTGTGGCAGGGGCCAAAGAGGCCAAGAGTAAAATGAAGCAGAGAACTATGGTGTCTGACACATCTAGTACCACACACTTTAATCATAGCTGGCAGAAATTAATTCAGGAGGAATTTTTGCAAAGCCCCCCCGTACGGCATGTTTTGTTGTTGTAGCTGCTGCTGCTGTTGTTCTGGCCTAAGATAATTTTTTAAGTATTTTTGATGTTTAGTACCTCTTCCCTGTAATTATTTGCTGTTAGGAATTTTTTTAGTGACAGACATCTAAAAAGTAACGCTTATTAATCAGACTACATTAAGTTTTGGGTTTTTTTCCCTTTAGAGGACAAACATTCACAGTGTGTACCTTCAAGTACACATATTGAAGAAAAACATATATAAGACCACATTCACTACAAAGGTTGATTTTTTTTTTTAAAGCAAACATTGCCTAACTTATGCCACAGATATTAGTCCGTAAGGAAACTTAACCACATCCCAAGCGCAAGAAATGTAAATCAAAAGGGACAAGCTTTGTGCATTTAATTCAATAACCTTTACATCCCACTGATTAATAAAGGTATCTTTTAAAACTGATTTTTCAAACAGCTTGGGTCCAGCACTCGGTATCCTGCAGCAAACAGCAATCAATGAACTGTGATCTAACCAGCCAAAGTAAGCAGTCAAAATCTATTTGCCTCAGATAAGCACTCACTAGGCTGTAGTAGTTCTCTGTGCTAAGGTACCACCCCTGAGGCTACACGGCCTAGCGTCAGTGGGCGTACGGGTCATCAAAGAATGCATCTCCTCCTTGAGGAATACTACTTGTTGAGCAAGAATTTATATTATCATCCCAGGGGATTTACAACAGCACCTTTATTTTAATGGAGTTGCATCAAAGTAGAGGTTCATGTGAATTGTGCTTTGAGAGATTGTTTGCAAGGTAAGATTAATATAACTTACAGCACTCTTCATACTATTTTTAGCATTAACTACTTCCTATTGAAATATTTATGTCAAAATACCTTTGTAGATAGTTCTTAATGGAAAAATCAGGTTCTGTTTTGACTAAAATTATCCATTTTAACTAGTTCCAGGAGAATTCTTGGAAGGCTGCTAAACTGGAAATAAAGTAGCTTGAAAAATAATTTAACTGCCTTTGAAATTAAATGTCTTTAGACACAGAAAATAATGCACTGTCTCTTTTAAATTCTCAACCTATTGCTTTCCTTTACTTACACTTCCCATCTGTCAACAAGTGCTTGTAATTTTATTACACTGTCCTGTAGTTTATGCAGAGTTGGTATTATTTTACAGAGTTCTGTTAATGGACTGGATAAATGGTAATGCTATTTAAACTAGTCTCCTGCTCCAGCAAACACAGCTGCAACTGTACTACTATTTCTAGGCAAACATCTTGACCTGAACACGCAGTGCTCTCTCAACCCGTCCAAAGAGAAATTGGAGCAGACAGCAAAGGGAAAGCATAGCCGGCCGCTGGCGGCAACCAACTGTGTCGAATCATAATTCATATACAGTGTAACCTCTTTCTTTTATATTGCATTTAGCCTACACAACAAGCATATGTGCTTCTTCACCTGGCATCTCATTTACAGCCAAGGGTCAAATGGTAATTATTATTCACAGAAGCTCAACAGTATGTTGAAACCTCGCAGTACACACATTGTTTGATTAGCTGTTAAATGCCAAAAACAAATACTAAACCCAAAGCAAAATATACATATATTATTGATCATGTTTAGAGAACTTTCCTTCTCCTTAGAAAAATATTTATTGGGAAGTAAATACATATAAGCATACACAATGATACATGTAAAAAAAAAAATCACTTTATACTCTTCAAAGGGAACAATCTACATAGTTTCTGAAAACTGACCACAAACATTTAACTAACATCAGTGCTTTGTTGGCCTGACACTTTTTAATTACAAATTCAGTGCTAAGCAGCTGTAGTTCTTTACTATCATTCATATTTTCTTTTAAACATGCATACATTATAACCAGACATTCACTTTCATGGTCTGATCAACAATAACCCTTAGGCAGAGGAAATTTAATACTGTGAAGCCAGTGATCTCTTACTTTCTTCCATATATGCTATGAGCAGTTGTGTGCTTTGTGTCAAAGGACATTATAGATTTAAGACTAACATCTATCAAATACACAATTCTGAAATAAATATATTCAAATATGATTTTGACTGAAGTGTGTATCCCTTTTTTGCCTGCAAATTATGGCTCATTTCAATTTTATATGAATCTAGGTCGCAACCACTACACTATAGGTGAAATAATAAAATTATCATAAATCCCTTTCATTTCCCTCCTGATAGAAGTAATGGCTTTATCCCAGCTGATGGAAATTATAAGAGACTCAATTGTTAATATATAATACCATATTTGAATACAGTATAATATTTTACCAGAGCAAAATATTTTTGTTTTTCAGGAAAAAAAGCCTTCAGCAGCTTTCTCGCCTAGTCATTTAACAACTCATTACATCTACAGGGAATTTCTGGATACAAAGTATACATCCAAGGGAAAGGAATAAAACAAATAAAACACAGATAAATGTTTACAAGAAGAGTAATTTTCAGTTTGCCATTGTATACTGCTATAAGAAGGGAGAAAAGAACTATTATTTCTCAACAGTAAAATAAAAATCAACTAAAAATAAAAGCTTCAATATCGCATTTGTTCTCAAACATAATTCCATATGCTAAAGGGGTACAAGAGGAATCCCACTTTCCTCCACCTTTACTTGTCTTTTTCCAAGCACACAAGTGATGAAACCCAGTATTAATCAGCCATTTTGACAGCAGAACTCTCACCTGGTGTCTAAAGAACTGTATCAAACACATATTTAATTAAAACCAGCTGAAATGGTACAACCCTTCCAAAGACTACCTAAGCATGTCACGTGTTATCCCTTCCATAACACATACTGTAACTTAAAGATACCTTACAATTTATTTTGTTCAAATAAACCAGAATCTAAACTTTATTCCACATTTCAGTGGCAACAGAATTAAGTGGCTTCTTAGAAAGGACAACGGGTCAAGCCATTTATTTTAAAATATTGCCAAGAGTAAAACATTATCAAACCAAGTAATACAATCAAAACAAAAACTCATTACTCGATTTGTTGTCATTTTTATTTAAGGTAAAGCATTTTATAGTTTTTTCTTCCTAGACCTTGAGTTACTAGCTTTGTCTTCTCTATGATGGGATACAGGAGAGACTTCTCTACAGACCTAGCACTTGCCAGTGCTATTATTTTTCTGGCCAAGTGTGTACAGCCACAAAAGCAGAACACCACAAAACCAAAGCGCTTACACAGTGCTGCATCTCTGGGTCAGAATCTTCACAAGCATTTTTTATTTCTTTTAGCACAGAAACTATTAAAAAAAACCCCAAACAGGAGGAAAGGAAAGTCAAAGCATTCTTTCAGCAAAACTTCCTAACGGAAGCAGGAATCAACGACCATACTCTCATACAAGTATCAGTATCTGACCTAGACGTAAAATAAAATTTTTAAAAAATCTTGCAAAGCAGTCAAAGAAAGTACTCAGCTTAAAAAAACCACCAGTGTTCCAAGACACACTTTAGATCTACTTGAGGCAAAAGACAAAAATCCTAATACAAGACACAATAACAGACCAAATGCAAATTTTCCCAAGTAATAGTTACTGGGTCATGCCTACTTACAGCCTGTATAACTTCGGCGTCCCCAGAAAGAGCAGTTCAGAAAGCAACTGGAGGTTATTTCTGTTTAGGCGCCTTTGGAAAGAAAAAGAAAAAGTTGTGTTAAATTACAAATGCTACAGCAATGCAATGCAACCACTTTGAGTTGGAATCCCAGTGCTGTAACAAGCTGATTTTAAAGACCAGAAAGGTCCATTAGCGGAGACATGGTCCAGTAGTAAATTTACCATGGACTAATTACATTTTCTGGTTTCCCCCAACAGACCATATTACCTATTTTATGAAAGATTTTGAATCTCTGCAGTGTAAACCAATCACTAAGTCAGGACTCCCTCCTGCATAAACAACATGAAAGCTAAAAATACAAAATCAGCAGTGTAAAAGCAATTCCCTACCAAATCTACGTTCCTCTTAGTATAATGAAGCAGACATTTTGTGACCATGAAAAGTTTCAAGGGAGTATGTATCAAAGGTATACACTTTCAGTAACAAGATATTATGTCTAAAGAGCCATATAACCTATTTATACAAATTTTAAAAAGCAAAGGAAGCTGCTATAGAAATCCTGATCAAACAGAAGTCAAAAAACCCCAAGCAGTCACAGTTTATATTATATTATACAAGGAGGTTTTTTCATGCAGGTTTTTTCTCTTTAACTGTAAAGATAGGAACTTTGAGGAAGCTAAATTAAAAAAAACCAGAACCTGATCAGTTGTACATAAGACTGTGCACTAAAGAAAAAACTGCAACTGAAATCTGGAAGGTGCTCATTTGTCTGTGAAGATTCTCACTGAGCATGCTGACCAGGGTCACAACTGCTCAGACTGAGGTGACAAGATCAAAGCCCACTGAATTATACCCAGAGACAACAGAACAACCACTAGTCAAGGCTAGTGAAGATATTCTGTATTCATGATCTTTTCTCAACATACAATGCAGATTATTCTTTCTACCTTGTGTAAGTGACAGCCCTGGAGCATATGGTCATCCCAGTTGAGAAGTCAAGCTCAAAACAGGTTTTTGGTTGTTTTTAAGCAATGTACGACATTTGCCACCTGCCATTTGAGCAAAGCAGCCTGCTGGAAAAAACTGTCGTGTCCCATAGAATTTATCACAATTCACAGTTTGCAATGCATGATGCTCATCAAAACAGTAATTCAAGGCACTCGTGGAAACCAGACTATATGGGACTGATATATACATATATACACACATACATACATATATATAAATATAATCTCTACAGTGATACAATACATGCATCAATAAACTGCTATCAAGACATTCCACAAGGTGAAAAAATAAACTGGGCATCAGTCTTGCAAAATTAAGTTTGAGAATTTCATAAAGGCTCAGATTTTCCTGTTTGTTAGTATTAGGGCTGAACTTAAATAATTAAGCCTGTTTAGCCTCTCTGGGCTAATTTTTCATAAACATTGTTCCATATAAAGATCTTTCCACTTTAAAGGGTTTTCCAGAAATTCCCATGTAGATACACATAGACATTAAAATTTTACATAGCTCCATGGTTTAGTTCACTTAGTTATTGCTCTCCTAAAGCTCAATGTGACTACTGATGAGAGTGAAATAACTTGAGAAATGTTTTTATGCACACAGAAGTTTGCTACCACTCTTCAAGTCACAAGCAAGCAGTCAGCTTTTTGAATTCTAGATATCCATAATTCTCCAGTCTTAATGTCAGGTTCCCTTCTGTTAGTCGAGCATCAGAAATCCTGATTTCCCTAAGCAGAATAAATCTAAATCACACATTTAGAGATTAAAAGAAAATTTAGAGTGGAAGAACCAGAAAAAGAAAGACTACACTACTGGGATAAGAGAGATGAGTGACGATGCATTCTAATAATTAGGAAAAATTTCCTAATTCAGCAACAACAAAAAAAAATCTGGATTGTGACCTTGGAAATCACATTTCCAAATTAGTAGAAAGAAAACTTTTCATATGAAAGAAAGATAGAGTTTTAAGTTAATGACTAGTGGAAGACTTCTGATTTGAACATTACTTCAGAAGAAAACCATCCCCACATAAATACAAGAAAGTGATACATTTTACTGTTTCTGCATCTACTGTATTTTCAAAATAAGATCATTTAAAAATAGATATTTTTCTGACCTTTAGCAAACTTATGTATAAAAGTATATGCCAAGACCACAAAACTGAAGTAGAAGACAATTGTTTCAAACTAAGTTATATTTGCAATCCAAAGAGATTTTGAAAATGAAACAAATGAACAAATGATTAAGTAAAAAAAGAAACAAAATTCATTCACCACTTCTCTTAGCTAAATAGAGATTTAAACCTCTAAATCAGTGATTACAGATCCAAAATTACATGCAGGGTAAAGACTTTAAAAAGTTAGTTTCTAATCAGCTGTTCAGGACAATAATATCTGTCGATATTTCTTAATAACGCTATTGTTCAGACAGTAGACAATAATGATGAGCTGTTACTAAAAGGGCAGTGAAATTACTCATTATCTGTATTTTTGTAGAAGTTTCATATAATATAAAAAAGGCTCTGTAGTACAATGACATAATATTGATTGATGATCAAGTTTGTCAGGGAGGCTACCTTTCACTAAATGCAACAACAGTCTTACACGGACACACAGGATCACTCAGAAGGATACTTCACAGGCAAAATACTTGCTTTACTATTTAACTTCTTATACAAAGAGTTAATACCTCAGATCATGAGTTTCTGTTATTACTTGTAGTTCACATGGCCCACACAACTGAGTATATCTTTAACATACTGATGCATCTGCCACTGTACAGACTTTCAAATCTAAGTTATGGACAATAAATCTATTTCATTAATTAAACTAGCAATAAATAGCACTACCCTCATGTCTCAACAGCTTCTACCAAATGAGCTTGGCACTTCAAATTAGTGTTTCAACACAAGATTTTACTTTGCCTTTCACAAGACTAAAATATTTGTTCTTCGAACACTACACAGATTGAGGGAATACACAAGTTAAATTATCAATCTCTTATGAATCCTGCATTTTTTATCTTTTATTTTGAATAATTTCACCCCAGTCACTGAATTTTCTTTTAGAACTAAGCTTTCTCTACCAAAAATTTGACCATTCCTTATTGCCTGTGACCAAGAACATAAAATATTATTAATTTTCATGAAGGCAATAATGGGAAATATGTCTTTTACTATACTTCAGAAAGAGGCTTCAGCTACTCTACATCTAACAAGTTAGTGTAGATGCTTTTAAAAGAGTCAATTTGCTGAGTTTTCTAGATTGAGATTTTATGAACTAGACTTCACTGAAATACATTTTTCAAGACTACAGTAGGTAGTTCTGTCTAAAAAAATGCCACGAAAACATAAGTGAATGGGAAAAAGTATGCAGAGCAAGTCTGAAAAAACAGTCTAGTATCACAGTACACAACAGTTTGCCATTCAACCGTCACCATGAAGAGTTTCTAATCTTTGGGAGGAGCCACACAAGGAGTCCAAAAAATACATTACTAGTTTAAAATGGTTCACTGTTTTACATGGTTCCCCAACAGCTCCACTTTTTCAGGTGACTCGATGCTTAATTTTGTCTGAAATAACACCTATCCAGAACACACAAACCTACTGCAACAAGAATGAGTGAGAACAATATGATCCCTTTCTCTCTGGAGCGGAAACCCAAGGTAAGCACAGTGGATCGCACAATCTAATACTGTAGGTTTTAAAGAACTACAGCTACCTTGAGTGAAAGCAACCAGAAACACTCCACCACATATTCTTTCAATGTGTATTGGCAGACACTTCAGCACAGCTACCTAGCAGACCATGTTTCCCCTGGGGCAGTGCAAGAAGGGAAATTTCAGTTTCACCAACTGAACTGCTCTCCCAGGACTGACATGAAGCTCAAAGGGAAGCACTGAGAAACAGTGATAAGATATTCCATACTGCTACTATTCAGTTTTCCAAGTGAGCTACAAATATTTGTGTTTCTCAAGCAGAGAGCTCAGAGGAGGTGAAGCATTAGTGGTGTGAGCAACAGAAAATGTACTGAAGAATCTCTTCTAACACCGTAATAACTTGGACTGCAAATTCCTTTGGTAGTGTCCAGAAAAAAAACAAATGAGGCTTCAATAGCATATAATCCTTTTAAACTGCAATTCAAATATACATAATTTTTTTCTTCTGTTGCTGAATGCATCTTTAAGAAGAGATTGGGCAAACCTACGTAAATTTTTGAGCTCTTTATGATGAATTCAAGCAAAGTCCACATACTACCTAAAGTATACAAAGTATTTCAAATATTTCAGCTTAAAGCTCACAGAACTCAGTCTTCTAGACACAGTAAAGACTAGAAAAGAATCTTCAAAGTAAAATGATGGCAGAAATATACAAAAGGATTTAGGGACAAAGAAAAAATATCTCTGACAAATGAGCAGGTGAAAATACTCATTAAAGGAAGCTCAATACCAACAGGCAGATAAAAAATAAGAACAGTCAAAGAATAAGTAACACTTTGAGGCAGACAACAATAAAGTAAGTAAAAAAGTGTGGCTTTATTTGAGCTAGTGATTCTAAACAACAGGCTATTTTAGTCGAAATTGGTATATATCTGAGTTGTAGTTGTCTTCTGCATGCAGCCAGAGGATATGTAGATGATGATAGAGGTACACTGCAGGGAGAGCACATTACATTCCCAGTAGCAACATATCCTAACCCATTGAAGTCTGGCCATGCCACAAATCCATCCTGACGTCTTCATGCCACAGTAACTATGATCCAGTAGCAATCATGCACGGAGGAAGAAGGGAGGAAAAAAAAAAATCTTGATTGCACTGGATACAATGTAATCATCTACAATTGCTATAATTCACACCCATTTGTTTCAGACTTGTTACAGCCTTCACTGTTAACTTGTTTCTGATCCCACTATATCAACTACATACAGCCAGAGAAGGTGTGTGAGACTAGAGCCTTTCTGGGCAAATGAGTTGTTCCAGTGTTTGACTGTTCTCACAGTGAAGAAGTTTTGCCCTTATGTGCAGCTACACTTCCCATTTTGATTTATGCCTGTTGGCTCACCACAGCAATGAGCCTGGCTTGAACTTTTCCATAACCACCTCACAAGTACTGGAAGGCTGCTATTTTGTCCCACCTAAGTAATTTTCCAATGGGTTTTAGTTCAAGTAGATGCAATTCCACCCATAGACCCTGTAGGACAAAAGAAGCCCTCAAAGATAACTTGAGAACTGATCAAAGTTAAAAGCTGTTCCAAGCAAGTTATAAATCAGTTGTACTCTTTAATCAGAAACAGCCTATCCCATTGGGTGTATAGAGAATGAGAGCCTTCCAAAACTCAAAATACACAGCACAGATGCATTTTATTCTACCACCATTGCTTCAGGAAAAAAGGATAGATGGCTTCCAACGCACACAAGATTATTGATAGCAGAATTCATTATTTTTCATTCCTCCTTCAAAGTTAGCCAAGAAAAGTAGATACACTATCTGCACATAGCAGCACACAACACTGTACAGCTTAGGACTTGTATTCTTCAAAGCAGCATATCTACACCTTCTGTTTTTCAGCAGAGGAAATTACTATTATACCCATTCAAAAATAGCATGTAATAGCTCACTGAAGCTCATTTGCAAAATATACATAAACTTTAAAAGCACAAAAGCCTGTTTTCACTACATTTCAATTTAAAATGGAAGAACATGTCAGTAATCAAGCCTCTGTGTGTTCACACAGGAGCACTTTCTACTCACAACTGAGCCCATCAGGCTCCTTAAGTTGTTACAGGGATATGCATCCTCTGGGAAGGTCTAACAACAGTTCAGGTTTTATGAGCTCAGGAAATATAGAATCCACCTACAAAATTATCCAAGTACCTCAAAACAGAAAGCTAGTGCACAGCACCCAAATCATCTCCACGGGTTGGTTTAAGTATGATGTCCTAAAAATCTGACCCTACTATACAGGGTCAGAATAACAGACATCAGAATAAGTGACTCCTGTTGCCTCAAAAGAGAAATTATAGAGAGCTTAACTTAAGGCTTACATCTGAAAGGAAGGAAAATCACCACTTTTCTACAAAAAACATTGTGCTATATCTGCCGGAGGCAGAAAATATTTGTGCATCCATGTCCAAAGCTGCAATCTGCTGAACTTCAATACATCTGGCAACTGCTGTCTGTGAATGTGACTTGCATGTCATCAAGTGAGAGGAAAGCCCAAGAACTAAGAGCTAAGCAAAAGATTGTGCCAGTTTTTCCATTAAGAACTCTCTGCAAAGAGAATTTCTCTAGTCAAACTACTCATAATCTCATTAAGCCTAACAATATCAAGTTTAGCAATCACATGAGTGAAGACTGGAATCTGAGAAGTTCAAGGCTGTTCTTAGAGCATTTGGGTGTCCAAGAAGTTTTTCCTCAGGTCAAGAACCACTTAAGCAGGCCTCTGTTTTCCAGGCTAAATAGTGAATAGCTAAAAAAGATATCTAAGTTATTCTCCATTTAATTTCAAATATAAATTAGATATTTGTTTCAGTAAGAAAAAAATAAATTCTGAACAGAAGCAGGACACTACTACAAACTCAGTTTCTTATTTGTATAGGAAGCAGTGAAAAGTACTTCTCAGCTATAATACTACGTTGAAATAGTATACACTAATTGAAACCTAAGGTATTTTCTGTCCTTCATTTTCTTCTCCCATGAGTTTGATGTCAAGTCCAAAATTACCACACTCGTCTCCTACTCCAATCAATTCTCCCTACATTATGCAGAACAGTGTTTTGTGCTGTCAAGAGTCTATACTCATTTTGCATATTTAAAGCATTTTTTTCACTAAGAAAAAAAGTTAGAAACTAAGGCTGCTATTTTCTATATTCCTTACTGTTTCAACAGACAGGATATTTCTATAAATAGTTGGTCATTATTCTCATTAATTCTGCCTACAGCACTAAAGAGCATGAAAAACACAGTAAAAGCCTGGAAACTGCAGGCTGGGAAGCCTCATCTCAATGCCTGGGAAGGCAATATGGCAAAATAGAAGCTGTATCTATTCCAGACACAGTAAGGATAAGATGATGACTGGGAGTAATCAGCGTGGATTTAACACTGGGAAAATGACACCTGACCATCCTGGTAGCTTCCTTCAATGAATAAGGAACTTGGCAGATGAGGAGAAGGCAGTAGATCTTTATCCTGACTTCAGCAAAGCTTCTGATACTGCCATTTGTAATGGTTGTCCTCATAGACAAACTGATAGAGTACAGACTACAAAAGCAGATAGTGAGGTGGACTGAAAACTGCCTAAAGTGCCAAGTTCAAAGAGCTGTGGTCAGAGGCACAAAGTCCATTTGGAGAACAATCACTAGTGATGTACCCCAGGGGTCAGTAATGGAACCAGTACTGTTCAAAACTTCATTCACAACCTGGAAGATGGGACACACTGCACCCTCAGCACATTTGCAGATGATACAAAACTGGAAAGAATGACTGATGCATTAGGTGTGCACACTGCCTGTCAGAGGAACCCAGACAGGCTGGAGAATTGCTTGGAAAGGAAATTTGGGAAGGGCAACAATAGGGAGATGGAAAGCCCTGAACCTGGAGAAGAATAACCCCATGAGCCAGCATACACTGGAGAGCCACCAGCTGGAAGAACCACCACAGAGAAAGGCCTAGGGTGCAGGTGAATAAGAAATTAAACTGAAGCCAGCGATGTGTCCTTGCACAAAAGGCCAACATCCTGGGCTGTAATCATGAGTGTTGCCAGCAGGTCAAGGCAGGTGGTCCTTCCCCTACAATCGGCACTGGTGAGACAGATGGAGAGCTGTGCCCAGTGCTGGACTCCCCACTACAAGAGACAGGGACATACCGGACCAAGTCCAGGGAATAACTGTTAAGATGACTAAAGAGGCAGATTGAAACACCTGTCACACCAGAAGAAGTTGAGAGAGCTGCACTGTTTAGCCTGAGGAGGAAAAGTCTCAGAGATGTCTCAATGTGTATAAATAAGTGATGCACTTCCATCCCAAGTAAGGAAGACTGAGCCAGACTCTTCTCAGGGGTGCACAGTGAAAGGACAAGTGGCAATGGGCACAAATCAAAGTACAGGAAAACTGTATTTCAGTTTAAGAAAATAGTTTGACTGGGAGAGTGGTCACACTGGAACAGGTTACCCAGAAGAGGCTGCAGACTCTCCGTTGCTGGAGACATTCAAAACCCAACTGGAAACAGCCCTCAGCCACCTGCTCTGATGGACCTCAAATTAATCTGTGGCATGGGATTAGACAATCTACAAAGATTTCTTCAAGCCTCTACAATCTTGTGAAGCTCACTCATTGGACTATATTCTGTAAAGTATACCATAAAGAAGGAAACAAGTTATAAAGCCTCCACAGAGTAACAGAGGTTCAAGTATCAGATGAAACAAGGATGATTTTGACAATACCTGGGATTACTTCCAAGAAAAAAAAAAAAGGCAAAGAAAGAGGGGAGGTGAAGCTGATCTAGTAGGTGGAATTTAGCTAGGGTTTGAACAGATTGTTTAGAAAGACAAGCCCTGCAGAGTCCTGATAGGTTTGTAACTGTATTTCTGGCACGGAGCTATCACAGTAAGTTTTCACTCAAGTATTTTTCTATAGCACCTGTACAGACATCCTGCCAAACTAGTCAGAAAGGCTGGTTTGCCTTTAAAAATTAAGGGAGACTTTGCCAGATTGTATTTGATTATCAGTCTAGACTATTATTAAAGACAAGCCAGCACAATGAACTACATACTATGAAGGAAAATAGGAAAATAAAACACTTCTTCTGATGAAGTTTCAACCAGGCTCCTCATAGTAAATGAGGTAATATAACAGTATGAGTGACTGAAGTTGCAGCCAGATCCCTCATACATTTTGAAGTCTAACTATAAAATTCCAGATAGAAGTGTGGTTTCTGCAATCCAAATAAGGACCATCTTAGATAATCTTTCAAATACGCTATATTAAAATGTAATGACAAGTCAATTTTCACCTGTGGCCACCTAATATTAAATCAGTATGTTAAAAAAAATTGAACTTGCTCTGCAACAGATAAATATGATTTTTACAGAGTAAAACTAAAATGCATAGCTTTAAGTTTAATATCAGTGCTCTATAGAATCCATAGCTTCTGAGCACAAAATACCATTTGGAACAAACACATTGGCACAAGAGCTCTGCAGAATCAGATTTAGTTTCACCATTTTGCAACAGTGCAAATTACCCATTTCAGAGGAAGCAAGAAAGAAGAGCATCCAGCAAACAATGCCACAAAGGATGAGCACAAAACAGATGTGGGAAAAATAAACAGCACTCCTGCCCTGGAATTCATAAAAAGGTCTGCAAAGAGCAAACAGGACTTCTCACTGCAATTTGACTTCTAGACCTATAAAAGGAGTACCATGAGAAAAGACACTAAGATGAATAAAATACAATAAAAATAAATAGTGGCCATTGACAAGACTTCTAGAAGAACATTGCTCTTGGACTTAGAGTTTTATCAAATATTTTGTAGTGTTCTGTAATCAAAACATAGCTATAACTTTTTTTTTTTAAATTCCATTAGAACACTATATCTTTTTAAATACTGTCTTCAAAGCCAGCCTTTGTCTATCTCTGATTCAATAGACATTTTTAAAGAAGATATTTGGCGTTGCTTTGACAAAAGCCTGCTAATACAGAATAACTTTTTTACCCTTTTTCTTAAAAAACTATAAATACAGGTGGCCAGTATAATTAATGTAAGATAGTCCCACATTCCCTTGGTAAGTGATTAACACCGCAGGCTTCATGGTCTCCTTCCTGTTCTAAGAGGAGGAATGTGTTGTGCATTGCCCTTTAACTATGTAAGACTAGCTAAAAGGATTTTTCACATCCATGATTAAGATGGAATAACTGTTCACCCCCTTCAGGGCTGTTCAAAACCAGCTATCCTCTACCTGAACTCATTATTCTTCCGCTACCTATCACACACCTGTGTGAAAGTATTAAACCTTCAAATGCTTATATATTCAGACTGAAGCGACACGGGTGATTAAGTACCAATGCTATACGGAGGAGACAAGCGTAACATCAAGCAGCCTTAAAATACAAGCACATGCATAACCCCACAGGTTTTAAGCAGTCAAGCCTAGACTTTCCCAGCAGCAGTAGTCAGAACTGTTCAGAACATACCCCAAATGAAAAAAATTACTTCCCAGACTTCAGTAATGAACTTGCACACCAAAATGAAGACCAGCATGAGAAAAGAAACTGGAGACTAACTTTCAGCTAAAGAGCTAAGAACTCAATCTGAGACCTCAGTACAAAACTCCTATACTATGTAACACAAGATCTTATCACCAAAAAACTGATTTCATTGACACAGTTTATAGTCAAGCACAAGATGAAATATTGTTCATTTATCAGCTGTGCTTTTAGGAACAATAGCGATGTAAAGGACTTCTGGAACAGTAGTTCCATTGCTAACGCAGAATTTTTGCCAGGGATCCTAAAACTCCACATTAGCCTTTACACTTTACACCTAACTGACTGCAAATTGGGAAAAAAAAAATCATATTTTGCTTCAGCTAAAAACACAAAACTGCATCATAAAAACAGAATACATTTAACATTTTTTCCAGAATTCTTTGCTCCTAAATTTTGATCATATAACTTCACAGAAGTAAAATCTAAGGTTTCTAACACTTCTCTTCTCTAACTGAAATGACTATACATTATCAGATTCAAAACCCACAAAGAAAAAGTTCAGCCCAAACCTGCTTATTCTGGGGTTAATATATTGATACAGCTCACATTTAAAGAACCACAGAAAATATTGTTATTCCTCTTTTAGAAGTGTTTTCCTACTTGGAATCCGCATTTTATTGATAGAGCTAGTCAATTAATTGGAATAAAACTGTAATCTCATGCCACACATCAACACAAAATGAAAAGTTAGCACATAGGTTTTTTTTAATCTCTGGACAGCATGTTTTTTCCCAGCAGTGATTCATTAAGTCTGCACTCTTAGAAAGAGCATACACATAATACAGTGTGGCCCTTTACTACACTAGACAGAAAGAACAGTACTTGTTCATCTAGTCTATTTTGAAGCAGCTGTTAATGCTCTTGTTAAATGCCCAGGCCTGCTGCAGTTATGCCCAAGACAAACTGTATTTGTTTTTACCCTAGATGGAACATTTTATTTCTTAGTCTACCCTGGAATGCCTGACTTTGTAAGATGAGATGCTCTGTAAAACACCATACATTCAGAGATCATTTAATAATTTCAAAACCTACTAATGCAGTGTAATAGTTTACCACATTTATCCAACTGGATTAGAGCTCAAACAGATAACTCTGACCCCCGAAATACACGAAATACAGCTAAACGCCACTTTATTTTACTGAAGCCCATTTAATATTTTTGACAAGACAATCTCCTTTGTATTGAGGTTATAATTAAGCCCTTGCTGCAGCTGAAGCTGCAAACAGTAATTTCACATACAGATTTGTACCCTGGAAAGAAATCCACCTAGTACCACAGTTTGTTTACTAAGTAGAAAGAACTTTTTCTTGAAACTCTGTAGTTGAAATATACTTTACCTTCTGTGCGATGGCACAGAAGTTTCAAATTGTTCATCCACAGCACATACGAAACAATACTGACTTTCAGCACTACTCAAACACTTATAAGTGCACACCTAAGTAAGCGCTCTCTTCATGTTAACTTTGAATAACTTGTTTTAGTGTATTTATGGAGATGGAGCCCAAATAAATAGCAAGTAGAGACAATTCCACAGTTTGTCATTTTAGAACCATATTGCAAAAATTTAGAAAAATCAATGAACTACAACAAAACATTAAATTCTTGAAATATTTCTTTCTACATCATTCAGTAATGCATTGTAAGAAACATGAAAATACAACAGATAGCTTTCAGTTTAAAAGCGACTTCACGTACCAACTTGATGTTCAACTCTTACAGCATTCTTTTCTTGAACTCATGATTTCAGCTTACTCACATCATGTAGCTCAGGAGGGCTGTTTTTTGGGGAACTATGGTGGGGTATTTAGCTCAGACACCAACTCAGAAGTTGCTGTTATTCCTTTGAGAGTAACATTTTATCTACACACTAGTTTTCAGCAGAAATAGGTTTGGTGGGGATTGGTGGCTTTTTTTTCTTTTGTTTGTGGGTTTTTGGGTTGGGTTTTTTTTTTTTTTGTAGTTTGGCTTAAGTCTACGCTGGTAACACTTTAGACCTGTTAATAAATGGACATTTTAAAAATAAAATCTATTAATTCAAGTATCAAAAGTATAGGGGCTTGGCCTGGAAACTTTTTAGGCCACGCAAGTAACCTTTCTCACAAGAGTAATCAGTGAGACTACTCATGCAAACCAAGTTATTCACATGGTAAATGTCTGCAGAATCAGACTCCAAATTAGCATTTTAGAGACATACTGCTCCCTCAGTGGATTATTCATAAATACAGGAAGAAAAAAGTGAGTAGTTTTGAAACTATTGCGGTAAACTCTTCCTATTCTGACATTTTTTCCATGTCATAGCCTTAGCATAGTAACAGCTGGAATCCCAACTACTAGACTTAAAAAACATATTAGGAAAAAGTATGATTGAAAAGTTTTCCTATCAGCCAAATTTTTTTTTATAAATGAAAAGGTAACTGCTCTTCTCTATAAACAATCGAAGAGTATATTTAGCCCTCAAAACCTGACAACCCTATATTTCTGGAGTACATAGAACTGTAAAGAAATTTTAGATTTAAGTAGCTTCTAATAGAACTGGTTCAACAGTCTACAGCAGCTGTCTTTAACAAAATTTTATACTTCCCTCCAGATGACAATAACTTGTAAAAACACTGGGATATTTTGATCAGTATTTGCAACACCAGAGAATGAGGTGAACTTGGGGATAACAATGGCCTACACTTACTAAAAATAACTTTTAAAGCTGTGTCTAATAGTGTTAGTTCCCATAAAGTGGAAACTTTCAGTTTATCTTCATCTTGCTTTCTTAAGATACTATTTCAAACTATTACAAACATCACACCCAAGATGACAGCTTTACGAAGAAAGAAGAACAAGTGTTTAATTTCACATTCTCATAAGGAACTGTTTCAAAAGGTTTTGTCCCCCATAATAAGCAGTGATCTCTGGAAATCCGTAAGTGTTGGGAAAATCCTCCACGTCTTGACCCTTTTTGCCTTCCTGCCATGAAGCATATTGAAAACCACTGCTGACACATGACTGTGGTCTCTGTAAGAGAGGTTCACAAAATGTAACAGCCACATCCAATCCTTTCTCGGTGGGACCTGCCGTGTACTGAACAGCCACATACTCTTTAGAGGTCCTGCTCAAGAACATGGGCTCACACAAGTTACTAGTTAATACAGAAAGTCTTGCAGATGTTAAATACAGAGCAGTCAAGACTGTAATTAATCCAAGAGTTTTTAGCACTGCTTCAGGATATACTCAAAGGTACAAGCTGTCCCTACCGAACTTCAATGCATACATCCCATTTTTCAAGCAAAGAGGGTCGTTTCAGCAGACACAGCATCTACATGACACAACAGACCATGTGATTCTTCTGTTCAGTATGCAGTCTGTGAAGAAAACCAGATTTATGGCAGACTTGCCAGCTCAGGCAGCGTTGTACCAAACTGGCTTGGACTGGAGCCTTAAGATCTCAGCCCTAAAGAGCCTTCAAGACTGCCAGAGATTGGAACTAAGCGAACACTGCAGTGTATAGCCATTTATTTGACTGAAGACTTCTCACAGAAGTATCCAGCAGTATCAACTTCACAAGTGTTTCTCCAGCTACTAAAGTTTCCACAAACCTACTAAGCTGCTGATTTCCACCTTGTTTTCCCTCCTGTTTCTTAAGCAGCAGGCATAGCCATGCAATCATTTATTGCAAACTGAACACTTTTACTTTAATACAGGCTGCTGTAGTAATAACTTGTTACAGCAGTATTTACAGTAGCCTTGGGTTCCATTGCACTTCTACAATTACACTGGTGTGATACAAATCCCCATTGTGGAGCATATTAGGTCTAAATAGCTTTGTGTACATACTAACCTACATACCTAGTGTACTAGAGATACGTTGTTGTTTTATTAAGCTATAGGAAAAACCATCTGACAGATTTTTCTGAATTTAATAAAATCAATCTTAAGTAAAACTCTTCTGAAGAGGTCAAAATTTTCTTCTCTCAGAGATTAATTTTGCAAAGTGTTTCAGGTCTTCCATTACAGGCAGCTGAGGATACCCAGTATTTTGAATTATCAGACCTATAAATGAGTATTCACAGTATTCATTAACCAACCAAAATCAGACTCTGTAAATCAGAGTTAGTGGTCTAAAAAAAAATTTGTAAGTGAAATTCCAGTTAAAAACAAACAAAAAACCCCCTGAAAACAAAAACAACCCATCACCCAAACAAACAAGCAACAAAAAATCCACCACTTCACTTAGAGAGACAGGTATTTCTTTTTTCCCCAAAGGGAAACTACTGTGAAAGTCTGTTGTTCACATTAAAGAGTACTGAAGAACAGGAAATATATTTTAAAATTCAGCCTGTATACACTAGCAAGATATTTCAACATAAGCAGTATTACATGTAAACAACCTTATAAATCAAATTGAGTTAATTTAAGCTGCAGTGAAGTTCTCTTATACCTGCTGCTTGCATGCTGAAAGGTCTGCATCAGGTATTCTTTGACAGCAGCTTGGCACATTACATTAAGAGTGAAAATGTAACACCCTACACTTATATATTGAAAAAAATTAAAAAGCTTTAAAGTGCTTGATATTTAATGTATAAAAGAAAATACTCGAACAAAGTACCCGCAGGTTTCCTGAGAAATCATTTTGGATTTCAAAATCCCAAGGAGATGAATTGGCTGTCAGATAACAATGCGCCTTCATCAGATGGACTTGGCAGTTGTAAACAAGAAGAATTTTCTCAGCTTTTCCCCACAAATATGAAATATTTGCTCTTAGCCAACAGCTGGGGCAGTTTAAAGACATCTTGCATATAAATTCAAATTACAAGTCACCCACACACCTAGCAGGAACTGAATTCCAACAAATTAAAAAAACTGACAAGTGTTGGAGCAAATGTAATACAACTCTGGAGACAAAACATAATCTAACTTTGTGGGTCCAAATAACTAAACTTTCAGATAGCGTAGTTTGCCTGCTGAAAGGTGAACAAACATAAGCCACAAAGTATCCAAAAATATCACAATTTCTCTTCAGAACTAGTATCTTATGTAAATGGAAAATATCTACTGTTTTCCAATTATCAATGGAAAACCAAAGAAAAAATGAAACAACGTAATGGCAAAATACAAACATATCAGACAAGTAAGTTTTAACTACTGAAGTTCATTTTTCTCCGATAAAACAACTCTATACTTCAGAAATATAAACAGTAAATACCTTGATATTATGACACAAGTTAAAATGTTGTATTAAATATGTTAATAAATCACATAGCAGGATCTTACTTTGATATAATTAAGAAATACAGCTGCTGATAAACTGTTTTAAAACTTTGTAAGCATTTGTAAGCATCTCAGTGTCAAACCATATTCACTGTGAAAGTGTGGATCTTTTAATGTTTGTTCATGTTTCATATGTGTATTTACTATTACAGTATGAACTACACTGCTGTTTTTTATCTAGACACCATAAACCAAATTTAGGTATGTGTATATATTATTCCAATATATCCCTCAGCAGGAAAAGCTGTTTTAAATCCCTATACTTCGTACAAAGTTGAAAACACATTGTAAAAAAGCATTGAATTAAGAGTTTTAATACAACTTAGAAATGCACAGCAGTTTTTTTCCAAAGAGCAATAGATCTCATTAAAATTTATTTTTAAAAAGTTGTACTATATAATAAGACTCATTTTTTAGGTCAAAAAGTTACTTTGGCTTATTTGAAAAAATGAGGTAATTATCTCAAGTACATAATATTTCAACTATTATGGAAATATCAGAATTACAGTGGTGGTTACTAAGTCTCTTGAATAGCTTTGTCTACATGACCAACCAAACCATAATGGTTTGTGGAGGTTTTTGTTTTAAACACACAGCAGCCGTAGATACAAAGCAACTACAATAGGACAAACCACGTTCAGGCCAGTGCTGCTTTTCAATGGCGTAAAGTAGAAATACTTTTATAAAGTTAAAGCAACAGCAAATGAAATAGTAAACAAGACCTCAGAGGCATGCTTAAAGAAAAGGTGATATAATGAAAATGCAACAACTAAGATGCCTAATAATGAACGACTCAAGTTCTACAGGAACATACATATTAATACTTTCCAGGCTCCACACTGAAACTACATTCAACAATCAGCGTCTTGCCTTTAACAAGTCATATGTCCCAAGTTGCACAATACATTTAAAAAAACATTTTCATTTGAAGTGTAACAAAATAAGAAGGCATGTACTGAAAATTAGTTTGGGAATTACTCATTTCCTAGGTCTCACTGCAACTAAGCAGGTGTTCGTACTTCAACTTCACCAGATAAGGCCCTCTCATCTCTGCTCCATCTTCTCTCCTACAGTACTCAATCCTTTTTTTTAAATCCAAATTCAAATTATTTTTGAAAACTAACCGTTCATATTTTTTCTAAGCTTTTGTAAAATCTTTCATCATATAAAAACTGGAGTAGAATTCAATTACTGCTATGTAACAAGACAGCACTTTATAGCCAGTAGTTACTTCCAATAAGACATTGTATAAAACATCCAACATCTAACACTAACACCTAACACTATAGGTCAGGAACAGGCTTTTTTTGGTGCATTTGTGTCTTCAAAAATCCTTGTGTATTCAAGATTAAAGTGAAAATATTTGATAGTATTCAAGCTATTTCTGGCGGGACAATTGCAGTTTGCACTTTGAATCCAGACTGCTCTTGAATGCTCCCCCCCAGCCGAGTCCCTTACATACTGCTTGAGAATTTCTTACTTCTCTTGTCTCTCAGTAAGGCTAGAAGTCCCAAGTTTAAAAAAAAATACTTAAAAAATCTGAAGCCTGAGTACCTTAATACACGACTCATTTGACACCCCAGAAGTTGATACTTTTAGAATTAAAAATACTTACAGCCTCTCCAGTTCTTTTAAATCCTGGAATGCTCCTCTCTCAATAGTACTAATCTTGTTCTCCATGAGCTGACTGAAATATAGAAAATTGTATATGTAAGTTTTAACATCTCTGACATAACTTGCTGCATTAACAATGGTCATTTAAAGGCAGCTACATATTCTTTAAAACAATACAACAGCTATTCTAGAGTGACACCCACTTTAACCTTCTGTATCCCTGTCACCAACAATTTACATGGGCTCATATACCCAAAAGAAGGAAAATAAGCCTTGGTAAAAGAAACAGGAATTGATATTACATTTGCTCATTTACTTAAGGAGTCCCAAGTTAAAAAGCTACACGTATGCCTACACGCTGTGTGCACACATGCACACACATCACTGCCCTTCGGCAAGGCTCCAGCTGAACAGTATGAAGGCGATATTAGTCTCACATGAGAATAACAAAACTAAAACTCTGAATCATGGTGTTGGGAGAAACATCAGTGAAAGTCTGCACAGAGACTGTAACTGTAACAGTAGTTCTGTTTTTTAAAAGAATAAAAAATTATTACAATGTTATATTTATTTCAGAGAGCAAAGAAAAAGGATTTTACAAGACTACTTGCTCAAATTAAATTGGCCTTAACAAATAAGCTGAGTAGTTAGATATTTCCTTCAGAAAACAAAACAAAAAACCCAACCAAAAAACAAAACAACCAAAAAAAACCCCCCAAAAAATCACAAACCACCTCCAAATTTTAAAACCTCGATAATGCTCGAAAAAAAATTGTTTAAAACAAATAAACAAGAACCCACCCAAACAACCCAACCAAACAATTCCTTCCTCAGCTTCACTGGTAAAATGTTTCCTTTTTGTTCAGAAACTACAGAAGAGCAATAATAATCACCTGGGACTTACTTTTACATTCAGTAAAGGAATAACTTTTTTCTTAATTTATACCCTTACAGTTCTGATTGAGAGTACCCATATTCAGTGGGAGCTATAAATTTCACAGCCTTAAACTGAAGTAACTTCAACGGTTATTCAACCAATTTTAGCAACTCTTACTTGTAAGCTATGTGCTAAATTAAGTCCTCAAGTTCTCATGATCTTAAGGGGAGATTAAAAAAATTCGAACAAATTATATTTAAGGGAATTGCTAACTTGTGCATAACAGTGTATAACACTTGGCAGACCAGTTTTAAGTTCAGATACAGTAATACAATAGTTAAAAAGTAGTAACCCATCCAGCTACTGAACTGAAATGTAACTACAACCTGTAGCATCAGTCCTAAAAGTTATCAATGAGAGAAAGAGAAAACTTACAGAACTCGAAGGTGCCTTAGACCAGCAAAGTCAGTCTTCGTGATTCTTGTGATGTTATTTCCATTAAGATCCCTAAGAAGAATAATTTGTAAGCAGCAAAATTAAAACATTCAAAAGCTATTTTTAAATTGTTTTGTTTGTTTTCATGGGCACAGAGTTTTCAGAAGTTAGGAGACATAAATGAATGCAACGAACCATTCCTACAATTAACACCATGTGAGTTCCTGATTTCCAAGTAAACGAACTAAGGTTTATCTTGAAACTAGTAGTTTGAAACTTTGTAACAAGAGAGTCTTGGAAAGTCAGTTCTGCCTGCCATTTCAAAGCTCATGTTTAACTAAAATCTTTACCCATAGAAGAGTCCAAAGCTCTCTGACTGGGGTTATAACCGCATTTAGAAAGCCACTAAACTTAGTACACATACATATATATATATATGCTACAACCTTTATTTGACTGTTACAAAAACTAAGTAACTGAAATAAAGACAATTTTCATCTTTTCAAGCAATTTTCAGATTTCCTAGCATGTCTAAAAAGGTAGCATAGGGCTTAACTACCTATAACAAACATTATGTTTCAAACAAGCATTAACTCTTGGAATAAGTGATGGGAAATAAGATTTTGCCAAAACTAAGCTCTCCACTTGCTGCACAGGAAGCAATATTGACAGCAGAATGCAAAGCACATTCAGAAGCAACAGAAACCTGTATTTAGGCCCTAGCATTTCCGATTATACTTCTATACTACTTTTTCTTCTGGAGTATATGCCTCTTTTTCATAACTTTTTGGGTTTAAGATATAAATGTCTTTCAATTCCAATCACTACAAATAAAACTAGACTTGGCAATTCATGAGATAAACCATTAGGAAGTGGTAATACATGGAAGCTATTCTAACAATTACAGCTCATTCCCAACGCAGTTAAGGAAAAAAAAAGTAGTCTTTTTTTAGTGTTTTATACCACATAAGGCCAAAACACCACTGTAAAGAAACCACACGAATCTCAGGAGAAATGTGTCCCTGATACTCTTCCTGAGTGAAATTCGCCACTCCAGACGCGCGTTCACATGCCAGCATTTAAATGACTTATCAGAGAGTAAGAAATAATGCGCACACCACTTCCACTCCTAGGACCCCTCTGAAAGGCAGCCTGATATGATAAATAACCGACCACACGTAGGAAACAGCCCAGCCGCGGGAACGCGAATGCAGGGAGGGATCACCGTTATGGCACGACTGAGTGCCCTGCGAGCAGGGCTATCGCCCCTCGGCGTGCCCTCGCCCACCGGCAGATGCGCGCCCCCGCCCGCCCCTCCGCGCGGGCCGCCGCGGCTCCGCGGCGGGAGGGAGCGCTGCGCGCCCCGGGGCCTCCCTGCCCACGCCCGCGGAGCGCAGCGGGGTCGCGGCCCGGCTCTGCCCCAGGGAAGGCGAGCCGTATTAGCCAAGTTTGACGGGAAATGGGCGCCGGCGGGGGGAGAGGCCGCTCCGCC
The DNA here is from genome assembly GCA_013397725.1 of Rhagologus leucostigma. NCBI lineage: Eukaryota > Metazoa > Chordata > Aves > Passeriformes > Rhagologus > Rhagologus leucostigma. The sequence goes on along the minus strand of VZTD01003639.1, from coordinate 2,480,152 downwards.
GCCGCCTCGGGGCGCCCCCCTGGCCGCGGTGGTGCCCGCCCCCGCTCCCCGCGGAGGCGGGAACCGCGCTGCTCACCGCGGCTTCCCGGGATGAAAGGCAGCGGCTGGGAGCAGCGCCCACCTCTTCCGTGTCTCCGCGCATCGCTGTGAAACGGGCACGGCCAGCAGCAGAAGGGAACAGAAACCCCCCACCCAAAGGGCGTCGGGACGCCAAACCGGGCCGGCGCCGGGGGCCACCTCAGCCCGACAGCCGGCGGGAGTCCTAAGGGGAGCCGGGGGCCGAGAGGCGCTCCCTGCTGCCCCGGCCGGGTTACTTACAGCCTCTCGGTGTTGCGGGGGATGTTCCTCGGGACGCCGCGCAGCGCCAGCCCATGACAGTCCACGGTGCTCCCCGAGCAGGAGCACTGCGCCGGGCACGGCTGCGGCGCCACCGCGCCCGCCATCGCCAGCAGCAGCCCCAGGGACAGGGTGAGCTTCCCCCAGCCGCACATCATCACCGCCCGCTGCAGCCCAGCCGGGCCCACCGGCCTCGGGCCCGGGGAGGCGCGGGGCGCGCCGCCCTCCTCCTCGCGGCGGGGAGCGCTCGGGCAACTTTCAGGGTGCGGAGACAGCGAAGTCCGTTCTATCCAAAGCCAAGTCAAGAAAACAACCCCGGCAAAGTGAGCCGGGTGGCACCGGTCCGGAGCTGAAGGCAACTTCGCTAGGCGCGGGGCCGGGCCCGGGCCGTCCCTCGCTAGCCCGTCGGTGGCTGGGAGAGGCGGCACTTGGGTCTCGTCTTCACACGCTCCCTGCGATAGCGAAGCAAACCCAGGGGCTCAGAGTGCGGCGGAGTTGGGCGAGCTACTTATCTTCCTCCTGGCCCCTTTCAAAGCCGTGAGTCCCCGCTGAGCCCCCGGCGAAAGGCCGCGGAGCCCAGTCCGCCCCGGCAGCGCTTCCTGCGC